>CM077152.1:90965926-91453247 GCA_039583875.1 Platanthera guangdongensis | reverse complement strand
CATGTCGTCGTCTTATGCCAGTGTCTCATGGTTGCGTCACTTTCATGTTGTTCACCTCCGAGAGCTTCTGACTGCAGAATTGTTGATTCCAATTTAGTCTGGTTAGCCCACGAGTGGATACCTGGGTTCCGTAACAAAATTATTACGTTGTTAGCGGAGCGCGATCCTTTCCTGATATTCAAGAATTTTGGATTTAATGCAATTTTTTTGGATTTTATGATGCAATCGGTGTTCGCCGTTTTTCAATTTTTCGAATTTAATTTTGCATAGCTGGTTTCCATCTGAGTGGTTTTCTCCGACGTTCTCTCTTCACTTCAGGTTCTCTTGGGTTGAGGAGGTGAGATTCTTTTTGTGTCGCTCTTCCATTTGGTTTCCTGGTTCTCGCATTGGGTGGTAAGATCTGCACTGCTTTTCTTTATGTTGACACATCTATGAGGTTTCCTGCTGTTCTTGCTCATGACATGTTTTGTTCTATTGTGGATGCCTGCACTGCTTGTCCTGCCCTGTGGATGTCTGCTCTTGCTATGCTACCTGTGGATGTTGTTATCCCCTGCTATTCTCTCTCTGGACACTCATCGGGATGAGTGATTTTGAGCGGGGGAGGATTGATGGCGAGGATGCCCCGCCATTTGCTCGTGCCGACATGGATCTCGCTTTTGATCGCCGCCGCTACATGTTCGTGGACATTGATGGTCGTTGCCGCAACCGTCCACTCGTCGCTGCCACCGCCATTACTTCACATCATTTTGATTATAATGCTATAACATTTTAATCAAAATAATTTGTTATAAACAATTTTTCTTCTTAATATTTATAAGTTTATAATTTATAAATTTATAAATCTTATTAGGTGTTTTTTTTTGTTTGTTGTTTTTATTAAGCCCTCCCCCCCACAGTGGTTAGGATTTGTTTGGATTTTGATGAAGGGTGGACGAAGAGGGTGTAATAATATATATATGTGTATGAGTTGGAGAGGGAATGTTGAAGGAAAATAGAAAAACCTAGCCGATTCTCTCGGTTGCAGCACGCCCCCTATTCGGCCAGGCCGAAATCCGACCTCCAGGAGCCGCCCCTTGCTGCTGCCGCCGCCACCCTCTTAGTGGCCATTCCAGCTGCTCCGGCCTCCTCCTACCTCCTATGGTGTGACTCCGAAGAAGGCGGCTCGGTTCTCTCCATCCGGTGCGACTCTGGTGGACCCGTGGAAGTGTGACTCTTCCATAGTTATCTTTCCCCTCCTCTTCAATTTCAGATTTGGGTAATGAGTTCCTCTTCTCAAACTTGTGTTGTGATTCATCTTAGATTGTGAGGATTGTGGAAACTTTGATATCATGTTCTATCCTAAAGTTTTATTCCAACTTGCATTAAGAAAAATCTGAATTTATATTGCATTTTTCTTCCGATTTTTGCGAAGGTTTTGGCAAGGATAGATCCCCTTGGACATTTGCAAACCGGAGTTGGTTTAGCCTTTGGTTTCGAATGGATCAAGAGGGTTTGGTATATCCTTGTATTATTTTGTTTTGAGGGCTGCATTTGGACTCTTTTTCCAAATCGAATTCTTAGTCCGGATCACTCTCTATGTGGATGGAAAATGCTGTGATGTGACTCTAGATGTGTGGCTAGGTTATGAAAATCGTATACGTGAATGTTTGTGCAGGTTTGGATGAGTATTTCCCACTTGTCAGATCGCAACATTTTAGACAAAACTCTGCGGAAATTTTGAGTTTTGCGCGCACACCATGTGTTCACTTAAATTCCCCATAGGAATCCATTTGCCATTTCGTGCCTTTAACACAATTTTGGGAGTGGCCTGCTTCACTAGCCCTTGAAGGCTAAGCTTAACATGCTATGTCTTGTTTATATGTGGTTGGCCTGCGCGCCAATATGTGGAAGCCACCGTTGTAAAAAGGACTTGTAAGGCCATAAGGCCAACTGACTTTGTATTTGGTGAATATTCCTGTTATATATAAATGTGGATATTTATGTGGTGGATATTCATGGTTAGAGTTACGTTGTGTGTTATAGGCTTCCGCTAGAATGAATGAGTTAGGATGCGCAACTCTGGTATCAATCTGTGACTTCGCCGCCCGTTTTGTGTATATGTTGTGGGGCTCCGGCCGGACCTTCTAGTATATACTATATGAACGGATGGAGTCGTTTCATGTATAATGTTGATTGGAACAGTGTTCGATATTTTGCGACAGTGTTTTGAGACGTTGCAATGTTTTTTGCTGTTTGCTTGAATGAAATGTGTAAAGTTGTTGTAATAATGTTTACATTTGTTGCAATAATTTTCTTACTGTCTTCCTGTATGAAGATTAATTTCGGGGATGAAATTCTTGTAAGGTGGGAGGAGTTGTAACACCCCAAATTTGAGGAACCACAGCAGTTCAATGAAATTGTGGGATCGTCGAAGGACGATTGACGAAAGTCCAACTCTGGCCGTTCGACGAAACTCGAACTCTGGCCGTTCGATGAAAGTCGAACTCTGGCCGTTCGATGAAAGTCGAACTCTGGCCGTTTGACAAAATTCGAACTCTGGTCTTTTGAAGGAAGTCGAATTCTGGTCGTTCGATGAAAAATGAATTCAGGGCCATTCGATGAAAGTCGAACTCAGGTCCATTCGTCGAACTGAGGGCCATTCGTTGAGCTGAGGGCCGTTCGTCGAACTCAGGGCCATTCGTCAAACTCAGGTCGTTCGACGAATTCTGAGCAGTTCGACTAAATTGTTGAAAGGCGGGATTTCGTAGATCGATTGCTTAGCCGTTTCATTTAACATCAATGTTGATCCTGGACCCCAGGATCATCTACCCAAAGGGATTTAGTTGGGCTGAACGATTCTCTCCCTCATTTGTTCTCATTTTGGAGTTGACTTAGGGTTTGAGAGAGAGAAAGTTCAGAGGAGGAAGAGAGGAGCTTTCTCACCCATTAATAGAGCTTCAAAGCTCTGATCGTCATTTCGAGGCCAGATCCGTGAAGAGGACGTGAAGGCGCTCATTTTCTTCTGTGCAAGATAAGGGTTTCATGGATAGAAAGATGAGTCTAAGGGTAACAACACTTCTTCTCTCGATTTTAGGAAGCATGCATGGCATCTACACTTTTCTTGTTTTCTTTTAAGCATTATAGGCAACATATCTCTCAAGTGAGAGGGATTCGGGTTGCCATGGTTCAAGAGGAGCAACCGGGTCGATTTTGTCCGTACCCGGCATGATATTGCATTAGAGATCCGCTCCGTTAGTGGATTAGGCATTGTTGGTGAATCTGTAGTCGCGACCATTAGTACGACTCGGGGATGTTGCATTGCGAGTCAAGGATTTTGTAGAAATCTGTTAGCGGCAAGATGTCGTCTGTGATGATGTTTTCCCCTTTCTTGTGTGAGTATGTGTGGCCAGAACCGGACCGAGTGGAAATTAGAGTACACGCAGGCGCATGGGGATGGTACGGTACAACTGTTGGAACATGGTGGGAAAGTCATGGGATTGTGATGTGACAAGGCGTGGTTTTTCTCTGTGGTCAGCTGGCTAGCCCGTGACATTGCAAGGTTATATGTTTAGAGAGTCCCGGGGAGACAAGTCCCCTTCTATTGAACTGATGAGAAAGCCAAGCTTATGACAAGCACGGACGATGCCAGCTGGGTGCCGCTGGGTCTCCTTCGGTGGAATTGGTCCCGATTTTTGAGCCGGGCCTGGGTCGTCACGAACGGGTGGGGTCTAGCAAGGGTTCTTAGCATCGGTTTGTTTGTTTGAATTGCAGAACCATGACGTGAGAAGTCAGAGTTTGCAGGCAAGCAACTGTTTTGAGATCCACGAGCAGGTGGGGCTTTGGCAAGAGTTTCGTGTGGTGGCTTGTGTGCCGTGGGGAAATTAGAGTGCCCTTGTATTTGTGCCTTGAACGCCGATGGGGAAATCGAAAGTACCTGATTTGATGATAATGTGTTAGAATCATGCACTCTAGGGTGCCTTGGGTGAAACCCCGGATTGCATTCATGCTGCATTATAGTCCCCTTTATTACTTGCTCAACTTAGAAACATGCTAGTTGCTTGGGACATCCAAAACTGTTTATAGCTTTATTTGTTATTATTTATTGCAAACGAAGTGCTGACCTGCAGGGTGATGGAGTACCCCGAAGTCTGCTAGGGACGACCAGGAGGAGATGTGTTGGTTACATAGTTGAGGTCAGCCTTTGCTAACCTACGTTTCCAAAAATTTTTACAGGGCAAGGATCGTAAGCAGGAGCAAGGTCGCCGGCCAAAAAGGCCTAAGCCTCATGAAGTGAACCTTTATGTTGATGCTATAATATGATCCTTGAGTTGTAATCCTGCTTGCATGGCGAGGTTACCTAGGAGTGCTTTTGCACATTTATAGGATTGTTATTCAGCTTGGGACTCTTGTTATGTAAGGTCTTAAGGCCATTTTGATACTCCTGGTTTGGTGGATAACCTCTAGTTTTTTTTGTTTGTTTCCATTTTTTATTCTGAGTTTTGAGTTGGGTAGACTTATAACATCTTTTAATGCTTAAGTTGTGGTATATGTATGTTGTGGGGCCCCGGCTGGACCCATATTATGTAGTCATTACAGGGGAAGTGTTACACCATTCCATCTTCGGCTTTGGGGGTAAGCAAAGGACTCGGCCGGAGAGCCGATGGTTCGGTGTGATGAGGAGGCACATAGGATCTCCATCTCCACACTCCATCCCTCATGGTCAAGTCGCCAACCCCCCTTGGGTCATGCCTACGTGCTCGACTTCGGCATATATGGCCGCAAGGATGCCGAGGCCTACAACCACATGACCTTGCTCCAGCTCGGCCATGAGGGCATGCGGGAAAAAATGTGGGCCCTGGAGATGCACCACATGGTGGTCCGCTGAGGCTTCAACTTCAACAAACTCCTATTGAAAGCTGAGCAGGAGCGAGACCACACCAAGGATAATGTTGCCGATCTGGAGCGGTGACTTGGTATTGCCAAGAACCTACTCACGAAGGCGGTCGACAGGCTAGTAAGAGCCGGCTACCCCTTTCCCTATTCCCTTATGATTTTTCTAGCATATTGATCTTACCTGCCCTTCTTCTCAGGATCCCGAAGCCGCAGATAAACTGGGAGCTCGTGTAGCCGAGCTAGAGGCTCGCGCCGTCGAGCTGGAGGCTCGCGCCATCCAGCAGGAGGCTCGCACCGCCGAGCAGGAGGCTCGCGCTGCCAGACTGGAGAAGGAGAACCAAAAACTGAAGAGTGAGAATGAGGGGCTTCAGGGTGACCTCATCCGCTTGAAGGACATCTTCTTCCCACAGGATGGCGGCGATCCGGGCATCCCTCCCAAGTGGTAGAAGCTCTACGGTGAGGCTGAGGTGATGAAATACATGGAGGTGCTGGTGGAGGGATGTCAGGAGATCACAGCGAGTGACCTGGTGCCGAAGATGTTCCTGCCTGCCACCCCTACCAGTGAGGAGGAAAGTTTCGAGTCACTATTCAAGGATGTAATTCTGTTCCCTGCCCCATTTTTGTAATCTTGTCGAGGCGAGGTTCGCAATGTAAAAATACCTGTAAATGAAAAATACTTTTGCCTCCCCTTTGTCTCTTTTTTTGTTGAACTCGCTGTGATGTACTTGCCTAAGAGCCGCCTTCCTTCATAGATCGACCTCGTTAGTATAGAACTTGCCGCTAGAATGCATTTGAGTTAGGATTTGCACCCGCAGAGAGGTCTTGAGAGCTCGCCAACCCCTGACTATCAAGGGTGGATTACTCGCCGTGCAAGGCTCATGATTACCCGGCCCGCCCGCAAACTTTCCTCTTTCTTACCACCTCTTAAGATGAAATCGTTAGAAATTCACAAGTAAAACTTTAGTGGGGTGGAATTATATGGCCAAGAACCTCCTCCTATTTCTTTCCTCAGCAGATGTCGAGCTCCCAGCTCGCCACCTTTTATCTTTCCCATGGCTACCGGGTTAGTGGCTTGCCGAGCCAGATTCGTGGATTCCCAACTCGCCTGTCGCTGCTCTCCTTCTTTGAGACTTGGCAAAAAGCCAGGAATTTACCACGTAAGATTTTGGCTGGATGAACTGTAATAGTTTATAGTGGTCCCGGCTCGCTGACATGCCGAGGTCTCAGCTCGCCACTTCTAGCCCGCCGACCTGCCAAGCTCAACCTGTCAACCCTATGACCTTTGCATCTGATGCTCGAATGTCTGGGTCCCAGCTTTAGACATCATCACGTTCACCGAGACCCCCATCCCTGCCAGCTAGATAGAAGCCTGATAGCGGGAGAATCTCAGGACTCATCCCCAGGGTCATAATGATGTCCAATGGGGATCCCAGTCCTGTCAGCTAGATGGAAGCCTGACAGCGGGAGCATCCCATGACCTAACCCTAGAGTGAGATAACTTGCCTCGGTCCAACCTACGGGTGCTACCACCAGCCAAATCAGCTAGGTGAGAGACTGAAAATGTGTGTCTATCATCAACCGGACTCAACCCCAGGGTTATAACGATGTCCAACGGTGATCCCGGCCTTGCCAGCTAGGTGGTAGCCTGACAGTAGGAGCATCCCGATACCTAGCCCCAGGGTGACAAAACTTGCCATCTATCATCCTTCGGGCGCTACCACCGACTCAATTAGCTAGGTGATAGCCTGACGGAGTGTGTTGAGCATCAACCAGAGTCAGCCCGGGTTCATAACGACGTCCAATGGGGATCCCGGCCCTGCATGCTAGGTGGTAGCCTGATGGCAGGAGCATCCCAGGACCTAACCCTAGGGAGAGAAAAACATGTCATCCCTCATCCTCCGGGCGCTACCTCCGACCCAATAAGCTAGGTGAGAGCCTTACAGTGGATGTTAAGCATCAACCAGACTCATCCCTAGGGTGATAACGACGTCTAACGGGGATCCCATCCCTGCCAGCTAGGTGGTAGCTGGACAGTGGGAGCATCCTGGGACCTAACCCCAGTGCAAGAGAAACTTGCCATCCATCATCCTCCAGGCAGGACCAATGGCCCAATCAGCTAGGTAAGAGCCTGAAGGCAGGTGTTGAGCATCAACAGGACTCAGCCCCATGGTCATAATGACGTCCAACGGGGATCCCGACCCTACTAGCTAGGTGGTAGTCTGATAGCGGGAGCATCCCGAGACCTAACCCCAGGGCGAGAAAAACTTTCCATCCATCATCCTCTGGGCAATACCACCGACCCAATCAACTAGGTAAGAGCCTGATGGAGGGTGTTGAGCATCAATCAGACTCAGCCCCAAGGTCATAACGATGTCCAACGGGGATCTCAGCCCTGTCATCTAGGTGGTAGCCAAACGGCGGGAGCATCCCGGGACCTAACCCTAGGGCGAGAAAAACTTGCCCTTATTCAACCTCTAGACCTGCCAGCTGGGAGGAATCATAGCAATGGAGGCATTTCAGGGTTTAGCTTGAGAAACTCTTGCCACAAACTAGATCTGCAAAAGAATTTGGTGCATCAAAGTGTTTCATATTCATTAAAGGAGAGTACGTACATGCTTTTGCGGATAGAAATGCTTCTAGACATCACCACTCCAGGTGTGACTTAAAGTATCGCCCTACACATTTCGGAAGCAATGCCCCCTGATCTTAGAACCTCCCCAGCAATATACGGGCCTTCCCAAATAGGGTTGAGCTTCCCCACTGCCGCTGATTTCCCTGTCGCTAATCTCCTTGCCATATCCACCTCTTTAAGACCAAGTCCCCTACAACAAACTGTTTGACCCTGATGTGCTTGTCAAAGTACTTACCCATTCTTTGTTTCACCTCTTCCTATCGGATGGCGGAGAGATCACGCAGTTCCTCCACCATGTAAAGGGAGAGCCGCAGCTCTTCCTCGTTTTCAGCTTTCCATTCTTCCCTGCCTGCCTCTGCCTCGACCACCCGAGGCATCCAGACCTCAAACTCTATTAGGAGCATTGCCTCTCATCTATGGGATTGCTTGAAGGGGGTCTCTCCTGTTACTGCATTGGGGGTGCTTCTCATAGCCTAGAGAACTGAAGGAAGCTACTCCACCAAGCTACCCTTCAAATTTTTCACTTTCTTCTTAACGAGGTTCAAGATGATCTTATTTGCTGCCTCCACCTACCCGTTGCTCCTGGGATGGTGGACTGAGGCAAACTTGAGGTCGATCCCAAGCTGCCTACAAAATCTAATGAACTCGATACTAGCGAACTGAGGCCCATTGTCCTTGACTATGGCTTGAGGTAGAATGTGTCGGGAGATGATCTCCCCCCATACGAAATTTCTGATTACTTGGGAGGTCACCTTGACTTGCGCCTTCACCTCCAACCATTTAGAAAAATAATCTATCATTACCAACAGGAACCTCCTCTGCCCACTGGCCTGGGGAAAGGGTCTAACCAAATCCATTCCCTTGATGGCAAAGGGCCAGGGCGCTATGATACTTCTGAGGCGCTGGGTTGGTTGTAGTTAGAGTGGGGCAAACAACTAGCACTTGTGGCAATTATTTGTGAATTATGTAGCGTCGTGGCCCAGGGATGGCTAGATGTACCCCTGCCAGACAATCCTTCCTTCCAGGGTCCGACTTCCGGAGTGACTCCCACACTCCAAATAGTGGACCTCTTCCAAGATTCTCTGGACCTCCCTCTTGGCCACGCAACGAGCCAACAACACTGAGAGAGTTTTCTGATACAACTGCACGTCAAGGATGAGATAGTATTCTAACTTGTGCTTGATCTTCTTTTTTCCATCCCTTCTAGATACTACCCCTCTTCAATGGAAGGTCAAAATAGATCAGTGATGGTACCCCCCACCCGGGGACCATGCCTTGCCATTTGATCAACCTATTCGTTTTCCTCCCTGTGCACGTGTCGGATGGAGAAGGTCTGAAACATGCCGATGACCCCTTCAACTTTGTTGAGTAAAACTGAAGGGTAGGCTCCCTTACCTCGAAGTCCCCATTAATCTAGGAAGCTACCACCATGGAGTCTGTGAGGACCTCCACATCAAGCACTCCCAGTTCCCTATCCAGGCGGAGCCTTGCAATCACCGCCTCGTACTTGGCATGATTGTTAGTAATAGAAAAATGGATAGCTATTGTTTGCTCTATCTGTGTTCCTTGGGGGCTTTCCAAGATCACACCACCCCCAAGGAATGCTTACCTAAGGCACCATCTACCATCACCTTCCAAGGAACTGGGTGAGTGAGTTCTGCCTCCGCCGCCATGACCACATAATCAACCAGAAAGTCGGCCATCGCTTGGGCCTTGATCGAGAGTTGGGGGACAAAAGAAATATTGAACTAGCTCAACTCCACCGACCATTTTTCCAACCTTCCTGAATGCTCTACCCCCTCAAAGATATTACGGAGGGGATGGTCAGTCACCACTCAGATGGAGTGTGCCTGGAAGTAAGGTCGGAGCCTCCGGGCTGAGATGACCAGGGCGAAGGACAGCTTCTCCAAGATGGGGTAACAGAGCACTGCCTTCCTGAGGACCCGACTTACGTAGTATGTTGGCAGATGCTTCCTCCCCTCTTCCCAAACCAGGATGGAGCTCAAGGATTCTACTTCGACCTTAAGATACAAAGACAGGTCCACCCCCTCCTTTGGCCATTGGAGCAGGGGGACCTGAGTTAACTGCCTCTTCATGGCCTGGAACTCCTCCTCGTATTCCACAGTCCACTCAAACTTCTTGCCTCCTCTCAATGCTTTGAATAAGAGGGAGCACTTCTCCCCAGCCTGGGAAAGGAACCTGTGTAGCCCTGCCAGCTTTCCCGTCCACCGCTGTACCTCCTTCGCATTCCGAGGCGACACCAACTACATGATCGCTTTGAAGATGGCCCAATCACTTGCCCCTGCTGGCCCCGAAGTCACACTTCAAGGGGTTCAGCCTCATCTAGTACTAGCTTAAGTTTGTGATGGTTTCCTCCAGGTACTGGAGGTGAGAGTCCATGTCTCGACTCTTGATCATAAGATCATCTACATACACCTTCAGGTTCCTTCCCTTTTGCTCTTGAAAGACCCGATACATCATCTTTTGGTAGGTCGCCCCTGGAGTTTTCAGCACAAATGACATCATCTTATAGCAGTAGCACTCGTCCCTAATAATGAAGGAGACATTCTTTATGTCAGAAGTGTGCATCCTGATTTGGTGGTAACCTAAAACGCATCCAAAAAGCTCATTACAGGAAAATCGACGGCTGAGTCAACCAGCGCGTCGATCAGAGGTAAGGGATAACAATCCTCCGGGCATGATTTATTAAGCAAAGAGAAATCAACACACATACGCCACCGACTGTCTCCCTTTTTAACCATGACTACATTGGAGATCTAGCTGGGGTATTGTATTTCAGATACAAAACTAGCCTGGAGGAGCTTGGCCACCTCCTCCCTCATGGGCTTGGTCAGCTTGACCATGAATCACCTTTTCTTCTACTGGATGGGGCGGGCCTATAAGACCATATTTTTTTCCTTTTAAACCCCCAGGTTCTTATGCCCAGAACCGCCGCTTTGCGGTGACACCAACACACCCGAGAAGGTCGTCACTACAAAACGCCGATCCTGTCGGCAATACAGATCGCAAAAAAAAGTAGAATAAGTATAAAGAATACAATCAAACTAGTCCACCATAATCACATATATAATATAAATCTCCATGATGGGAGAGTACACAGAAAAGAATAAACAAGCTACTAAAATGGGCTCCTGCCCGATATATCATATCCTCACTATAAGTCACTCAACGCGAAAGAAAATCTATAATAACTACTAAGGATCGGGACTCCAGTCCCTACTGGCTGTACTACAATGCTAGACTACCTCATTCCCATGCACACCGACCTCTGGGGTTGCGTCTCCTGGTGCGGCTCCACGATCCCCTAAATTGATTTGGTCAACGACCATTAGTCTAAAAAGACTAAGTCCAATCATCCCCCACCCCTCCCCCAATGGCTCCTAGGCACCGAGCGGGGAGGAGGAAAGGGAAGGTAATGAAGGTGGAGAGAAACAAAGTAAGCAGGTGACAGTGGAACTAGTCTAACATGAGTATATAAACAGAGCAAGCATATGTAAGCGGTAGTAGGTAAGCAGTATAAATAAGTAGTATAAATATACACAAGAACAAGTGAGCAAGTATAGTATGAAAAGGTAAACTAAATAAGTAACCATGACCTGTAGAAATGCCCATACAAACCTATAGACCAAGAGGTCGTTTTGCAAGGCCTATTGTATAAAGTGTCTCATACCACTTTATACAATAGGTGTCAGGGGTTATATGCAATGATGATGCTATGACATGCAAGTATGTCATGATGTGAACATGCAAGTGCAACACACACACTCGACTATGTGCACACAAACCTTTAGTTCCCCCTTTCTGGATCCTAACCTCCCAGGATACCTCCGTAGTAGCAAATAGAAGTGGTGGGTTGGGCCTCACCCACCTATAAACTGGTATCACACTACCAGTCAGACCTCTCGTAAGCCCCAACGCTGGTGCACTATGGGGAGCTCCTGCGTACTCTTACCGACTAGACCGCCGGACTTTATTTGGCCAAGTGCAAAACCATACCTGTAGAGCCAACGTATCGGTGTCGGTGTGATGACTCTCCAATACCAATAACCCACCATCTTATATCTTATGCACATGCAATACTAATGAATTTTCCACCGAGCCAAAGCTCCCCGGACTACCCTGTCTGTCTCAAAACATTCCGAACCATCGGCTCGCCGAGATAACCTGCCCATCACCAAAACTACCGAGCCTACCGCTCGTGAGACCTAACCTAACTCCCACAACATCGAGGAGTGTGAGTGTAAGTGTAATCCTAGTTGAAAGTGCAGGTTAGATCTGATATACTCTAGAGGGGGGTGAATAGAGTATGGTGCTTGCTAAAAACTTTTTACAACAGTTGTTGTATTCCTAAGTGAACAGGGAAGCAGATGAACTACAGCAACTATCTAAACAAAAAGCAATCACAAACCACAGCCAGAAAACAAAATAAAGTAAGCAATCAGATGACACAAGGAGCTATAGTGGTTCCCCAATCAACCTGGGTACATCTACTCTTCTACCACCCTAGGTAGGAATCCACTGTAGGATGAGTTGATCAGGTGTCCTGGGCACCAATGAGCTTTTAATAAGGTGCTCAAAAACCAAACCAGAGTTTTTGATCAGGTGTCTTGCCACCACTGAGTTTTGACAAGGTCTCAGAAACCAGCACAAACTTTTGAGGGGAGTTTGAAAAACCCTTTACAACAGAGAGAGAGAGAGAGAGGGATGAGATGATCTTGTTTGTCAACAATCAGGGCGAAGATAGTGGATGTTGTCAAAGATCCCCCTGAGTTCTTGAGTTGTTCAGGAAGTGAAGCTTTGCAGTAGGGTGATAGGCCTTCAGAAAATTTGATCTCCACCAAAAGATGATTTCAGCAACAGCTGAAATGTGTGTTGTCTGGAGTCTTGAATGATGATGGCCTTTAAACACTGGAATCAAAAGGGATCTGAAAGTTTCAGTATGTTGATCTCCTTTTGTGATGGTGTTCTTGTATGAGTTCTAAGATTGTGAATATCTGCAACTCTGTATATTACTATTCCAGCAGAATATGAATATCTCTTTTATTCCTTAGATCTGAATAGAATATTTCTCTATCTAAGATAGCCGTTAGCCTGTCATAAATGACTTCCTTAGCTGTATTTGTCTTCTGGAGGAAAGTCCAATAAAACATTCCTTTGAAAATCCCTTGAAACTTGCTCCAGATTAATTGAAAACGGCTACAAGATTCTTGAAATAAATGCTGAGAATAATTCCATAACTGTCTGAATTTGAATCTTGAAAAACGTCGATCTCACCAGAAAAACGTCGAACTGAGCTCCACTATCGTTGAACTGAGCTCAGAGACTGGACTTAGACTGAAACAGAGATCGTCGATCTGAGCTCAACTATCGTAGAACTGAGCTCAGAGATAGAGAAAAAAACTGGAGACAGGAGCGTCGATCTGAGCTCGAAGATCGTCGAATGGAGTTCGACGACTTGTTGAAGTTGTGCTCAGAGATCGTCAAATGGAGTTCGACAATTCGTCGAAGTGAGCTCAGCGATCGTCGAATGGAGTTCGACGATTCGTCGTACTGAGCTCGACGAAATGACTTAGTCTCCTGAACTGAAATATCTGGTCTTGAGGGCAGCTTTCAAACCTAAATACTAACCCTTAGACTCAATTCTAATTGACCTTTAGATCTATACAAGAAGGTCAAAACAGATTTCCTAAAATACATAGTGATCCTTGCCCAAATCAGTAATAGGGTGTTCCAACAATCTCCCCCTATTTGGGTTAGGATTACTATTTACAGATATTGGAAAAATAAAAACATACAAAGCAGAAATATAACAAACAAGACATTGCAGAAACACAAACATTATCTCAGATAGTTCAGAAAACAAAATATACTGTCATCTTACAGAATCTTTCTTTTTCCTTGCACTTTATAAGAACTATTTCTCTGTTGGGATTGAGAGCTTCCTTCTTAGATCTTCTATCATCAGCTGCACCTAGAGAGGTTTATTGCTTTGGCCTAGGCACTACAGCTTCTGGGTGCAACTTCATATAGCTTTCTTAATCAAAAAATTTACTGGAGAAATATCTCTCAAGCTCTTTCTTTCTTTGATCTGATAAAGTAGTGATATTTGTAGTATCTTTTCCTTGTTCTCTAGCTTTCTTGATTTGATCCAAAGCAGCCAGTTCCTTCATTCTTGCAGTCCATGAGGTGGGGTTATTTTCTGGATCCTCAAATGGAACAGGAGGCTCATATCTATTTGAAGGATTATCTGGAGGAGCTCTGGAAGAGACTAGTTCTTTCAGCTTATAAGGAAAGGGACCAAAAGTTATGTCAGATGGACCTTGTCCTTCCCTTGGATAAGGATGTTGCCTAGAATATACTCTGAGTCCTCTTTGATTTCCTCTATACTGTCCTCCTCTGGACTGATAACCTCTAGATTTATTACCTCTGTACTGGGATCTTCCTTGAGGTTGATATGAAGTATGGTTTCTGGCAGCGGATTGGAAGGCAGAACTACCACCTGCACCTGCATCAGGTGAGGGAGGAGGAGGAGGAGGATGATTGAAATGTGAAGATCCTTTGTCATACTTTCTTTTCTTTTTCATAGCCTTCAGTTGATTCCTGGAGTATTGCATCCAAGGTTCTGTAATGGGGCAATCATGCAGTATGTAGTATGGAATATCATTTGTATCTTTCACTTTTTCTGGAGGAACTCTCTTCATAGCCTTGCTTCTGGCTTTCCTTTTCCTTGCAATTGTAGCAGAGGAATCATCTGAGTCAGTCCTAAACTGATCACTTTCTGAACTTTGATTATCATACAATGCATCAATCTTTTTGAGATAATCTTTTTGTTGTTGAGACTGAGCAGAAGAAACAGTAGAAACAGTAACAGTAGCAGCAGCAACAGCAGGAAGTGGAGTAGAAGCAACACTAGCAGAAGGAGTTATGACAGCAGATTCAGATACAACACTTTCAGAAACAGAAGCTACAGCAGCAGTAATGGAAGCAGTAGAAACAAATGAATCTGGAAAATCAACTTCAGAAGGAGCATTAGCAGCAGTAACAGCAGGCTCAAAAACAAATGCCTCTGTCATATGCATGTCCTCAAAAACATCAATATCAGAATTAACATAAACATCAATAACAGTAGTAGGAGCAGCAGAAGAAGTAGTGTCAACAGTCTTGATGGAATGTATATAAGAGCTTATTAAGCTGTGGTCACATCTGAAAATAGGCACAATGGCCTTAGTAATATCTTCAGAATGCTGGACTGGAAGGTAGTTGAAGTATACAGAATCAAAAACTGATAACAGTGACCTGAGGTCCACTGTGATGAAGGCAACTGATGCAACTGAAGCTTGGACTGAAGATTCTACAGCAGGTAATCTTTCAACTTCATAAGGAATCTCCTCCTGCCTAGATGCAGTGAGAACTGGATCAAGGCAGCCATAAGAAGGGATTGCCTGAGAAGGAAGAATGGAAGAAAGCCTGGCAGATAGTTCCTGAACTGTTTTGAGAAGGGGAGCCAAAGAGGTCTCCAGCAAGAGGGATAGTCTGGGAGCTATCAGCTCATATAACCTGTCTGCAAGGGCTGGAAGATCTACTTGCTCAAGAGGAGACTTGAGCAGAGGTAGGGATGGATGAGGTAGAAATGAAAGTTGGAGCAGCAGGAGATGTTGGTGAAGAACCTGTGGATTGAGGGAGTGATGGTTGGGAAATTGGAATTGTGGAGATGGAAGAGAGTGGAATGGAAATTTATGGTATGAAGGATGGTTGAGCAATTATGTCTTGAAGGAGTTGTTGATAAGAGGTGGATGAGGAGGGTGGCTCAGGAGGGGATGAGGGAGAATCATCCATATAGGAATCATCTATAAGAGTGAATGATGGAATATGAGAGGATGAGTCAATATCTAGGTGTGGGTAGTGATGTAGAGGATGGAAGAGTTCTTCAGTGAGTGGTGGAGTTGGAGAAGGAATTGAAGTTGGATATGGGGTGGAAATTGTGATGGTGAATGTGACTCTGGTAGATGAAACAAGAGGTGGAGGAGGAGGAGAAGAAGCAGGCAAGTCTTCTGTAGGGTCAGAAACCTGAGGGGAAGAGACTGAGGCAGTCCTTGTGCTTGAAGTAGAAATTGCAGAGGGTCTACTGGGCTTGACAATCTGCCTGTCCCATTTTCCAAATAGGGCACAGGTGAGCCTCTTGGAGGCATTGATGTGCATCCCACTGGAAACAAGCAGTGCAGGGCATCTGTGGTGAAGGAATAGCCCTAAAATTCTTCCAAAATTAACAAAGTTCTTGTTAATCTTTTTCTTAATCAAATCAAAGAAAACTTCTCCCCAGTTGAGTTGCTTCTTGTCCACCAGGGCACCCATCAAGCAGAGCTGATACCTAGATATGGTATCATGAGCTGAGTGTTTGGCCAACAGAACCTTTCCAACAACATCAGCTAGAAATCTGTACTCAACAAACAGATTTTTCTTCAGCAATTTGCTAGGGTTTGCTTCTGAGTGACCCATCTTTTCAAGCATATTAGAAAACTCCATTCTAGAAAGTTCAACAGATTCTTCTCCAGATTTTAATTGAAAAACCTCTGTCAAGGCAGCAGGTGTTAGAGATACCTGGGTTCCCGAGATGCTTCCAACCACTGTATTCTGATCCAGGTTATGGGCAGTATACACCCATTCCTTTATCTCATCTGCAGCTAATTTGATCCTTGTAGTCATGATGGTAACTAGATGTTGTTCTTTGAAAAGTTCCAGAATCTCCTTGAAGATTTGATCGCTGTTGTTGAAAGAATCCATGTCGATATCAAATCTAGCGTCAAATTTCATTGTGGCCAAGATAGCGACTTATACTGTCATTGATTCCTGCAAAAATGAACAAACAAACGACCAAGTGTAGAGAAGTTTGGAGGGAAAGAGAAAATTTGCAGGGAGTATGAAAGCGCAAAGGGAGAACGACTGCCGAAAAAAGAGTTTTATATTAGGGTTCGACGTAGAAAAGGAAAGATCGTTGAACTCTGTTCGACGATCTGGGCTTCTAAAGGAAACTGAAAGATCATCAATAGCGTCGATCTCCATTCGATGATATTGGAGAGCGTCGAGCTCCGTTCGACGATCGTTGACCTGAAGAAACATAGTTTAGCACTATCTGAGAAGCGCTGAACTCAGGTCGACGATTTCTGAAATCGTCGATCTCCGTTCGACGATCGAGGGGAAAATCATCGAGCGCAGTTCAGAGATCAAAAAACACTCTATACACTAGAAAAAGCACTTTGATTTGCATAGTCTTGGTCATTTTTAGATTTTTTAAAATCTTGGATCTTATTTTAGACTTACTCCATCTAACATTCCTAACTAATTCAGGAAGAATGTATGTTTCTTTTCATCCAAGGGTTTGGTGAAAATATCTCCCCTTTGCAAATCAGTTGAGATATATTGAAGTTCAATTTTATTTTTCTCAACATCATCCCTTAGAAAGTGATGCCTAATTTCTATGTGTTTTGTCCTACTATGGAGGACTGGATTTTGTGCTATAGAAATAGCACTGGTATTATCACAAAATATTTTAGACTTCTCTAAGTTGTATCCATAGTCTAGGAGTTGATTTTGAATCCACAAAATTTGTGAACAACAACTACCTGCAGCCATATATTCAGCTTCAGCAGTTGAAGTTGACACAGATGTTTGTTTCTTGCAAAACCAGGAGACAAGTCTGTCTCCAAGAAACAGACAAGTTCCACTGGTGCTTTCCTGTCTATTCTGCATCCAGCATAATCAGCATCTGAGAATCCAGTTAAGTCAAATGCTGAATCTTTTGGATACCAGATACCTAGATTTGGACAACTTTTTACATACCTAAGAATCCTTTTTACTAAGGTTAGGTGTGACTCTCTAGGGCTCACTTGGAATCTAGCACATATGCATGTAGCAAACATTATGTCAGGTCTACTAGCTGTAAGGTACAATAAAGAGCCAATCAGTGCTCTATATGTTGTCTGATCAACAGGTTTCCCTTGTTCATCAGCATCTAATACAGCATTAGTAGGCATAGGTGTTTTCATACATGATGCTTCAGACATACCAAATTTCTTAACCAGTTCTTTTGCATACTTGGTTTGAGAAATAAATATGCCTTCAGCATGTTGTTTGATTTGCAATCCTAGAAAGAAGGATAGCTCAACCATACTACTCATTTCAAATTTAGAATGCATTAGGTTGGAGAACCTTCTGCACAAATTTTGAATCAGTAGAGCCAAATATAATATCATCTACATAGATTTGTACTAGTAGGGTATGAGACTTATGGGTTCTAATAAAAAGAGTTTGGTCTACTCTACCCCTTATAAACTCATTTTTCAGAAGAAAGCATGCTAGTGTCTCATACCATGCTCTAGGAGCTTGCTTTAGACCATATAATATTTTATGCAATTTGAAAATATAATCAGGATGAGTTGAAGAGATAAACCCTGGGGGTTGTCTGACATAGATTTCTTCTTTGATATCTCCATTGAGAAAGACACTCTTTACATCCATCTGGTATACTTTGAATCCTTTGTGTGTTGCATATGCTAAGAAGATTCTTATGGCCTCTAACCTTGCAACTGGTGCAAAGGTCTGGTCATAATCTATCCCTTCTTCTTGAGAGTACCCTTGAGCAATTAGCCTTGCCTTGTTCCTTACAATGACTCCTTGATCGACCAATTTATTTCTGAACACCCACTTTGTTCCAACAATGGAGTGATCCTTTGTCCTTGTTACTAGTTCCCAAACTTTGTTCCTTTCAAATTGATGCAACTCTTCTTGCATTACAATGATCCAGTGTGGGTCTTGCTCTGCATCTTGAATGGATTAAGGTTCAATTTGAGAAAGAAAGCAAGTGTGCATCAGGTTTTGGTTGACCTGATTTCTGATTTGCACACCAGCTGAGATGTCTCCAATCACTTGGGAGATTGGATGGTCTCTTGATGTTACTAAATCAACAGGAGATGTTGATTGTTCACCGACCTGTGTTGTTGTTTCCTTTGGTTGTACAACAACTGGCTCTTCAAGAAGTTTCTCTTCAAGATGTTGAATGTCTTATTCATCTTCACTGCTTTCCTCTTTTTGAATGATTTGTAACCTGTCTAAGTTTTCTGCAAGAGAGTGTTCCTGCAAGGGTTCTATGGTAGAAGTATTCTTCTCCTTGAAAGACATGTTAGATTCATCAAAAGATATATGAACATATTCTTCAATTTTAAGAGTTGATTTATTATATACCCTATAAGCTTTACTGATCATGGAGTATCCCAGAAACACTCCTTCATCATCTTTGGCTTGAAATTTTGCTAAGTATTTCTTGTCATTATTATGAATGTAACAAATATAACCAAAAATTTTAAAGTAATCTACTTTAGGTTTCTTCCCTTTGAGTAATTCATAGGGTGTCTTGCCCTTCAGTTTATGTATTAAACTTTTATTCAACACATAGTTGGAGGTGTTCACTGCCTCTGCCCAAAAGGATAGAGGAAGGTGAGCATCTGACAACAATGTAGTGGCAGATTCAATAAGGGTTCTATTTTTCTTTTCAGCTACCCCATTTTGTTGAGGAGTTCTAGGAGCTGAGAAAGTGTGCCTGATCCCTTCACTCTGACAGAACTCTTGCATAAGAAGAGAATCAAACTCTGTCCCATGATCACTTTTGATCAGGGCAATGTGTGTATTGAACTCACTCTGTATGCATTTGAGAAACTCTGTCAAACATTTAAAGTTATCAAACTTCTTCCTCAGAAAGAACACCCATGTGAATCTAGAGAAGTCATCTACAACCACTAAAGTGTAAGATTTCCCTCCTAAACTTTGTACTATAATGAGTCCAAAAAGATCCATGTGTAACAGATATAAAATCATAGGTGAATCACTCTTATTAAGTGACTTGAAACTATTTTTGGTTTGCTTGCCTAATTGACAAGCCATGCAGCGTCCTTACTTCTTGTAGGGGCCAGAAGGTAGTCCTCTAACAAGGTTATCCTTTTATAGCCTAGCAATGGTTCTAAGGTTTATGTGTCCTAATCTCTTATGCCACAGTTCATTAGGTCTACTAATAGAGTTAAACAGGCAAATATCTACCTTAGTTGAAAGGAAATCTACAAGATAGATGTTACCTTTCCTTTTACCTGTCAACACAGTTGTGTTGTCCTCTGATTTGATCTTGCATAAGGATTTGCTGAAAGTCACTTGGTAGCCTTCATCACATAGTTGACTGATGCTGATCAAGTTGTGCTTCAGTCCTTCCACATAGGCTACTTTCTTGAATGTGACTGTGCCAATCTGGACTGCACCATATCCTTTTGTTAGTCCAAAGTTTGAATCACCAAATATTACTTTGGGTCCAAGCTTGGCTTTGAAGGATGTGAAGTTGTCCTTGTTTCCTGTCATGTGCTTTGAGCACCCACTATCCAGATACCATTGCTGGTTTAATGTTGGATAGGTCTTCACCTGCACATAAGACAATTTACTTGTTTTTAACCCAGTTTACCTTGGGCCTAGGTTGATAAACTTTGAACTCAGAAATAAAAGACATCCCTGGTTGGCTTTTATAACCTTCAGGATGATATCTCCTTGGAGGTATTATCCATTCAGTATAAGGGTTAAATCTTTGGGATGAAGGACCCCTAGGTTTGGAATTTGATTTACCTTTGAAAAAGTTTTCAAAACTCTAATCTCTGCTCGGCGATCGTTGAGCTGAGTTCGACGATCTTGGGTCAGATCGTCGAGCTCCGTTCGAAGATCGACTGTGGCAGAATTCAGGGTTTAGAGATCGTCGACCTGAGTTCGACGATTTGGCCTGAGATCGTTGATCTGCATTCGACGATCGTCTAGCTCCGTTCGACGATTTCTGTTGAACTCTTGTTTTCTTGGGTAAGTCAGAATTCTTCCTAGCTACCACTACAACTCCCTTACCTTTATCAGAGATAAATTTAATTGGGGTTGTTAGTACTATAGGTTGGCTGGATGAAGCACCCAAGCCCAGTGTACTATTGAATCTTGAGTTCACTGTGCTTGTGATGTCCATTAGCTTGATACTTCTCCCATTGAGGGATTCTTCAATCTTCTTGGCCTCTGATAGTTCAATTTTTAGTGAAGCTATCCACTCCCTACAGCATTCCAACTCCTCAGAGAGTTTGTGGTTATCTGATTTTATGGTGCTTTGTTCAGATAGTAGATTTCTGAGAGAAATAATTTCTTTTTCAAATTTCAATAAATCCAAACAAAGTGCCTTAAACTCACATTTAAAGTCCTCTGAATTGAAATCAAAAGATTCTATTACCTGGTCCTCTTCAGATTGAGTCTCTAATTCAGATTCTGACTCTTCTGCATCAGAATTTTGTTGTGAGGCATTGATAGCCATCATGCAGAATTCCTTTTCTTCAGCATCATCTTCATCATCACTTGAGCTGGATGAAGCTTCAGATTCTTCTTCTGTCTCACTCCAAGATTCAGCAACAAATCCCTTCCTTGTATGTTTGTTCTTGCTGGAGGAGGGTTTGCCATTACTGCTTTTCTTGAAGTCCTTTTCTTTTCTCCTTTCTTTCCTGTCCTTTTTGTCCTTATTTTTATTTTCTGGACAGTCAGGCACAATGTGGCCTGGTTTCCTGCAACCAAAGCAAATAATTTCTTTGTTATTTGATTTGTCATACCTTGGCTTGTCATGCTCTCTGTATGATCTTTTCCTAAAATCCTTCCTGGTCATTTTGTAGAATCTTTTGGCCAGTAGGCTTAGCAGCTCCTCATTGCCTGTGACTTTGTCTTCAGGCTGATCTTCAATGGCTTTGAAAGCTATTGACTTCTCTTTTCTTGTAGCTGGTGAGGCAGCCTTCTGCTCTTCTTCTCTATTCTTGATGAGCAGCTCATAAGACTTGAGCTTGCCCAAGAGAGCTTCAGTTGTGATCTCATTTAGGCTTCTGCCATCCTTGATTAGCTAAATCCTTGAGTCCCAAGTGCTTGGGAAGCACATTAGGATTTTTTCATTTAGCTCAGTCAATGAGATCTCTTTGTCCAAAGTTTTCAGCTCATTGACTATGAGACTGAGTCTATTATACATGTCTGCTACTGACTCAGCTTCTCCTTTCTTGAAATTCTCATACTGGGTTATGAGATGAGATCTTCTATCCTTTCTCTCATCAGCAGATCCTGAAACTATCTCAGATAACTTGTCATAGATGTCCTTTGCTGAGTTGCATTCAGCTACCTTTTGGAATATCTCATCAGACATAGTCTGGGCTAGAATGTTCATAGCTTTTGCATCAGCTAATTTCCATTTCTTTATTTCTGCATCTGTTCCTGAGGGAGGTGGAACAGCACTTGTGCTTGTATTCTCTGGGGGTCTTGGACACACTGTCAAAACAGAATTGAAAATGTCCTCATCAATAGAGTTCATGTACAATCTAATCCTTGCCTTCCAAAGTGAAAACTTAGATAGATTGCACACTAGAGCTCTGGTGCTAGCATAATATTTGTTTTGGGCCATGTTTTGTGAAGAAATAATTCTAATAACAAAATCAAAACAAACAGATTTAAGTAGAGGGATCTTTGGGTTCAGGTGTTAGCCTGTGCAACTACTAAGATGTGGTATTTTTAACCAATCTCGCTTTGATACCAATTGAAAGTGCTGGTTAGATCTGATATACTCTAGAGGGGGGGGGGTGAATATAGTATGGTGCTTGCTAAAAACATTTTACAACAGTTGTTGTATTCCTAAGTGAACAGGGAAGCAGATGAACTACAGTAACTATCTAAACAAAAAAGCAATCACAAACCACAGCCAGAAAACAAAAGAAAGTAAGCAACCATATGACACAAGGAGCTATAGTGGTTCCCCAGTCAACCTGGGTACATCCACTCTTCTACCACCCTAGGTAGGAATCCACTGTAGGATGAGTTGATCAGGTGTCTTAGGCAGCAATGAGCTTTTGATAAGGTGCTCAAAAACCAAACCAGATTTTTTGATCAGGTGTCTTGCCACCACTGAGTTTTGACAAGGTCTCAGAAACCAGCACAAACTTTTGAAGGGAGTTTGAAAAACCCTTTACAGAAGAGAGAGAGAGAGAGAGAGAGAGGGATGAGATGATCTTCTCTGTCAAAAACCAGAGAGAAGATAGTGGATGTTGTCAAAGCTCCCCCTGAGATCTTGAGTTGTTCAGGAAGTGAAGCTTTGCAGTAGGGTGATAGGCCTTCAGAAAATTTGATCTCCAGCAAAAGATGATTTCAGCAACAGCTGAAATGTGTGGTGTCTGGAGTCTTGAATGATGATGGCCTTTGAACACTAGAATCAAAAGGGATCTGAAAGTTTCAGTATGTTGATCTCCTTTTGTGATGGTGTTCTTGTATGAGTTCTAAGATTGTGAATATCTGCAACTCTTTTCCTTGTTGTTATTCTCTGTATATTACTATTCCAGCAAAATATGAATATCTCTTTTATTCCTTAGATCTGAATAGAATATTTCTCTGTCTAAGATAGTCATTAACCTATCATAAATGTCTTCCTTAGCTGCATTTCTCTTCTGTAGGAAAGTCCAATAAAAACATTCCTTTGAAAATCCCTTGAAACTTGCTCCAGATTAATTGAAAACGGCTTTGAGATCCTTGAAATAAATGCTGAGAATAATTCCATAACTGTCTGAATTTGAATCTTGAAAAACGTCGATCTCACCAGAAAAACGTCGAATTGAGCTCCACTATCGTTGAACTGAGCTCAGAGACTGGACTTAGACTGAAACAGAGATCGTTGATCTGAGCTCAACTATCGTCGAACTGAGCTCAGAGATAGAGAAACAAACTGGAGACAGGAGCGTCGATCTGAGCTCGAAGATCGTCGAATGGAGTTCGACGACTTGTTGAAGTTGAGCTCAGAGATCGTCGAATGGAGTTCGACGATTCGTCGAAGTGAGCTCAGCGATCGTCGAATGGATTTCGACGATTCTTCATACTGAACTCGACGAAATGACTTATTCTCCTGAATTGAAATATCTGGTCTTGAGGGCATCTTTCAAACCTAAATACTAACCCTTAGACTCAATTCTAATTGACCTTTAGATCTATACATGAAGGTCAAAAAAAATTTCCTAAAAGACATAGTGATCCTTGCCCAAATAAGTAATAGGGTGTTCCAACACTAGTTATACTAGTTACTTTTAAACATTGATTTTACTAATGGTTTAGGTTAGCCCAGGACTGCCCGTGGCACACCCGGTGAAGGTTTTTCAAAGGGCACTAGGAACTATGATGGTAGCTGAAGCCCATCATTCCCTTTCGCAAGGCAATTACTATTATTGGATAATACCCGATTCCCGATCCCTTTTTAATATTATTCTGGATCTAACCCTAGTGTGTTTTGACTCTCTCTCTCTCTCTCTCTACAGGAAAGACGATCTTTCGTCGATCCCGAGCACCACTTACACTAGTCAACCCATCACTTCTCCCCATGATGATTCCTAGCAATGGAGTCATTTTCACTTCACCACAACCAGTAATCTAATAACCCCAACTCCCTGTGTCCATTTCACATTCTATCACGATTTCTGCAGTTTTACTATATGCAGACCAATCTAAGATAAATGATGTATACGATAGGAGGTACTCCACATTTTTATCCAAATGCCCTAAAATATTTATTGGAGGCCTATCATGATATATTTAGCCTAAATCTAGAAACTTGGAATTTTCCTAAATAAATTGGCATTTAATTAATTTTCCCAAGAATTGGTCCACGTATGATTTGAACATGAAGTACTAGATTTACTTATGATATGACCATACAAAAATTGTGAACACTATAGGTTAGAAAGATATCAGTGAATACCAAATTTCATAAGTTTGTATAAAGGAATTATCATCCAAATAAATAATCCAAGGTAATTCAAACAAATAGGGGTAATGAACTGAGTACCATAAATACTTGTCCAAAAATTATACAAAAATTAACAGAGCTTTATTATGATCATAAAACCTTTCTGACTAAATTTCATGCAATTCCATGGTCAGTAAACTATATATAAAAATATCTCAACCAAATCCATCATGGGTCACTTTGTGAAGGAACATCCTTGTAACCTCAACTAAACAACATGCAAATATTTTTCCAAGATTCTTTATGCCCTAAAAAGTACTCTGGCTAAGTAACACAATTTTCCAGCAAGCTATAGTATTTATTTTCAATTTATCAAAGTAAGGTGCACTAGTTTACTTTACACATGATGTACTAAAAAGAAATGTTTATCTATACCAAATAATTCACTAGTGCGTCTACATGATATTTGATCAGTTTTTTTAGAGTTTGAAATCATTCTAAGACAAAAACAATAATTACATCAATATCATCAAAATGGCAAGATGAAGTTTATAACTACAAGGGTGAGTTACTGTTATCTAGACACCCTACAATAAATTCCAGAGGTATATATCACTATGACAATACTCCTACCACAATACCACCAAAATCCAAGGTTATATGACCCATTGAATAATCCCTAAGATGTAAAGACCTAGATATCTACTGTGTGATCTATTTGGGGTGCATGTGTCTAAATGTCCACCAAATCCCTTCCTAGGGCATTTCACCTCCCTAGGATCACATGGACTAATCAACAAGTCCATCCAAGGACATAACACCCTATGTCCTTCATAAATACTCAAAGTTCAACCTTAGGGTTTGAACTTGTTCCTATAGCAAATCTACCTTAATCTATCCCACCCTCCATGTGAGGGAGTTAAATATCATAACAAATCAGTGGCCCAAGTTTTAACCTCTGTTGAGGTGATTTGGCCACCTAAACCCCACAAGGGACACTTTGACCTAATTACCCCTTATTGGTCCAACTTAGGGTTTTCTTATTTCCAAACTAAATCATCTCCAAATGGGATTAAAATTTATACAGAGCCTTATAATTACCACAAGGACCACTAACCAAAATTTGGGAGGGCTTGGAGGTAATTAGGCCCTTTAAATAATTCATAAATGGATTATTAAATTTCAATAAACACATTAGGAAATTTTTTTTCAAAAATTATCATTTTTGGATATGTTCTAGGTATAGGTAGTAGTGACCCCCATCCAAAATTTCAAGTCATTTGAATAGTTGGATTGACGGGGGCACTCAAAATAGTCTCAGGTTTAGCCTAGGTATAGTCGTCACCAAAATGAGTTCTCTGGTCAAACCACTTACCCAAATGGGTTGAAACCAATTTTAAATTAAAGTAGACCCATAGAGCTATAATTTTCATGTTGATCATTATCTTGAAACAATAAGTAGGTATTTTTAAAATTTAATTTAATACAACCCAGTAAACAAGATAGAAAAACAAAAATCAAAATTAAATAAATAGGATCCATCACAGATCTTAAAGCTGATCAGAGGGCTCCTGGTCATATTCTTCCTCCAACCAAGGGCTGTGATTAGACCGACCTGGAGCTCTTCCAAGTTGATTTCCCGGCCAAGCATCCACCTTCCTGGCCGGCCACCACTGCCACCACCTTCGTTGAGGTGGGGGCTATCGCCGAGCGGCTGCACGACCGCCGGGGTCGGGGGGGGCGAGGGGTGGCGGTGGTTTCCTGTGATCCCGCAATGTTGAAAATCCATGAAAATTTATGAAACTCTCCTCTCCAATCGGGCTCAATTGAGCCCGATTTCTCTCCTAAAATATCTAAGGATCTATCCTACGGAGAGATGAGTAGAGGAGGACCTTATTCGAGGGCTGGAGGCGGTTCGATCTTCGAGTTGCCATGGCTGGTGGTGGAGCTTTTCCGTGCTCTGCAACTGTGCAGCAAGAGGGCTCAGTTTCTTCAGGAAAATGGTTTAAACAATTCCTTTAACCTTGGGGAAGCTTTTAAAAGAGCTAAAAGGGGGACTGGAGGGGTCATGGCTTCAATGCCATTAATGGCCACAAGAGCTCAATTTAGGCCATGGAAGAATCCAAAGAATGCGGCCACTGTACAGCAAAGAAAACATCTTGATCTCCTCTAATTGATGGGGGGAATATGAATCAAGCCATTAGAGAAGAAGGGAGGAGGCCCCTTGGCCTTCCATAGTCATTAAAGCTCACTTTCTCTCTCTAGAAATTGGGGGAACTCTCGTTCTCTATCTCCTAGTCACCATGGCTGATTTTTGATGATTATTTCAGCTAAAATCACCCCATTAACCCATATGAATAATTAAAATGAGGTTAGCCCATGTGGATTTGGGTTTTAGCTTGAGTTAGCCCATTTGAGCCAACTTGACCTAATACTTGAGTAGATTTGACCTGGGTCAATTTGACCATTTGGGTTGAGCCCAATGGGTCCTTGGTGACCCATTGTCCTCCCCTAAGGTCTAGGAAGACTTGGGTAGGGTTAGTTTGTCATCTTGGAGGTCACTTGACCCTTAGTTAGGGTACTTTGACCTTTTTAGGGATGTGGTTGGCTTGAGTCAACTTAGCCTCTTTGGTTGACCCCAATGGGTCCTTGGTGAACCATTTGCCTGCCTTAGAGCTTGGGAAGGTCTAGGTGGGTCCGTTTCGCCAAGGGGAGGTCAGTTGACTATGTGAGAGCTTAGTTTGACCTGATTAGGGTTTGGGTTAACTTTGGTCAACTTGACCATTTTAGTTGACCCTACTAGATCCCCATGGATGTAATGGACCCTCTATCAGGTTAGTGATGTTGTGATGGGCTCATGGAGTCATGGTCAAGGCCAATGGTCATCCTAAACTATTGTTTATAATTCTACTATTTACAGACCATGGGGATTTCAAACTTCATGCCTAAGCTCACTTGGTATTCTTGGGCTTCTTAGGGTTTTGTCATGACCTAGTCATGATAAAACCAATCTCAGGGGTCTAGTTAGAAATGGGATGTTACAAATCCCAATAAACAAAAATAAAAATTTTGTCCTCGAAATTCATGTTAGGCTTCGGGGTTTCTACTAAGAGTAACTGAATGTAACATCCCATAGAAAGTTGAATGTATACATTACTGGGAGAGATCCGGGTAACTCTGCGGCATCAGATCCGTTGGCTCCCAAGTATGCTCCTCTCACCCATGGTTCCTCTACAGGACCTTGACCAACGGGACCTTCTTGTGCCACAAGAACCACAACGCTGTATCATCTATCCTGACCGGCTAGCAGCAGACTGATTGATCAAAAGCTGTCGAGCCATCTATACCAAGAACCTACTGTTCCAGCCGTAGTATCCTTCCTAAAAGGGGAGATGTGGAAGACATCATGTAAAACCCCGAACTCCGGCGGTATCTCCAGTCTGTAAGCCAATGGGCCGATCCACTCCAGGATCTTGTAACGCCACATATTCCTTGGACTGAGCTTCTTCCGCTTGCGTACCCGTGAGACTGCATTTACCAGACGTATCTTCAGGAATACATAGTCTCCATCCGGAAACTCTACTTGGCAATGTCGCGCATCGTAATATTTGGCCAGACTGCCCTAGTCCTCTAGCATCATATCTCAAATCAGTGACACTTGGGGATCTGTGTTCTCCATAAATTCTAAGCCGAGTTCATTTGGATCCTCATCCTAGATCCATGATAGTGGAATCCTGCACCTCCGTACGAGGGTGGAGAGCTGTGTTGAATGTTGGCTGAGAACCCAGATAAGCCTGGATTGATGTTCTCTCCTTGGACGTAAACTATCCATCCTAATGCGACACGATCATCTTGAGTACACCATGATAATGGACAACTACTCAAAAATTTCATGAAACACCCTGAAAGTAAGGGTTAGATCTGAGATACTCTAGAGGGGGGGGGGGGTGAATAGAGTATCTTGGAAACTTAAAAAAAACTTTTTGCTATAAATAAAAGCAGACCTAAGATAAATTAATCTAGCACTATCACATGCACAGTGAAAGATATGGTACCTAAACACCTAGAGGGGGGGTGAATAGTTGACCTAATCCTTTTTAAACTTAAATGGCAGCAATCAGTTATATCACAGAATACTAACTACTTTATCACAGCAAACACACAGCATGCACAGCAACAATCACAGCACAGCACATCATACACAGTGGTTTATAGTGGTTCCCCAAGATATGGGTACATCCACTTTCCCCCTTCGCCTATCTAGCAGTGTACTAGATTCGGCCAAACTCCTCCACTGTCTCAGAACCCAAATTGGTTCCTACACCTCAGGCCCAAAGCCTTACAACTCAGCTTTATCCCAAAGCCTACACTCAGCCAATCAAGGCCTACACTCAGCCAACCAAGGCCTACACTCAGCCAACCAAGGCCTACACTCAGCCAACCAAGGCCTACACTCAGCCAACAAGGCCTACACTCAGCCAACAAGGCCTACACTCAGAGATCTCAATCTCCTACACTCAGGCTCTCAAGCCCTACCCTCAGCCTTTATAAATATAGGCTTACAATTCACTCAGATCCAAAGGATCCTACAAGATAAAAATGTATTACAAATATTAACTCAACAACTCAGAAATAAAAGAGGGGAGTTGAGAGTTTCTTGATGAGTTCTTGGAAGAACTCAGCTGGATTCAATCTGACTTAGCTTTCTTCAAAGCTTCTTGAGTAGAACTGAATAAGACTGAATCCTCCTGCAGTAGTTCCTTGACCTCTGCCACTTAAGATCCAGAATGAATCTGAATCCTTCTTCTCAGCCTAGTTCCAGAGGCTGATTTCTTGGATGGAGCCCTCTCTGTCCAACTTCTTAGATCTGCACTTGGACTGCAAGATCTTCTTGTGTTGATACTCTGTGTACCACTTTTATGACTTGTTTCTCAACAAAACTGAACTTCTTGAACTACAGTTTTTGTAAATTGTAGGTGCCTATTTATAGGCCTTCTTCATGGTAACCGGCTGGTCCGGTCCATAACTGACTTCTGATATCTCTGACAGGTGCTGTAGACCGGCTGGAACGGCAGCTGTCAAGTCATCCAGTCATTTCTTGAAAATCTCTAACTGTCTGTAAGTGTCGACACTTATAGTCCAAGTGTCGACACATGCTGTGTAAGTGTCGACACAAGTCTACAAGGTGTCGACACAACTCCTTGTATGTCTCGACACAGATTCTTCTTCAGGTGTCGACACTGAAATTGAGTGTCGACACAAGTACTTGATCTTCTATCTTTAGCTGAATTCTTCTAAGTGTCGACACATCACCTTTGTGTCGACACAACTTCTTGTGTTGAATCTGTCAAGTGTCGACACTACTTCTTGGTGTCGACACATAGTCTTCTATGTTGATACTTGCTGTGTGTCGACACAGCTCCTTGTGTCGACACACCTTCTTCTTGTTGAGACTTCAGCTGAGTGTCGACACATTCCCTTAGTGTCGACACTTGTACTTAGAATAATTTTGTTGATCTTTCTGATCTTTGCTAAGTGTCGACACAGCTCCTTGTGTCGACACTTTCTTCAAGTGTTGAGTCTTCAGCTGTGTGTCGACACATTGTTCTGGGTGTCGACACACACTTCAAATGCTGACTCTTCTGTTGAGTGTCGACACATTGTGCTGGGTGTCGACACTTACTTCAAGTGCTGACTCTTCTGCTTAGTGTCGACACATTGTGTTGAGTGTCGACACTTGTACTTAGTCTCTGCAGACTTTTGCTGAGTGTCGACACAGCTCCAAGTGTCGACACTTTCTGGTGTAGACTCAGCTTCACTGGGTGTCGACACAGCTCCTTGTGTCGACACTTTCTGTCTGCACTTTTCTTCACTGAGTGTCGACACAGCTCCAAATGTCGACACTTTCTGTCTGGTGTCGACTCTGCATCCCAGGTGTCGACACAATGACTCCAAGTGTCGACACTGCTTGTCTGGGTGTCGACACAAGTCTTCTTAAGTGTCGACACTTTCCCTCTGGGTGTCGACACATGGACTTAGAAACTTTTTGCTTCAGTCCAGTGATTACTTAACCTGCACAAGTAAACTCAACATACATCAAATACATTATGATGTATATCATTGAGTTGGGTGAGGCTTCTTCAAATCAGGTACATTTGACCAATGTACCCAACAATCTCCCCCTATTTGGAGAAGTCATAACCCTTAGTCAATGATATACACCATTCATAATAAAAATTACAAAATGATGTAAAGCAGGTTATATTCAGCAGGGTAAACATAACATGTATTAAATCACACATGTATACATATTCATCAGCACAGAACAAATAAGAAATAGACACATTCACAGAACAAACATGAAATATATGAATCATATATTGTTCTAATATCTGTCTTATACATTTTCAGAAGTTTACTAAATGTGTTACATCCAAAAGATTACAACATAAACTTCAAGAAAACTCTTAATCTATTTCTGCTCTGGCTCCTTAATTACTATGCCTTTGCCAGCTTGGACTTGAGCTTTGACAGGGGCATCAACAGTTTCAGCATCAGCAGGCTTCTTGCCTTTTAGATCTTTCTTTTTAAGTTCTTCTGCCTTGATCTTCTGCCTCTCAAAATAGTGATATGGCTTAGGAAAGTACTTGCTAGGCTCCACTGCAGTAGGAGGTAGCTTTCCCATCTTTGCCTTCCTTCTGAATTGAACAATGGCTTCTTGTCTGATCTCATGTTTCCTCCATTCAGCTTCAGAAAACCATTTGTTCCTGTCATGAGTATTGTCTTTGGCAGCTTTCCAGGCAGTTAAAATTATATTTCTAGAGGTAGGGCTCCACTGTTCAAAGTCTGGCCTTTGTTCTGCTTGTTCCCTAAACCTCTTTTTGGACAACCTTGTCTCTTCCTCTTTCTGTAGAGCTTCTTCTTCTTTCTGAAGAGCTGCTTGCATAGCTTCAGTCATAGGTTGAACCACTTTATCCAGAATAACATTAGACTTCCCTTCAGTTGGGTTATACATCTGATGAACATCAGCTTGCACCATGTCAAAATCTGGTGGAGGATATATCACTTGAGCTACCTCTGGTTGCTCACCTCCAAGATAGGCAGTTTGAATCCCAGATTCTGCAACATTGTCATCATCACAGAGTGGAGGATAGCCCAGTGTAGCTCTGATGGAATTAGATATCCACTTTGCATGGTCAGAGCTAGCTTTGACTAAAACTCTCTCCCCCTTTATGACTTCTCTAGCCATATGGTCTCTGACATCATCCTTTTGAAATCTGATTTGACTATCCAAGTACCTGATTCCATCTTTAAAGTAAGGTTTAAGCTTTTGAAGTTGTTCAGATATGACCTTCTGGGAGGCTTGGATTGCAGTCTTTACAGCAGAAATTTCCTCTTGAAATACTTTATCAAAGTCAGCTTTAATAGCAGCAGTAGAAGTAGAGGGTTCAGCAGCCTTGTTCTTCAATTCAATGACTATAGCATTATGTGAAGCAGTCAAGTTGTCATTCATTCTTAATTGATTCTCAAGAACATATCCTTGTTTTAATGCTATATCATCCACCTGTGCCTTGATCTTCTCTTGGTGTGTTGCCAAATACACCACTGCATTTCCACCTTTGTGGAAGCAATCAGTCATTTCCTTTTTGTTAAGGTTCATTTCAAACCTTATAGACTTTATATCTTGTGCAAGATCAAATTGTAATGATCTGTGCCCTGCATCAACATAAGCCTCAATGGCTTTTCTTTGTTCATCCATTTTAATCTGCATTGCAATCATTAATGCACTATAATCAACAGTTGGAGCTTGTTGAACTATAGGCTGTGGGGCTATAGATTGCAGAGCTTTCTAATAACTCTGACTTCTCCTTTTAAAGACATACAATTTCTTCTTCTTTGCCCTAGCACTCTCCTCATCTTCAGAGGCAGAAGTGCTGGCTATGTCAACCCTATCCTTAGGGCTTTGTGGCTTCTCTTTCTGCACTTCAGGTGCTTTCTCAGTTTCCTGCCTAAAAGGCTCTTCCAGATCTTGTACATTCTCCCCCTCAGCAGCAGCATTATCTCTTGTATCAGCATCCTTGTCCATGTCAAAATCTGCTTGATCTAGATTTAGAAATAAATCTTCCATGGTGTATTCAGGGGGTGAAGAAGCTGGAGAAATTCTTGGTTCTTCAACCACAGGATCAGGAATAACTGGAGCAGCAGATGTGTCTCTTATAACAACATCTGGAGCTAGACTAGGCAGCTGAGTTTGCTGATTAACATCAGACAGATCAGCATCTTCTATAATAAAATCTAAGGTGTTGAGTTCAGTGAGTACCTCTTGTATGATTGTGGTGGCTTGCTCACTGTCCAGTGTAGAGGGTTCTTCTACAACTGGAGGCTCCCCCTGGCTTTGATCCCTTTGGATGGGGCTAGCTTGAGGCAGCTCCCCCTGGATCTCAGCATCAGCTGGAGGAGCAGGAGACTTCACTGCAGTCTCTTCCTCCTGGTCATCAGGAGTGAAAACAACATGTTCTTCACTTTCAGAACTGCTGGAGGACTCTTGTGCCACTTGAGTAGTTTTTCTCTTTTTCTTTGGAGGAATCTCCTTTTCAGTAACTGCCTTCTCAGGGGTTGGCACATCCTTGGACAACACCCTGTCCCATCTAGAAAAGATCCTTAGATCCATTTTCCTCATGTGGTTTATCTTGCTTCCTGCAGCAGTACTCATTACCTCTGGTATCACACCAGCTAGGTATAGACTAATGATTCTGCCCAGGTTGGGCTTCTTCAAGCTCTCCTTGATCTTGTCAAACACTATAATTGACCAATCAGTTCTTATAGTGAAGATAATTCTTGTCATTATACTGAACATGGAGGCAGACACTCTGTCATGCCCTCCTGGCTTACTGAGTAAGACTTTTCCCACAATCTCAGACATGAATTTTCCTTGATTATTCATGCCTTTCCTGTTAAATACAGAACCAATCTTCATCTTTGGATCAAGTCCACACCAGGTAAGAGCTTCCCTGGTCTTGGATGCAGTAAGTTCTTCTTCATCTTGAGTTTTTGGTAGCTGGAGCACCTTTCTCAGATTTTTAGGTGAAACCTTGACCTTAGTTCCATGAACTCTGGATTTGATTCTGTATCCAGATTCATCTACTGCAGCTCCATTAAGGAATTCAAGCACCTCCTTCTTCCATATCTTAGTTGGTTCTGAAACTGAGTACTCTAATCCAGAATCGGCGACTAGGGTTACTACCGACCTGATTTCTTGATCTGCATCGTCGAACGCGCCGCGCACAAGCTCATATCCTTCGTTAACGTTCTCCTCAAGCTTAGGTGCCATTAGGGTTTGTAGAATTTGTCTTTAGAAAAGAGAGGTGTCGACACAGTAGTTTTGGTCTCGAAACTTTGAAAGCGTGTCGACAAACAAAGACAGAACCCTATTTATACCTTTCTGATTTTGAAGATGAACAGGCGGGACAGCTAACTTAACATGTGTCGACACTGGCAATAAGTGTCGACACTGACTTATAATGTCTCGACACATATGTGTCGACACAAGTTTAGTCAACAGATTTTATGTGTCGACACTTGGTTATGTGTCGACACAACATATCTCGACACATTGTCGAGACTTTACTTAGAAAATTCTGAGTAAATACTTAAGTGTCGACACCATATTGGATGTGTCGACACCTACTTGTCATGTGTCGACACTAACATTCTGAAGTGTCGACACCAACATCCTGGATGTGTCGACACCTTTTTCCTGAAGTGTCGACACCACTATTCTGTGTCGACATAGACTTGTCTATGTGTCGACACTTTTTTACTTAGCCAATTTTAATTCTGTAAACTTATTCTAAGTTTATCATTCCAAGTTCAATTTTGAATCTATTGAACTTAGCTTCTTCTAGGGGCTTAGTAAACATATCAGCTATTTGATTATCAGTTTTAACATATTCAAGTAAAATATCTTCTCTTTCTACATGCTCCCTAAGAAAATGATATTTAATATCAATATGTTTAGTTCTACTATGTGATACAGGGTTATTAGCTATTGAAATAGCACTTGTAGAATCACAGAAAAGTGGAGTTCTACTTACCTGAAATCCATAGTCCTCTAGCTGATGTTGAATCCACAGAAGTTGAGCACAGCAACTTCCTGCAGCCACATACTCTGACTCAGCTGTGGAGATAGCCACACTGGTTTGCTCTTTGCTACTCTATGAAATTAGTCTCCCACCTAGGAATTGACAGGTTCCAGTAGTGCTCTTTCTATCCTCTTTGCATCCTGCAAAGTCTGCATCTGAATAACCTGTTAGATCAAAATCTCCATTCCTAGGGTACCAGAGACCTAGATAGGGAGTGCCCTTTAGATATCTCAATATTCTTTTGACTGCTGTCAAATGAGACTCTTTAGGGCAGGCTTGATACCTGACACAAACACATGTAGCATACATGATGTCAGGTCTACTAGCAGTCAAGTATAATAGGGAGCCAACTATCCCTCTATACAAGGTTTCATCTACAGGTTTCCCTGCATCATCCTTGCTAAGAGACATACTTGACCCCATAGGAGTCTTCATGGTGCTGGATGAATCCATACCATACTTCCTTATGAGTTCTAGGGTGAACTTGGACTGACAAATGGATAAACCACTCTCAGTCTGTTTAACTTGGAGATCCAAGAAAAACTTCAGCTCTCCCATACTACTCATCTCAAACTGACCTTGCATAAGTTTTGCAAACTTTTTGCAAAGGCTGCTTTCAGTAGACCCAAATATAATGTCATCTACATATATTTGGACTAGTATGACTTTGCCTCTAGATTCCCTAAGGAATAGAGTCTTATCTATTTTCCCCCTTGAGAACTTGTTCTCAATGAGGAAACTAGATAGGGTTTCATACCAAGCCCTAGGGGCTTGCTTTAACCCATATAAAGCTTTCCTAAGTCTATAGACATGATGAGGTAGAGTTGGATCAACAAAACCTGAAGGCTGCTCCACATAGACTTCTTCCTTAAGATTACCATTTAGGAATGCTGACTTGACATCCATTTGGTATACCTTGAATCCTTGATAGCTTGCATAGGCCAAGAACATTCTTATGGCTTCCAGTCTGGCTACTGGAGCAAAGGTTTGATCAAAATCAATACCTTCTTCTTGCTTATATCCTTTAGCAACCAGTCTAGCCTTATTCTTAATGATGACCCCTTGTTCATCCATCTTATTTCTGTAGATCCACTTAGTTCCTATTACATTGTGGTCTTTAGGTTTAGGAACTAATTCCCAGACCTTGCACCTCTTGAACTGATTAAGCTCTTCTTGCATTGCTTCAGTCCATTGTGGATCTTGTATTGCTTCTTCAAACTTCTTAGGTTCAACTTGTGACAGAAAGCTGGAATAGATTGTTGCATTCATGTTTCTACTCCTGGTTTGAACTCCTTATCTTGGATCTCCAATAATCAGCTCTACTGGATGATCTCTAAGATGCCTGTGGGCTGGAGGCATCCTAACTTCTGGTTGAACCACTTCAGCATCTGCATCATGCTGTATACCTTGGATTTCTTCAGCAATTGGCACATGTAGTTCTCCCCCTGGACAACAGCTTCTGTCTTCTACTTGCTGTCTTGCAGCAGGCACTTCTTCTATAGTAAGCTTGTCCATTTTCTTTGTCAAACCTGTGGGGCTGCACACACTACTAGACAACTCATTATTAATAAGTTTAGTCTCATCAAAAACTACATGCACTGATTCTTCTACAACTTGTGTAGTCAAGTTGTAGACTCTATAAACCTTACTATTATTGCTGTACCCAACAAAAATTCCCTCTTGGGACTTGGCAGCAAACTTAGTTAAGTAAGACTTCCCATTGTTAAGTATGAAGCATTTGCAACCAAAGATCCTGAAATAGGATAGGTTTGGTTTCCTGCCTTTCACAACTTCATAGGGGGTCTTGTTTAGCCTTTTAGTGATGGTAGCCCTATTTATAACATGGCATGCAGTATTAACTGCTTCAGCCCAGAAATATTCTGGTAGTGATGTATCACTTAGTAGGGTTCTACCAGCCTCTATCAAGGTCCTATTCTTCCTCTCAGCAATGCCATTTTGCTGAGGTGTTATAGGTGAAGAGAATTCTTGAAATATCCCAAAGTCTTCACATAGTTTTGTCATGCTTTCAGACTGAAACTCAGTACCATGGTCACTCCTAATCTTGACCACTGTACTATTTAGTTCATTCTGAATTTGCTTGACAAAGCTATAGAAGACACTAGGTGTTTCAGATTTCTGTCTTAAAAAGAACACCCAGGAAAACCTTGAGTAATCATCTACAACTACAAGGGTATAGACCTTCCTACCTAAGCTGTGAACTGGCATTGGACCAAAGAGATCCAAATGCAAGAGGTATAAACACCTCACAGTATCTTTGATTTCTATGCTTCTAAAGGTGGATTTAGTCTGCTTGCCCTTTTGACAAGCTGAGCAAATACCATCTTTGACACACTTAACTTGAGGACCATTCCTCACTAACTCTTTGCTAAAGAGTTTGCTAATAGTCTTGTAGTTAAGATGGGCTAGCCTCTTGTGCCATTTGACACAATGAGAGACTGTCTCATCAGCTACAAGACAAACTGGAGAACCATTGTTCTCAATCATAATGTCTAGGCAGTAGACATTCCTTTTCCTATAACCTGTCAAAATGATCTCTTGATCACTTGACCTCTTGATATGACAACCATTTTTAACAAATGAGATGTCAAACCCTACATCACTTAATTGACTTATACTTATTAGGTTGTGTTTCAACCCTTTAACATAAGCCACTTGAGTAATGGTAACTAAGTTTGTAGAAATGTTACCAAATCCTTTGATGATTCCTTTTTCAGAACCACCAAAGGTTACTTTTGGACCATCTTTTACTGGAATGTAGTCCTTTAGTAATCCTCTTGTTCCAGTCATATGTCTGGAACATCCACTGTCCAAGTACCATGTTGGGGTATGGCCACTTGGACTCACCTGCAAAACAGATTAATGAACCTTAGAACCCAAAGAATTCTTAGGTCCTTGGTACTTGTTAGTCTGCAATCTGACAAAGCTACCCACTGGCTTTCCAACAGGTAGTTTGGTACTCACTTTGGCACTAGCATTGTGCCAACAGTCCACTGCAAAATGGCTAACTTTGCCACAGCACCAACATTCAAACTTATTGTACCTTTGCTTAGGTACTGCCTTGGCTGTCTTGTCTACAGCAGACTTGTTGAATGTTGGGGCTTTGCCCTTGAACTTAGACTTGGACTGCTCAGTCCCTGCAGGTCTAATAAAGCCGAGTCCAGCCTTGCCTTTATGATGAACAAATTCATCAATTAAAGGTAGCACTGACTTAGGTTTAGAAAACCTAGCAACAAGATCTCTCTCTTTCTGAAGATTGATCTCCAGACTCTTAATTTGATCATTTTTAAATGATATAGTACCCATTTGAATCACTGTTATGTGCTTCAACCTGGCTATCTCATTCAGTTTTTGATCAAAAGACTTCTCAAAATCTGTTGCTGCAGCTTTAAGAATAGCAATTTCCTTTGCCTGACTTTTGGCTAGGGTCTTGCTTTTCTTGTAAGCCTGCAACAGCACCTTATATTCATCTATAAGCTGATGAATATCATCCTCAGACTCAGATACATTCCCATCACTTGATGAAGAAGAATCTGAATCTGAACTAGAACAAGAAACTGAACTTGAACTTGAACCTTGTACCTTACTGGGTCCTGGCTGCTCCAGGATTTTGGCACTCTCTGTCAAAGCCATTAGCCCTTGGCATTGACTGTCTTCTTGTTCATAAATAGACTCCATGATTTGCATGAATTCTTCCTCTTCTTCTTCAGCAAACAGCCCTATGTAGGCTTCAGCCTCAGACTCAGTTTCTGAAGAAGAGATATCTGATAGAGTCTTCTCCTTCTTGGCAACAAAAGACTTCTCTTTCTTGCCTTTGAAGTGAGCCTTTTTCCTGTCACCAGATTCCTTTCTCTTCTCTGGACAATCTGCAATAACATGACCCTGTCTATTGCAGCAATAGCACACTATCTTTGAACTAGTTGCCTTGCTAGATTTTGTCCTTTTCTTGTCATTCTTTGAAGACCTCTTTTTCTGATAAGAGTCTTCCTTTCCATGTGATGTAGAAGGCCTTGACCTCCACTGTTTCTTTTTCAAAAACTTCTGAAAGTGTCTAGTGAAAGCAGCAAAGTCTTCATCACTTTCACTGCTCTCAGTCTTTGTGCTGACTGACTCATCTGATTCTGAATCAACTACCTCTGGAGGTGGAGTTGATGACTTATTCCTGCACTTTCTGGGGACATCTGTTTTGAAAGCAACTGTTCTTTCCTTGTGTTCAATTCTTGTTGATTTCTCCTCCTCTTTTCTCACTGTCAACTGCATCTCATATGACAATAACTTGCCAAACAGTGTAGGAGGAGGAATTTCCCCCAACTTAGCCATTTCTCTTATGGCACAGATCTTTGTGTCCCAATCTTTGGTTAGGGACCTTAGGAACTTGTCATTTAGTTCATAGTTACTGAACTCTCTTCCATAAGACATGAGTTCATTAAATATTCTGTAGAACTTCTTGTAGTACTCAGTTATGCTATCACCTTTACCTTGTCTAAAACTCTCATACTCCTGATTTAGCAAGGATTTTCTATCTTGTCTTACTTCTTCAGATCCTTCCATATACACTATAAGAGTGTCCCACATCTCCTTGGCTGTCTTACAGTGTATAAGATTCTGAAAAGTTGCATCATCAATGGCACTCACTATTATGTTTTGTGCCCTCTTGTCCATGGTAGCTAGGACAAACTCATCCTTAGTCATCTCAGAGAAATCCTTTGGAGTTCTCTGATTTGCATCTAGAACTGAAATCTTCATGGGCACATAGGGCCCTTCCTTTACTGTGATGTAGATTCTAGGGTCTGAGGCCTCCATAAACAGCCTTACCCTTTCCTTCCAGATCCCAAAGATCTCTTTCCTGCATATGGGTAATTTCATGGAACCCAATTCCTTGTGATTCTCAGAGGAACCCATGTTTCTTGATTTTCTTGAATTTCTTGAATCTGTGTTTTGCCTTACACTGAATCTGCCAAACAGGATCTCCTCAGACTGTTAGTCCTTTTTGAGGAACCTCCCTCTGATACAACTTGAAAGATATGGTACCTAAACACCTAGAGGGGGGGGGGGTGAATAGGTGACCTAATCTTTTTTAAACTTAAATGGCAGCAAACAGTTATATCACAGAATACTAACTACTTTATCACAGCAAACACACAGCATGCACAACAACAATCACAGCGCAGCACAGCATACACAGTGGTTTATAGTGGTTCCCCAAGATATGGGTACATCCACTTTCCCCCTTCGCCTATCTAGCAGTGTACTAGATTCGGCCAAACTCCTCCACTGTCTCAGAACCCAAATTGGTTCCTACACCTCAGGCCTAAAGCCTTACAACTCAGCTTTATCCCAAAGCCTACACTCAGCCAATCAAGGCCTACACTCAGCCAACCAAGGCCTACACTCAGCCAACCAAGGCCTACACTCAGCCAACCAAGGCCTACACTCAGCCAACAAGGCCTACACTCAGCCAACAAGGCCTACACTCAGAGATCTCAATCTCCTACACTCAGGCTCTCAAGCCCTACCCTCAGCCTTTATAAATATAGGCTTACAATTCACTCAGATCCAAAGGATCCTACAAGATAAAAATGTATTACAAATATTAACTCAACAACTCAGAAATAAAAGAGGGGAGTTGAGAGTTTCTTGATGAGTTCTTAGAAGAACTCAGCTGGATTCAATCTGACTTAGCTTTCTTCAAAGCTTCTTGAGTAGAACTGAATAAGACTGAATCCTCCTGCAGTAGTTCCTTGACCTCTGCCACTTAAGATCCAGAATGAATCTGAATCCTTCTTCTCAGCCTAGTTCCAGAGGCTGATTTCTTGGATGGAGCCCTCTCTCTCCAACTTCTTAGATCTGCACTTGGACTGCAAGATCTTCTTGTGTTGATACTCTGTGTACCACTTTTATGACTTGTTTCTCAACAAAACTGAACTTCTTGAACTAAAGTTTCTGTAAACTGTAAGTGCCTATTTATAGGCCTTCTTCATGGTAACCGGCTGGTCCGGTCCATAACTGACTTCTGATATCTCTGACAGGTGTTGTAGACCGGTTGGAACGGCAGCTGTCAAGTCATCCAGTCATTTCTTGAAAATCTCTAACTGTCTGTAAGTGTCGAGACTTTCTGTCTTTAAGTGTCGACACTTATAGTCCAAGTGTCGTTACATGCTGTGTAAGTGTCGACACAAGTCTACAAGGTGTCGACACAACTCCTTGTATGTCTCGACACAGATTCTTCTTCAGGTGTCGACACTGAAATTGAGTGTCGACACAAGTACTTGATCTTCTATCTTTAGCTGAATTCTTTTAAGTGTCGACACATCACCTTTGTGTCGACACAACTTCTTGTGTTGAATCTGTCAAGTGTCGACACTACTTCTTGGTGTCGACACATAGTCTTCTATGTTGATACTTGCTGTGTGTCGACACAGCTCCTTGTGTCGACACACCTTCTTCTTGTTGAGACTTCAACTGAGTGTCGACACATTCCCTTAGTGTCGACACTTGTACTTAGAATAATTTTGTTGATCTTTCTGATCTTTGCTAAGTGTCGACACAGCTCCTTGTGTCAACACTTTCTTCAAGTGTTGAGTCTTCAGCTGTGTGTCGACACATTGTTCTGGGTGTCGACACACACTTCAAATGCTGACTCTTCTGCTGAGTGTCGACACATTGTGCTGGGTGTCGACACTTACTTCAAGTGCTGACTCTTCTGCTTAGTGTCGACACATTGTGTTGAGTGTCGACACTTGTACTTAGTCTCTGCAGACTTTTGCTGAGTGTCGACACAGCTCCAAGTGTCGACACTTTCTGGTGTAGACTCAGCTTCACTGGGTGTCGACACAGCTCCTTGTGTCGACACTTTCTGTCTGCACTTTTCTTCACTGAGTGTCGACACAGCTCCAAATGTCGACACTTTCTGTCTGGTGTCGACTCTGCATCCCAGGTGTCGACACAATGACTCCAAGTGTCGACACTGCTTGTCTGGGTGTCGACACAAGTCTTCTTAAGTGTCAACACTTTCCCTCTGGGTGTTGACACATGGACTTAGAAACTTTTTGCTTCAGTCCAGTGATTACTTAACCTGCACAAGTAAACTCAACATACATCAAATACATTATGATGTATATCATTGAGTTGGGTGAGGCTTCTTCAAATCAGGTACATTTGACCAATGTACCCAACACACAACAAAACCTAACTATCACAGCCACAGCGAAAACAAAAGAAAAAGTGCAACCAGACAACACAAGAATTTTATAGTGGTTCCCCAACCTGGGTACATCCACAATTCTACCACCCTAGTAGGAATCCATTAAGGTTTTTGATCAGGTGACTGCCACCAATGAGCTTTTGATCAAGTGCTCAAAAACCCACCCCAAGACTTTTGATCAGGAGACTTGCAACCAAGAATAACTTTTGAAGAGAGTTAAAGAATCTTTTTTACAATGGGGGATGAGAGAGCGATGGTGTCTTCTCTTTCTCAAATACAACTGATAAGACTTAGTGGATTTATAATGTTAGTAAAATCTCCCCCTAAGATATTGAACTCAGGAAGATTTGAGCCTTGTTGTAGGGTGAGTAAGCCTTCAATATTTCAGCCTTGACCAGAAGGTATCCAGGAACTTCTTTGATTGATAGAATATTTGTTGTCCTGTGAAGAATCCTGAGATGAAGAAGGACTGATTTTTGATTGTTGTTCTTCTTCTTCTTTAGCTTGCTGTTCTTTCTCTAGCCTAGGGCTTTTGATTTCTCTACTGTGTTATTGCCCTGTATATTCTGTTCTCTGTGTTTTGACGAGAAGGAAGGAGAAAAACCCTATTGACTGTCTATGGAAGAAGGAAGAAAATTCTTTTTATATTTTCCATGAAATCTTCCATCTGAATTTTGAATTGCTTCCTTCATTCAATGCTGACGGCCTGGAGAATATTTGCATTGATTGATTTCCCAACTGTCACATTGAAAAATGGCAAGCAATAATCCTTATGGAGTTCATAATCAATGCTGCGTCTAGCGGTAATATTCAGAGAATATTTAGCATTGATTACTCAAAAATTATTGCAATAAATTTAGGGTAAAGGGAGGAAAATTTCCAAGTCTGGAACTTCACAGAAATCGTTGAGCAGAAAACAGAATTCGTCGACCTGGGTCCAGAGTTCGTCGAGCTGAGAAATTATGTTTGTCGACCAGATAATCTTTGTTCGTCGAGCTGAGATCCAAGATCGTCGACCTGATAGTAGTTAACTGTTTTCTCTGGAACCATGTTAATTCTGTGCATCAAGATTGTCAAGCAGAGAATATAACTTCATTGACTGGAGTTCAGTGAAATGTTTCTTGTACTTAAGAATGTTAAAGTAAGGTGTCCAGAAATCATCGACTTGAGAACTAGTTTCGTTAAGCTGAGAACTTCTAACTCCACTTGATAAAGCTTACCAAGAATGTGGTCTAAGTTTGTCGAGCTGAGAAGATGAATTCGTCGACTAGAATATGATTCTGGACTTAGAATACTTAGATGTTTCTGGAATAAAATGTTGAAGTAGAATACCCAGAAATCATCGACCTAAGAACTGAGTTCGTCGACTGGAGTTCAGAGAAAGGAATTCTGGACTTGGAATATCGAAGTATAGTGTCCAGAGATCGTCGACCTAAGAACCAAGTTCGTCGAGCTCAACTCAAAGAATTTTCTTTGAGTTCGTCGAGCTGAGCACGACTTTCGTCGACCTGAGTTCGACGAACGTCGAACTCATTTTTTGAGTCTTTGAAATTTCTCTAAGTCTTGAGTCTTTTTACAGTCTGTTGATGGCTGGTCTATGCAGTGTTGACTTTAAGGACATGGCCTAGACTCTAGGACATAACCATGACCCTCGCTATACATGTTGGGTCAAAACATCCTAGTTTAGTGAACCTAGCACAAATGCAACTAGGGATCCAACACACCCACGGGAGTTTTCTTCCGTGTCGGGGTGACCCCAACTATCTCAGCCAGTCTATCATTGATGTTCCAATAATAATAATGCCCGGAGTGGGGATGAGGAATCCTGTGTATGAAAATCCCAAGTTATATCCTCTAACTTCCACTCTAACTAGGGTAGTGACTGTAATAGTTCCCAAAAAATTTTTGCGCTTAACCTTCATTGGGCAATGGACCTCACCGTGCGTCACAAAATCCATGACGCCCTTCTTCACTCCGGGGAGATACACGTTCTGAGTTACACTAAACTTCCGGTGATTAAATTTCTTGTTTGTATGGGTAGACAACGGCTCTATAAAATCTCCACTTCACAATCAGATTCTTATCCCCACGAATACGCCCGAGTAGCATCAAATATGGTTTACTCTAATTTCACTATTTTCATTACGCAAAGTTTTCTAGATGAGGTCTAAGGGAAACCAAAGTTAATAACTAATTTTCCCAATAAACAAAATACAAGACCCCAAAAAACAAAAGATAAGCACCTACCTACCTTGGGCTAAGTATCTTTGATATTTCCATGTTATATCCGTCCTAGTTGGGTGCACAATCCCTAGAGCATCAACCCTAGATTTGGAGTTCCATCCTGAAACTTGTCGATATACTGCATACTTTAAAATCTCTAAGTCACATTTATGATAACCTTATCAGGGTCAAAATGTTCTTAATCCCAAATGGGTCTCTTCCGTACTTGAATTCCTATCCGACCCTCAGTATTTGACTTGGTGGTTGTCTCCAGGTAATCTTTTTACTGGAACGTGGGTTGAGACTATGTGTCTTCTACCATTCTGCTAATGGATTATTGGTCTCAATTCTCCTTAAACTAGTCCTACTGGTTTGAGTAATCCTTGATAGGGACAGTATGTCCACCTGAGTTTATGGCTTACGTAGCCATTCTCGTGTTATGATCCTCCTTTATTCTCTTTGGGTATCTCCTTACCTTAAACAAGTTCATACCCAAGGTCTATTTTGGACTAAGGCATACTACAAGTCCTCATAGTTATTCATGTGTCCTAGTGGGTTTAGTCTAACTCATTGACTAGAGAGTTATATGATGTGATCTTTGCAGCCGGAGGTGCTCCCTGCTGGGGGTAGTGTTTGCCGCAGGATACAAAGAAGAATTCCAATTGTTAGCTAATGTACAAAATGAAATGAATGAAAAAGTGTACTATTACATTTGATCTCCCATATGGGCACACCACAGCTTCCGCTGCTTAGTTTGTCACCAAACTAAACTCGAGCGGTGGTGACCCAGGGTTAGGGGACTGCTACTTTTCGATCGAGGTTCGCTCTGATACCAGTTTGTAAGACCCCTTTTTCTTTCCTTTTAAACCACCGAGGTCTTATGCCCAGAACCAACGCTTTGCGGCGACACAAACACACCAGAGAAGGTCGTCACTACAAAACGCCGATCCTGTCGGCCATACCGAACGCAAAATAAAAGTAGAATAAGTAAAAGAATACAATCAAACTACTCCACCAGAATCACATATATGATATAAATCTCCACGAAGGGAGAGTCTACAGAAAAGAATAAACAAGGTACTAAAAAGGGCTCCTGCCTGATACATCATATCCTCACTACAAGTCACTCAACGCGGAATCAAATCTATAATAACTACTAAGGATCAGAACTCACAGTCCCTGCTGGCTGCACTCCAGTGCTAGACTGCCTCATCCCCATGCTCACCGACCTCTAGGGCTGCGTCTCCAGGTGCGGCTCCACGATACACTAAAATGATTTGGTCAACGACCGTTAATCTAAAAAGACTAAGTCCTATCATCCTCCACCCCTCACCCAATGGCACCTAGACACCAAGCGGGGAGGAGGAAAGGGAATGTAATGAAGGTGGAGAGTAACAAAGTAAGCAGGTGACAGCGAAACTAGTCTAACATGAGTATATAAACAGAGCAAGTATATGTAAGCAGTAGTAAGTAAGCAGTATAAATATACACATGAACAAGTGAGCAAGTATAGTATGAAAAGGTAAACTAAGTGAGTAACCATGACCTATAGGAATGCCCATACAAACCTATAGACAAAGGGGTCATTTTGCAAGGCCTATTGTATAAAGCGTCCCATACCACTTTATATAATATGTGTCAGAGGTTATAGGCAATGATGATGATATGACATGCAAGTATGTCATGATGTGAACATGCAAGTGCAACATACACACTTGACTCTATGCACGCAGACCTTTAGTTCCCCCTTTTTGGAGCCTAACCTCCCAGGATACCTCCGTAGTGGCAAACAGAAGCGGTGGGTTGGGCCTTGCCCACATCTAAACCTGTATTACAGTACCAGTCATACCTCTCATACACATCAACAATGGTACACTAAGCAGAGCTCCTGCGTACTGTTGTCGACTGGATCGCCGGACTTTATTTGGCCAATTGCAAAACCACACCTGTCGAGCAATTGTATCGGTGTCGGTGTGACGAATCTCCAATATCGATGACCCACCACCTTATATCTTATGCACATGAAACATTAATGAATTTTCCACCGAGTCAAAGCTCCCTGGACTAACCTGTCAGTCTCAAAACCATCCGAGCCATCGACTCGCCGGGCTAACCTGCACATCTCCAAAACCATTGATCCTACCGCTCGTGAGACCTAACCTAACTCCCACAACACCGGGGAGTGTGAGTGCAAGTGTAATCCTAGTTATACTAGTTACTCTTAAACATTGATTTTTCTTACGATTTAGGTTAGCCCAGGACTGCCCCCGGCATACCCGGTGAAGGGTTCTCAAAGGGCATTATGAACTATGATGGTAGCTGAAGTCCATCATTCCCTTTTGCAAGGCACTTACTATTATTGGTTAATACATGATTCCCGATCCTTTTTAATATTACTCTGGATCTAACCCTAGTGTGTTTTGACTCTCTCTCTCTCTCTCTACAGGAAAGACGATCTTTCGTCGATCCCGAGCACCACTTACACTAGTCAACCCATCACTTCTCCCCATGATGATTCCTAATAATGAACTCATTTTCACTTCACCACAACCAGTAAGCTAATAACCACAAATCCCTGTGTCCATTTCACATTCTATCACGATTTCTGCAGTTTTACTATATGCAGATCAATCTAAGCTATATGATGTATATGATAGGAGGTACTCCAAATTTTTATCCAAAAGCCCTAAAATATTTATTGGGGGCCTATCATGATATATTTATTCTAAATCCAGAAACTTAGAATTATCCTAAATAAATTGGCATTTAATTAAAATTCCCAATAATTGGTCCACGGATGATTTGAACATGAAGTACTAGATTTACTTATGATATGACCATACAAAAATTGTGAACACTATAGGTTAGCAAGATATCAGTGAATACCAAATTTCATAAGATTTTATAAAGGAATTATCCTCCAAATAAATAATCCAAGGTAATTCAAACAAATAGGGGTAATGGAGGGAGTACCAAAAATACTTATTCAAAACTGATACAAAAATTAACAGAGCTTTATTATGATCAAAAAACCTTACTGACTAAATTTCATGCAATTCCAAGCTTAGTAAACTATATATAAAAATATCTCAACCAAATCCATCATGGGGCACTTTGTGAAGGAACATCTTTGTAACCTCAACTAAACAACATGTAAATATTTTTTTCAAGCTTGTTTATGCCCTAAAAAGTACTCTGGCTAAGTAACACAATTTTCCAGCAAACTATAGTATTTATTTTCAATTTATCAAAGTAAGGTGCACTAGTTTACTTTGCACATGATGTACTAAAAAGAAATGTTCATCTATACCAAATAATTCACTAGTGCATCTACATGATACTTGATCATCTTATCTAGAGTTTGAAATCATTCTAAGACAAAAACCATAATTACATCAATATCAACAAAAGGGCAAGATGAAGTTTATAACTACAAGGGTGAGTTACTGTAATCTAGACACCTTATAATAAATTCCAGAGGTATATATCACTATGACAATACTCCTACCACAATACCACCAAAATCCAAGGTTATATGACCCATTAAATATTTGCTAAGGTGTACAGACCTAGATATCTACTGTGTTCTCTAAGTGGGGTGCATGTGTTCAAAGTCCAACAAATCCCTTTGAAAGATGGGGTTATACCTGATTTACTCTAGAGAGGGGGGGAGTGAATAGAGTAATTAAAAATCTTTTTTTGTTTTACAAATTATCAGAGTAATAAAAAGGTGATATCGAAATTAACAGAGAAAAGATAATCTAAGATAAACTACCACAGCACAACTAGCCTAATCTACCACAGGCACAACAAGAACAATAAGAAAAAGGGCAACCAGACAACACAAGAAATTTTATAGTGGTTCCCCAACCTGGGTACATCCACTCTTCTACCATCCTGATAGGATTTCACTAGTAGGTTTTGATCAGGTGACTGTCACCAATGAGCTTTTGATCAGGTGCTCAAAAATCAAAATAAACTTTTGAAGGGAGTTAATAAACCCTTTATACATAGGGGGGAGAGAGATTGATGGTGTCTTCTCTTTCTCTATAAAATAGAGAATACAAGTGGATTTGTTGTTGTCAAGAACTCCTTTCAATACCACTAGGAGTCTTGCACAGGGTGTAGGTCTTTAGTCTTCAGCCTTTGCTTGAAAATGTTGATCCAGGAACTTCTGACTGATATGAAGATGTTATCCTTAAAAAATCCTGGAGTTAAGGTTGAAGAAGACTCTTGATTTGCAGTTGATGTTCTTCTTCTTCTTCAGTAAGGTCAAGGAGAAAACAAACTGTTTTTTGTACAGAGAAGGTTCAGAATATTGTTGTTGTGGATGTTCTCTATATCTGTATATTTGTATATTCTCTATATGCTTCTTGTTGAAAGAAAGGAAACTTCCTTATATATATTCAGTCGAATTCTCCTTTGAATTTTGAATTCCATTGCATTAAATGCTGACTGCCTGGAGAATGAAATACGGCTAGAGAGAATATTTTCATTAATGAATTTCCCCAACTGTCTCATTAAAAAGTGAAAGTAATTAACTTGATGAAGACCATAATCAATGATGTCACTAACGCCTATATTCCAAGAATATAAGCATTAATTACTTAGGAATTACTGCAAGAGAATAAGGATAAAATGAGGAAAATTCTAAGTCTGAAACTGCACAGAATTCGTTGACCAGAGAACAGATTTCGTCGACCTGAGATCAAAGTTTGTTGACCAGAAAGATCATGTTCCTCGACCAGAGTATTCTTGTTCGTCGACCTGAGATCCAAGTTCGTCGACCTTAGTTCAGCGTATTGTATTCTGTGAATATCTTGCCAATACTGAGGTCCAAGTTCATTGAGCTGATAACTTGTCTTCGTCGACCTGAGTTCAGAGAAAGTATCCTTGACATAATGTGTTGAAGTTGAACTTCCAGAGATCGTCGAACTGAGCTCGAATATTGTCGAGCTCAACTCAGAGAATTTTACTCTGTGTTCATCAAGCGGAGCACGACTTTCGTCAAGCTGATTTGGACGAACGTCGAACTCACTTCCTGAACTTAATTTTATTCTAAGTCATAAGTCTTCTTTAGTCTTTTGTTGGTTGATTCATGTGTGGTTGATTCTAAGGACTTAGCCTAAACTCTAGGACACAGTCATGACCATGGTTATATATGGTGGATCAATCATCCTAGTTAGTGAACCTATCTCAAATCCAACTAGGGATCCAACAATCTCCCCCTATTTGGGTCAGGTCACTTATACAAATGAAATAAAGACATTCTCAAAGCAGGAAAAATATATCTGGCAGAAAAATTGAAATATGTAGCAGATATTTACATAGTAGCTTTGTGACAGTAAATAGATAATGAGTTCAAACACACAGAAACAAAATATTATCATTTCTTCTTCTTCAGCTTTTCCTTTTGCTTGTCATCTTTCTCCTAGTCAGCAGGGTGTGTAAACTTGATTTCTCTATTGGGATTAGCTACTTGCCTCTTGGACATTGTCATATCAGCAACTCCAATTATATTAAGAGATGTAGCTCTAGACACAACAGTCTCTGGATGTAGATTCATGTAAGCATCCACATTAAAGAATTTATTAGCTTTTTCATACCGTTTTAACTCTTCCTTTCTGTATGTAGACATTGTTGAATATTTGGATGGATCTTTTTCTTCATCTTTAGCTTTATTGATCAATGAGAGTCCAACAAGTTCCTGGAACCTAGCCATTCTTGAGGTTGTCTTAGTTTCTGGATCCACAAAGGGAATAGGTGGATTCTCTGGCCTTTTAGGATTTTCAGCTTTATCTATTTCAGGAGCTTGTTGTTGCTGATGTTGATGTTGCTGTTGTTGTTGTTGCTTGTTGGAGTAATACCTTTGTTGGCTGCTTCTGTGAGATGATGAGGATGTACCATGATGTCTATGATAGGTTTGAGCATATGAGGTAGACCTCTGAGAAGTGCTACCTGAAGCACCAGCAACAGGTGGAGGAGGAGGAGGACCTCTCTAGTTTCTTTGAGGAGGGGGAGGAGAGTACCTCCTGCTTTTCTTCCTAGCTTTCTGTTCATTATTTGAGAGCCACATCCAAGATGGCATCCCAGGATATGAAGTGATTTTTTGTAGAATATAGTATGGAGTGTCATGTGTAGGATTTGGTTTAGGAGCAGCAACTAGAGGAGCCTTTCTCTTCTTAGAGATTTTCTTCTTAGCAGAGGAACTATCATCAGAATCATCATTATCATCATCATCTTTATTAGAAGAGGATCCCAGAGTTTTATCATATAAGTCAACCAGAGCTTTCAGAAGATCTTTAGAAATTTACTTTTCAGCCTGAGGCTGTGCTTGAGATTCTGGAAGAGCTTGAGCAACTTCTTGAGCAACTAACAAATTTTCTGCTTTAATATCTGCCATGATTATCTCATCCAAATCAGGAAGAGGACTGTCATCCATTTTGTATGTTGGAGCAGAGATAGCTTCTGGAGAAGAAATATCCTTGGGAGATGATATTGTTTGAATCTCTATAACTACAAAATTGTCCTTAAGTTGCTTGGCAACTGTGGGACCTATTGGTGCAGTGTATGGTACAATGGCCAAAGAAGGCTTATAAGAAGAACTAGGCAGATTGTTTTTATAAACAAGATTGAATAAATCTAATAAAGAATGCAAACTAATAGTGGGATTTATAATATAATCACAATCAGTTTTTATTTCAGCTATAACTGGCTAATTCATATCTATATCTGAATCTATATCAGTAGGATTGGCTATTTCCTCTAAAGAATCTGACATTATTGAATCTGTTTCTGCTTTTGCTGCGGCTGCTGCCATTGCTGCTGCCACTGGAACTTCTTCATTATGGAACATCTCCCCCTAACTAGCTGTAGGGGGTCTTGGAGCCAGTCCCCCAGAAGAAGGGACAGGGGATAGAGCAGCAATTTTGGCAGAGAGAGTATTGATGGAAGCAGTGAGAGGAGCGAGAGTATTAGCTAGAAGTTTATTAAGGGTGGGAGAGATGAATGCTAGCAGATCTTTAGCAATGTCAGAGAAGTTGAGATAGACGAATTCTGGAGCAGTGGAGGAGTATAGAGTGTCATGACCATAATTTGAACAGGCAGAGAATGAACTGGACATATCTATGTGTGTGCAGTCAGGTACATTAGATGGAATGTCAGTTTGGATGAGTAGAGGGAAGGGAATAAAGGGAGTTGCAGTTGTAGAAAGGGGAATTGATGTTGTGGAAGTGGTGATGGGTTCCTGATGTTGAGATGATGGAGGAAACAGTACATTGAAGGTGTGGGAGGAGATAAATATGTTAGGGTGTGTGGTAGTTAAATGAGGTGGAAGTGGAGATTGAGGTGGAGTGATGTGCTCAGGAGATGGAACTGGAGTTGATGCTGGTGTGGCTTGATGTTGTTGGTGAGTTGGTGAGGTAGGGACTGGAGAGTGAAATGGTGATGGAGTTGGTGTGGGCAGATGAATTTGATGTTGTTGTTGTTGTTATTGTTGAGGTAGAGGAGGAGAAGGAATGAGGGAGGAGGAGGGAACTTCTTCTGGGGGCGGATGAGTGGTTGTTATGGCCCTGGTGCTCTTAGTAGATCTTGAAGATGAGGAAGCCTTGGATGGCTTTGTGATTCTCCTCTCCCATCTGCCAAACAAGGCAGAGGTTAGCCTTTTGGAGGCATTTATGAACACTATTGTGGAAATCAGATGTTCAGATGCCTTTTCTTGTAGAAAGATCCCCAAGACCCTTCCAAAACAGACCTCTTTCTTGTTGTTCTTCTTTTTAATCAAGTCAAACAATAACTTGCCCCAGTTTACTCCTTTCTATTCAACCAAGGCACCCATCACCAAGAACTAGTGCCTGGTGATGTAGTCATGTGCTGTGTGTTTGCCCAGCAGCACTTTCCCAACTACATCTGCTAAAAATTTATACTCAGCAGACAAGTTCTTCTTCAGCAGCTTATTTGGGTTATCTCCAGAATGACCAATTTTAATCAACATATTATTATATTACTCATTGTCCATTTCCATCTCTTCAACACCATTCAGTAGGCCTAAAATTTTGGTTAGTACAGTAGGGGAGAGGGAAACATGATTACTAGAAATTATGCCCGTCATATTATCTTCTTCTGATGTTGTAGATGTATATACACATACTTTTTTTCAGTCATTTCAATCTTGATGCGGCGGGTCATGAAGTTCTGCATATTCTGTTCTACAAATAGTTCCAGAATTTCGAAAAAGATTGGGTCAGAATGTTGAAAAGAATCGAAGTCAATATCGAAGCCCATATCAAATTTCATTGCGGAAAGAGCGCTCGCCGGTATCGCCATGAGTTCACCTGCAAGAGAAAAACAAAGATCAAGTGCAAGAGAACTGAAAGCGCAGGACGGAGCTCGAAGAAAACTTAGATTTAATGTTTTCAGAATATGAATCGGCAGACTCCGTTCGACGAAAAAATAAAAATTCTTCGATCTGGGGTCGACGAAATATTTTATAGTCAAAAGAATTCGCCGATCTCAGTCAGAAGATGTGAAAACATTTCGTCGAGTTCAGTTCGACAAAAATTTTCTGAAGCAAATTCGTTGATCTTCGGTCGATGAAAATAGCTTCACACACAGAGAGTTCGTCGATCTCCGTTCGACGAATTTCTTTAGAACTTTTCACAGTTCGTCGATCTCCGTTCGACGAGCTTTGAAAAATTTGTCGACCATAGATAGAAATTAAATTAGGGCTTCTCCATTTATCATACCAAGCTGATTTATGAAGAACAGATGATTTCTCTCATCCAAGGGTTTGGTGAAGATATCTGCTCTTTGCAAATCAGTGTAGATATAGACAAGATTAATTTTATTTTTGTCTACACACTCTGTAATGAAATGGTTCTTAATGTCTATATGCATATTCCTACTATGATGGACTGGATTTTGTGCAATAGAAATTGCACTTGTGTTATCACATAGTAGAGTTGAATTATTTAAATTGAACCCATAGTCTAGAAGTTGGTTCTGAATCCACAACATCTGTGAGCAGCAATTGCAAGCTGCTATGTATTCTGCATCAGCAGTTCATGTAGACACAGATGACTGCTTTTTGCACAACCAAGAAACTAATCTAGCACCAAGGAATTGGCATGTTCTAGAGGTGCTTTTTCTGACTACTCTGCATCCAGCAAAGTCAGCATCTGAGTATCCAGTTAACTCAATCTCTAACTCAGTGGGATACCAAAGTCCTAGACTAGGACAACTCTTTATATATCTCAAAACACTTTTAAGAACATTAGATGACATTCTTTAGGGTTCGCCTGGAACCTAACACAAAGACATGTAGCAAACATTTTATCTGGTCTGCTTGCTATAAGGTATAATAGGGACCCAACAATGCCCCTATAGAGTTTCTGATCAACAGGCTTACCATGTTCATCAGAGTCAATTACAGCATTAGTGGCCATGGGTGTTTTCTTTGCTGAGGTATCAGCAATCCCAAACTTTTTTATAAGCTCCTTAGCATACTTAGCCTGGCATATGAAGATGTCATCAGGTAGCTGCTCCACTTAGAGACCAAGGAAGTCGAAGAGCTCGCACATGATACTCATTTCAAACTTTGAATGCATGAGGTCAGAAAACCTCTTGCATAGTTTGGAATCTGTAGACCCAAATATAATATCATCCACATAAATTTGCACTAACAAAATTTAATCCTTATGGTGTCTAGTGAATAATGTTCTATCTACAATGCCTCTAGAAAATTTATGCTCTAACAAGAAGCTAGCAAAGGTCTCATACCAAGCTCTTGGAGCTGCTTTAGACCATAGAGAGCTTTATACAATTTAAAGACATATGAGGGGTGAGTTGGAGAGATGAAACCTAGAGGTTGTTCAACATAAACCTCTTCTTTAAGTTCTCCATTCAGAAAAGCACTTCTGACATCCATTTGATAAACCTTGAATTTCTTGCAGGCAGCATATGCAAGGAAGATCACGATTGCTTCCAGCCTTGCAACAAGAGCAAAAGTTTGGTCATAGTCAATCCCTTCCTCTTGCCTATAACTGTGAGCAACAAGCCTTGCTTTATTCCTGATTATGACCCCTTGGGCATGTAGCTTGTTTCTATATACCCATTTAGTTCCAATGACTGGGTAGTCTTTGGGTCTTGAAACTATGTCTCAAACTCTGTATCTCCCAAATTAATTAAGCTCCTCTTACATTGCAACAACCCAGTGGGGATCTTGCTCTGCATCTTTAATTGATTGGGGCTCAATTTGAGATATGAAACAGGCATGCATCAAGTCTTGTTGAGTTGATGCCTTGTCTGCACAACAACCGACATGTCTTCAATCACTTGAGATATGGGGTGATCTCTAAGTGTAACAAATTCAGTGGGTGGAGTTAGTTGTTCAACAGCTTGGGGAATAAATTCCTCTTATGGAATTATGTCAGCTGTTGTTAGTTCATCACTGATTACAGTGTCTTCTGCTTCACTTTCTTCAGCACCTTGTGGAGAAGGATGACTAACTGCCTCATTGGTAAAGGTCAGTTCATTTAATTTCTCACACAAATCATGTTTCTGCAAAGAATTATTGGTAGAAGAAATCTTCTCCTTGTAAAACATATTAGTCTCATCAAAAGACACATGGATTGATTCTCCAATTTTCATTGTAGATTTATTATACACCCTATAAGCCTTGCTTACTTGGGAATTTCCAAGAAAAATTCCTATTTCAGACTTGGCTTCAAGTTTTCTAATGTGTTTCTTATTATTATTGTGTATATAACATAGGCAAAAAAACTTTTGAAATAATCTACTTTAGGTTTCTTCCCTTTTAGTAGCTCATAAGGAGTCTTATTTTTAAGCTTGTGTATAAGACTTTTGTTCAGTACATAGTTTGATGTGCTCACAGCCTCTGCCCAAAAGGATATGGGTATGCAAGCTTCTGCAAGTAATGTGTCTGCATATTCAATTCAGGGATCTATTTTTTTATTTCAGCAACTCCATTTTGTTGAGTTGTTCTAGGAGTTAAGAAGCAGCGTCTGATGCCTTCTTTCCTACAGAACTCTTGCATAAGAAGAGACTCAAACTCAGTATCATGATCACTTCTGATCAATGCAACTAGAACAGAGTACTCAATCTGTATGTTCTTGAGAAAATCTGTAAGAACCTTGAAGTTATCAGACTTAGATCTCAGAAAGAAAACCCATGTGAATCTAGAGAATTCATCTACAATCACTAAAGTATAAGATTTCCATCCTAGACTTTGTACTACTATAGGGCCAAAAAGGTCCATATGTATCAAGTACAGTACTCGAGGCCAGTCACTTTTATTTTATGATTTGAAACTACTTTTAGTTTGCTTGCCTAATTGATAAGCCCTGCAAAGGCTTTACTTTTTGTAGGGGCAAGAAGGCAATCCTCTAACAAGGTTGTCCCTAGATAGTTTGGCAATGTTTTTCAAGTTAACATGACCTAGTCTCCAATGTCAAAGGTCATTATTGTTACTGGTTGAATTAAATAAACATATTTCTGATTTAGCTGACTGGAAGTTAAATATATAAATGTTTCCTACTCTAGTGTCAGTCAATACTACATGATCATCTAAAGAAGTAATAATGCAGGAAGTTTTAGTAAATTATACCTGATACCTTTCATCACATAATTTACTTATGGAGATAAGGTTGTTCTTCAGTCCACTTACATAAGCAACATTCCTGAAGGTGACAGCTCCAACCTTGACCTTTCCACAACCTTCAGTCAGGCCACAATTGGAGTCACCAAATATTACTTTTGGTCCTTGCTTTGCCTTTTAATTAGATAAGTTGACCTTGTTTCCAGTCATATGCGTAGAACAGCCACTATCCAAATACCATTGTTGCTCTATGGTAGGATAGTCTTTCACCTACAATAAAACAGATTAGCCATTCCTGACCTAGGTTACCTGGGGTCCTTCTTTCTTTACATAACTAAAGCTGAAAATGAATGAACATTCAGGTTGGCTTTTATATCCTAAAGGGTGATATTTCCTAGGTGGAATGATCCATTGATTAAATTGATTACCAAATTTTCTTGGTTGGTTATAAGTTTTATAAAAATTAAAATTTCTGTTATATTGAACTGCGTTTGGAGTTCTTCGACTGGAGTCCGACGAACTGTACACATTTCGTCGATCTGCGTTCAACGAAATCTGTTGAACATTGTCATTATTTGGATTTTTCTTCTTATTTTTCCTTTTCTTATTCATAGATTTTAGTTCTGCTTGTTTATCACTATTATTATTATCCAACTTTTCCTTTCCCTTTTCTGATAAAAATTTTATAGGTGTAGTTAGAATATTTTTCTGAATTAGTAGGGGTTAGCTTGATGATGCACCTAAGCCCAGTTTGTCATTTAATCTGGCATTTACTGTGCTTGTGATGTCCATCAACTTGATACTTCTCCCATTTAGGGATTCTTCAAGTCTCCTAGCCTCAACTAACTAGATTTTAATGAAATTATTTGCTCTTGAGCTAATATTAATTCATCTTTAAGTTTAAGGTTTTCTGAAACAAGGTTTTCATGATCAATTAACTTCTCCCTAAGTGATTTTATTTCCTTTTCAGAATTTATCAAATCTACACACATGGATTTAAATTCAATTTTAAAATTATCAAAACTATAATCAAATGAAGATAGTACCTAATCAGCTTCAGATTCAGATTCTTCAATGTCAGATTGTTCTTCAACATCTGATGGGCTGCAAGAGGCATTGATAGCCATAAGCCAGACTTTCCTTATCTTTGCCTCTTCTCCCTCTTCACTGGAGCTGGAGTATATGGATTCATCTTCTGTGTCACTCCAGATTTCAGTAACAAAGCCCTTCTCCTTCTTTTTGTGCTTGCTGGAGGAAGGCATGTTGTATTGCTGTCTTCTGGAGTCCTTCTCTCTTCTTCTTTCTTTCTTCTGATTCTCTGGACACTCAAAGATAAAGTGTCCTGATTTTCTGCACCCAAAACACACTATTTCTTTAGTGGGTGTTTTATCATATCTGGCTTATCATCCTGCCTAGATGACTTTCTCCTGAAGTCCTTCCCAGCCATCTTTTAGAATCTCTTGGCTAAGAGACTTTGGAGTTCTTCATTTGATGCTAAAGCTTCTGGTTCTTCAGTAGCTTTGAAAGTTATATTCTGCTCCTTTCATGCTGGAGGAGGAGTCATTTGTTCTACAGCTTCCCTAGACTTGATCAACAACTCATAGGATTTGAGCTTTCCTTGGAGAGATTCTGTGGAAATCTCATTCAAACTTCTGACCTGCTTAATTGGCCAAATCCTGGAATCCCATGAGCTTGGGAAGCACATGAGGATCTTGTCATTGATCTCAGTGCGAGAGATGTCTTTGTCCAAGGTCTTTAATTCACTGATGATGGAACTTAATATGTTGTACATGTCATTAATAGATTCATCTTCCTCTTTCTTAAATTTCTCATACTGTGAGATGAGTGTTGCTCTTCTATCTTTTCTCTCATCTGCTGAACCAGCAACCATCTGGTTGAGAGTATCCCAGATTGCTTTTGTAGAGGTGCACTCAGCCACCTTTTGGAATGTGTCATCTGACATAGTCTGTGTCAATATATTCATGGCTTTGGCATCTGCAATCTTTGCTTTCTTCTGTGCATCTGTCCACTCAGGTGGTGGAACAACATGAGTGCTTGATGTTGCTATAGATGTAGATGTTGTAGGTTGAGGAGGACCTGTCAAAATGGAAATGTAGATGTCCGCATCAATAGAATTCATGTAGAATCTAATTCTTTCCTTCCAAATTACAAACTTGTTCAGATTGCAAACTGGAGGTCTGGTGCTTGCATAGTCTTTATTTTGTGTCATGTTGTGAACTAAATAAACCTGAGTTCAGATCTAACATAGGACCTTTTGGTTCAATGGTTAGATTGTACAACTAAAGGAAACTGCTTTGATACCAATTGGAAGATGGGGTTAGACCTTATTTACTCTAGAGGGGGTGAATAGAGTAATTAAAAAATCTTTTTGTTGTTTTACAACTTATCATAGTAATAAAAAGGTGATACCAAAATTAATAGAGAAAAGATAATCTAAGATAAACTACCACAGCACAACTATCCTAATCTATCACAGGCACAGCAAGAACAATAAAAAAAGGTCAACCAGACAACACAAGAAATTTTATAGTGGTTCCCCAACCTGGGAACATCCACTCTTCTAGCACCCTGGTAGGAATCCACTAGCAAGTTTTGATCAGGTGACTGCCACCAATGAGCTTTTGATCAGGTGCTCAAAAACCAAAATAACCTTTTGAAGGGAGTTAATAAACCCTTTATACAGAGGGGGGAGAGAGATTGATGGTGTCTTCTCTTTCTCTATCCAACAGAGAAGACAAGTGGATTTGCTATTGTCAAGAACTCCTTTCAATATCACTTGTAGTCTTGCACAGGGTGTAGGTCTTTACTCTTCAGCCTTGACTTGAAAATGTTGATCCAGGAACTTCTGACTCATATGAAGATGTTGTCCTTGAAGAATCCTGGAGTGTAGGTTGAAGAAGACTCTTGATTTGCAGTTGATGTTCTTCTTCTTCAGTAAGGTCAAGGAGAAAACAAACTATTTTTTGTACAGAGAAGGTTCAGAATATTGTTGTTGTGGATCTTCTCTGTATCTGTATATCTGTATATTCTCTATATGCTTCTTGTCGACAGACAAGAAAATTCCTTATGTATATTCAGTCGAATTCTCCTTTGAATTTTGAATTCCATTGCATTGAATGCTGACTGCCTGAAGAATGAAATACGGCTGGAGAGAATATTTCATTAATGATTTTCTCCAACTGTCCCATTAAAAAGAGCAAGTAATTTACCTAATGAAGATCATAATCAATGCTGCCACTAACGGATATATTCTGAGAATATAAGCATTAATTACTCAGGAATTACTGCTAGAGAATAAGGAAAAATGAGGAAAATTCTAAGTCTGGAACTGCACCGAATTCGTCGACGAGAGAACAGATTTCATCGACCTGAGATCAAAGTTCGTCGACCAGAAAGATCATGTTAGTCGACCAAAGAATTATTGTTCGAAGACCTGAGATCCAAGTTCGTCGACCTGAGTTCAGCGAACTGTATTCTGTGACTATCTTGCCAATACTGAGATCAAAGTTCGTCGAGCTGATAACTTGTCTTCGTCGACTTGATTTCAGAGAAAGTATCTTTGACATAATGTGTTAAAGTTGAACTTCTAGAGATCGTCGACCTGAGTTCGAATATCGTCGAGCTTAACTCAGAGAATTTTACTCTGAGTTCGTCAAGCAAAGAACGACTTTCGTCGAGCTGAGTTCGACGAAAGTCGAACTCAGTTCCTGAACTTGATTTTCTTCTAAGTCTCGAGTCTTCTGCAGTCTTCTGTTGGCTGATTCATGTGTGGTTGATTCTAAGGACTTAGCTTAAACTCTAGGACACAGTCATGACCCTGGCTATACATGGTGGGTCAATCATACTATGATGGAACCACAGTCATGATTTGGGCAAGGATCACTATAGGTTTGCTTAGACTGACCCAAAATATATAGTCAGGGTCATAGGTTTATTTCTTTTGTCTATTCCAAGAGTCAACATCATTTAGATCAGCCTCCAACAGCCTGTCAGAGACTCAGCAGAATTGTGTCGACACTTTGAAGAAGCTTTGTCGACACTAGTAGCAGAATTGTGTCGAAACACAAAGAGGCTGTGTCGATAACCAGAAGATTTATGTCGACACAACAGACTATCAGTCGACATAGATAATATTAGTCGACACTAGCTTAGTCGACACAAGAAGGATTTGTGTCGACACCACAGAACATCTGTCGACACAGTTCACAGAAGCAAAATTCTCAGGTCGACGATTGTCATGCTCAACTCGACGATCTCAGAGTTAATCTCTGTACTGAGCTCGACGAGCTCAATGTTCAGGTCGACGAATTATGTAAGGAGCTGAGCTCGACGAAATCCAGATGAGCTCGATGAACTCAAAGCTCAGGTCGACGATCGCTGAACTCAAGACAACCAGACATCTGCTCGACGAACACAGAAGCTAAGCTCCGGTCGACGAACGCAGATCTTAAACAAGATATTCAGCTCGATGAATCTAGCTGAGTTCTACGAATGTCGAACTCAGGTGGACGATCGATTGTTGGGTATTGTATCCATAAATACCTGGATTTGAGAAAGCCACCTGTCAAGATAAGATGAATTCACAATGTATTTGATGAAATCTTTTAAGTTGTGCTTGCAGTTATTCCACGCTAAGTACACACCAATGTCAGGGTGCAGTAGGTCAATATACATGGGTCTGCGCGATGTAATCCCTCGTTGAGCAGATCAGTGTGTTGGCCTACGTGTACTCTCTCTATTGGAGTATACTTATTTTCAAGTATAGGGCTGTGATAATGCAAGAGCAAACAAGGAGCAAGGATGGGTCAAAGAGCAGCTCATGGGTGGAAAGACGAAAAATCGTCTAAGTAATAATCGACGAGAATCACAAGTGATTCTCGCCGAATCGTCGAGAATCACTGGCTGATTCTCGCCGAATCTATCCGGCTAAATCACTAGTCAAAATCGTCGAGAATCACTAGTGATTCTCGCCGAATCGTCGAGAATCACTGACTGATTCGTGCCGAATCGTCGAGAATCACCTTCGATTCTCGCCGATTTTGCCTTAGGCGATTTTCTGGAACCCGCTGGACCGGACTCATCTGCTGGCGCTGTTTTGAACCAGGCTTGGGGTTTCTTGTTAGTGGAGCCCACAACGGTCATCTTGAAGACCTAATGTATAAATACACCTGTATTTTTGAACAGTACAGAGTAGACAGAAAAACGAATACACGAGCCGCCGACGTGACCTAGATCGCGAAAAACTAGCTCCGCCGCCATCGCAGCTCATGCCCGTGGATCGCCGACTTTGATCATGGTTTCTTCCAGATCTCCCGTCAACAGAAGCTTAGCCAAGCACAGTGTCTCTTGATTTGTTGATCGGGAAAACCTTCCCCTTCCGAATTGATTGAGACGATCGATCCTAGTGTGACCGTTGGAAGACCTTGCTAGCTTTGCTATGAAGATTGAATCTCCAAAGAACAGCCGCAGCACCCGTTGTCATTGCCGATCCCGAGAACCAAGCCGCCGCACTTCTTGCCGCCGCCGGTTTCGGGGAGATTCTCTCCAAGTGAGATCTAGGGTTGTGGACTCTTCATTGACTTCAAGAACACGTCGTCGAACGAAGAGGGACACCTTATTCTCCATAAGTTGTTTCTATTTCTTGTACATTCTATTTTCAATTTTGTTGTAAAGGAACGTTGGTTCTTAGTTGTAAGGGTTGAGTGCAACCCGTGTTGTGGGAGTGGTGACTCCTACGTGTGGAAGGGTTCCTTCCTCTAGTGCAAGGATTGGATTTCAATCCTGTTGGTGAAGTGACCGAGTCGTCCCGGCTTGGGAGATAGGTCGAAGGGGGAAAGTGGATGTACCCAAATCGGGGAACCACTATAATTTGCATGTGTCCTTTCTGTGCTGTGTTGTCTTGTTTTCTTGTGCAGGTACGATTTTAATTCCGCAAAAACGCTGCAAGACACCTATTCCCCCCCCCATAGGTGAAGGTAGTTGACACTAAGTGGACTTTCAAGTGGTATCAGAGCGATGTTTCTCATCAAAAAGGTTCACATCTTGAGTAGAATCCTGCCGCCAGTGTCAAAAGCATGGAGCCGGATCATGGGATCTCTCCACTAAGACTTCCCACGTGCACAAAGGAGTATTATCCCGTCTGGAAGATGAGAGTGTCCTATCACTTGGTTGTTATCGATCCTCGAGCATCTCTCATCTTGGAAGAGGGTCCATTCATTCCTATGAAGACCTCCGGCTCTGGAAAGGATATCCAAATTCCCAAGTGTATTACTGAGATGTCGGAGACTGAACTCTCATTATTTAATCTAGACAAGATGATTCGTCAGATCATCATGGATGTCTGGTCTTGACCTTCTCGATCTAGATTGGAAAAGTGTGGGACGGCCAACTCTATGTGGGTAACCATCTCAAATCTCATGGAGGGATCAGAGAGAGCAGGGATCTGCTGTCAGCAAGAGGATGAAGCCTATGTGGGGGTCCTCGCCTCTGAAGATGAAGGCAAGGATCAATCGGACAGCATCAGGGCTCCGGTGTCCTTGTTAGAGATTGAAGAAGAAATTAAGGAAAGCAGTTCTGATGAAGCTGACACTACCGTATCTGGCGATAGTAACAGTAACTCTGAAGAGCAGGTAACTTCTTCATCTTGCCCCTCTTCTCTTGAAGTTCCTGAAGACAGGAATTATTACCCTTCAGAAAATCCTGATTCCCTGAAGAGAGCCCTTCAGACAAGCAACCTACTTGTGGAGTAGCAAGCTCAGGAGATTGCTCGGCTGAAGATCTTGTTGGTTCTCCAATTGGCATCCAACAAGGTTAAGGACTCTAAAATCTCAGATCTAGAGAGTAGTCTAGAGAATGAGAAAAGGAAAGTATCCAACTTTTCCAAGGTTGATGCTATCAAGAGAAAGGATGAAAATGGGTGGATCTCCCGAATTATCAATTCATGGAGAAATGGGGAAACGATATTCAGACCCCCCACTCCAGGCAGGAAGGGAACTCATCATGCCTTCAGGTATGATCACAGGCACAACCGTGGTCACTGCAAGGGTGATCTGCCCTCATGTGGAGACACCCATAGTGCAAGGGCTATCATGGCCACCCTTGAGAGAATACCTAAGGCTCATTCTGAACCCTTTGTATTCTCGGCCACTGCCCCAACTCGGCATGAATCTGCTGGTATCAGCTCTCAGTGCGCTTCTCACCACCCTAGGACACAGGAAAGGGAGGTTAGAAGTCATGTAGTTAGTTCTCATGGGGCCTCTGGAAGGGTGCTGACTGAAAGGAAGGCACCACCTCCCAGGCCTCATGACGCTCGCTACATGCATTCCTTCCACACTTCCAAGTGTCACGGTGGAAGAGGCAATTTTGTGAGCAGATCCGGCTCTATCCCATTTAGACCTAGGACCATGACTACCTCAGTCACTGGATCAGGTCAGAGATGGAGGTACAACATTCACACGTGTTGGTGCTGTGGCAAGGTGAGACACTTTTCCATAGACTGTTGGCACAACCCCTCTGTGTCAAGGGCAAGGGCTTATCCACCTCTTCTGGGCAGAGGTAGTCTTCCTGACAGGATTTCTGAGGGAAGGCATTCGAGTTTTTATGCTAACAATAACCTAGGACCCAATACATGTTGGGTTCCTAAGGTAAGGTAACACTCTTTTGCAGGGTAGTCTAGGTTCCCGTAAATGTAATGGGAACTAGACAGAAGATGTTTCAAGAATGCATTGGAACAAGTATCTGGAATAACAGAAGTACTATCTACAATGGTATACTTAAATTGAACGCCTGGTATGCTTTAACCAGAGGGGATAAATGATAAATCTTATAATCCCAGGTATTTTTGATCAGCTCCAATACTTGAGTCATATTGTGTCGACATTTACATATATATATATATATATTTATATATACACATATATGTATGTACACCTAAGGAAAGGTCAACTCTGTAAAAATAACCCTTAGATACGTTACTAAAGATTTATCTGTAAATTCACTGGTAGATTTGAGAATGAACCACTACAGGCATAAATCAGCCCACTGAAAATTAAAGAAGATACGTCATTGGAAGTCACTAAAACTTACAATTGGTATCAAGAAATATATATTTAGAAGATTTCTAAATCCTTTTAATATCAGAAGATTTCGAGAATCTGGCATGCCTCTTAACCCTTAGATTTGTATTGAAGAATCCCATCGATTTCTATTTAGAAAAACTCCCGCCGACCCTTCGTATTCCGCATTTCGCAAGGAATCCCGCCGACTCTTCCTTCCCTCCTCATTTTCGTCAATATTCCGCATTTCCGTCGATATCCCGCCGGAATCCCGCCGACTCCTCCGTCGATATTGTGCAGGAATCCCGTCGATTCTTCCTTCCGTAGACCTCTCTTCTCGCGTCCAGGGTGCTCGTCCAGGGATTTCTCCGCAGTTTCGATCAAACAAGGACGCGAGCACCACCAAGTTTTCCGACGTCTCCGTCGACTCTCACCTCCTCCGCTTTTGGGTAACCACCTCCTCACCCTTACAGTGACTTATTGTTAGTGTAGCTTCCCTCTTGATTTCTGATTAGGCGTAGAGTTGGGATTCCCTCCCTAGGTTTGAAATGGCTCCAAGGACCACCGCCGGCCTGGTCACTGGATGTGAGTTTGTTCGAACCAGGTTCTCACATGCCTCGGATGAGTTCAGAAACATCATCATCATGCTTGAAGAGGCTGGACTGTCTTTTATACTGGAGCACCCCTGCAAAATTTTGGACAAGGAAGTGTGGAGTTCTTCGCAACCGCCAAACTTCGGAATGAAGACTCTATCATCAAGAGTAAGGTTGCAGGTGCAAGGATCAAGATGTCTGCAAGCAAACTGACCCAATACTTGCAACTCACCAGTTCTGAGCACGAGGATTATCTGGAGGAACATGATAAAGGCAGGACATTATTATTCTATGGACTAGCTAGAGGAACCAGATCGATAAAGAGAAAAGAAATGAATGAGGAGGGGAAACTCTTGTCCGACATCATTGGGAAAGTACTGATATGCAAACCAGGCTCACATGACCACATCTCAGCTGACATGTTCAAGATTCTTGTGGCGATTGTCTGCAGAAAGAGATTCAACTTGGGGGTTATGCTTTTTGAGAAGATTAAGGACACTCTCAGATCTCCAAGTTTTGGAAAAATCATCAGCTTATATCTTAATCAGTTGAACGGAGATATGTTCGACATGAGTAAAGAAGTTCCATTGCATTATTTGAAGAAAATGGACTCCAGCGTATTTGACAGATGGGAGCGACGCATCGGGCAGGCTGCAATTGTAGTAGCACAAGAAGAATCTCCTGCCGAGGACAGAACTGCAGCAGATACCGTGGCTATTCCCAGTGCAGTTCCTGATGCACTGACTGCAGGAATTGAGGGGGAGCCTCTACCCGCTTCTGCTAATGTCATATCTGGCATCTCTCAGATAGCTAGAGATGTAGCTGCAGATCTGTAGGAAGAAAGTGAAGATGTGGTGGAACATGAGGCGGCCCTGAACGTGAGTGATCTAGGAGCCGGAGGTGATGTAGAGGAGAATGATGAGGAAGGTTTGGAAGATGATGCAGTTGAGAATGACATCATGGATGATGAGGATGAGGAAGAAGGAAATGAGAGACAGGAAGTAATGGAGTCTCAGGACGACACTGAAGTTCCATCTGAAAAGCAAGCTCCTGAGATAGTTCCTGAGAACACTAGTGCAACAGTGGAGGGGGAGTCCTCTCAGCAGAGGCTGCTAAGTACTTCTGAGAAATCTACTGAGGCTGCAAATATTCCCCCTTCAGAGACTGTGCAATTATCCAGCTCTACAAGTGAATCTGCTGAAGAGCAAGGCCAAGGAATGCCTCAGGGTCATCCACTACGAGCTGATCTAGCTAATCACACAGTGAATGTTATTCAAGGTATAGTGGATGAGCTCAAAGCGTCTTTTGAGCAAGCTCAAAATAAAATGTTAAAAAGAATTAAGAAATCTGAGAATCTAATGCTCAAGAACGTTGTGTAAATAAATCACAAACTGGATTTGATGGAAAAGAAGTTCGAAGACAAGTATACAGCAGACGGCAAAGCTGTAACTCTTCTTATGGATGGATTGAAAAAGAACACAGATACTCTCGCAGTAGTTAATCAGAATGCAAATGTAGTGGCAAATAACATCCAAAAATTTGATGCCAACATGGTGGTTCTTAATGAAAATCAACAAGCCTTGATTACCGAGTTCTCGAAGACTACAAAGCACATTGATGAGTCACTGCATACTTATGCAAACTCCATTGCCGTCGAAGCCAAAAAGGGGGAGGAAGAATATATAGCTAAGATGGTCGGGCTTCAGGAAATCATAATAAAAAATTTTGACCAGTTAAACTTATATGTATATGACAGTTGCTGGTGGATGCTCAAACAAGTGTTAGGCACCAATATCCCTGAAAATCCTGAGGGTCACCCTACTCCTGGGAATAATACTGCGGCTGATGAGGGAGCAAGTGCTGAAGAAGTTCCTTTAAGTGGAGCTGATGCTCAAAGGGCTGCTAGGGATACCTCCAAAGCAAAACTGATGGCCATGTTTGACCAAGAAGCCCTAGCAAAAGCTAGGGACAAGAGAAAAACTCAAGAAGGGACATCTAAGGAAACGCAAGCTGAAAAGAAAATCAGATTGAAAGAGGATGAAGTGAGGAACGAAAAGTGGAGTCTGGTATCAAAGAGTATTATCTTGGACATGTTCTGACTACAAGAAAAGGGGAAATCAATCGGAACGACGTATACAGCCAGCATGAGGGGGAGCTGCACAAGACATATGAAGCTAAACAGAACATCTTTTTCAGGACCAACACTGTGGCAGACAAAGCTCCTCCTCCCAGATACTATCCAAAGCCCAAGGAGTACGTTGAGAGGCAGAGAAAGAAGTTCCTGGCTCAAAAACACAAGGATGACCTAGCCAAAGAGAAATAGACATAAGTTTATAGCTTGTCATTCTCTCAAGAACACATTTATCTTTTCTTATTGTTATATGAACAATTTTTGGAATATATATATATATATATATATATATATATATATGTATATGAATTTATGATTGACTCAAGCTTTGATCTGTTTGCCTTTATTTCCTTGTACCGTATCTTTAAATTCTATATGTTGTATATATTATCTGGATGGTGGTATTCATCTTACCTAGTAGGATTTTGGCTTCGTCAAATAGGGGGAGATTGTTGGGTATTATATCCACAATTACCTGGATTTGAGAAAGCCACCTGTCAAGCTAAGATGAATTCACAATGTATTTGATGAAATCTTTTAAGTTGTGCTTGCAGTTATTCCACGCTAAGTAACACCAATGTCAGGGTGCAGTAGGTCAATATACACGGGTCTGCACGACGTAATCCCTCGTTGAGCAGATAAGTGTGTTGGCCTACGTGTACTCTCTCTATTGGAGTATACTTATTTTCAAGTACAGGGCTGTGATAATGTAAGAGCAGACAAGGAGCAAGGATGGGTCAAAGAGCAGCTCATGGGTGGAAAGACGAAAAATCGTCTAAGTAATAATCGACGAGAATCACTAGTGATTCTCGCCGAATCGTCGAGAATCACTGGCTGATTCTCGCCGACTCTATCCGGCTAAATCACTAGTCAAAATCATCGAGAATCACTAGTGATTCTTGCCGAATCGTCGAAAATCACTGACTGATTCTCGCCGAATCATCGAGAAGCACCTTCGATTCTCGCCAATTTTGCCTTAGGCTATTTTCTGGAACCCGCTGGACCGGACTCAGCCGCTGGCGCTGTTTTGAACCGAGCTTGGGGTTTCTTGTTAGTGGAGCCCACAACGGTCATCTTGAAGACCTAATGTATAAATACACCTGTATTTTTGAACAGTACAGAGTAGACAGAAAAAATAATACACGAGCCGCCGACGTGACCTAGATCGCGAAAAACTAGCTCCGCCGCCATCGCAGCTCGTGCTAGTGGATCGCCGACTTTGATCGTGGTTTCTTCCAGATCTCCCGTCGACAGAAGCTTAGCCAAGCACAACGTCTCACGCGTCTAACCAGAGATCCCTTGTCTCTTGATTTGTTTATCGGGAAAACCTTCCCCTTCCGAATCGATTGAGACGATCGATCCTAGTGTGACCGTTGGAAGACCTTGCTAGCTTTGCTACGAAGATTGAATCTCCAAAGAACAGCCGCAGTACGCCATTTTCGCCGCCGATCCCGAGAACCAAGCCGCCGCACTTCTTGTCGCCGCCGGTTTTGGGGAGATTCTCTCCAAGTGAGATCTAGGGTTGTGGACTCTTCGTTGACTTCAAGAACACGTCGTCGAACGAAGAGGGACACCTTATTCTCCATAAGTTGTTTGTATTTCTTGTACATTCTATTTTCAATTTTGTTGTAAAGGAACGTTGGTTCCTAGTTGTAAGGGTTGAGTGTAACCCATGTTGTGGGAGTGGTGACTCCTACGTGTGGAAGGGTTCCTTCCGCTAGTGCAAGGATTGGATTTCAATCCCGTTGGTGAAGTGACCGAGTCGTCCCGGGTTGGGAGATAGGTCGAAGGGGGAAAGTGGATGTACCCAAATCGGGGAACCACTATAATTTGCATGTGTCCTTTTTGTGATGTGTTGTCTTGTTTTCTTGTGCAGATACGATTTTAATTCCGCAAATACGCTGCAAGACACCTATCCCCCCCCCCCATAGGTGAAGGTAGTTGACACTAAGTGGACTTTCATCGATGTACTCGACGAAAGTTCAGGTCGATGATTTCTATGCAATCGGTAACAGTTGGCAGTATTTATTGAGTATTAATTACAGTCAACATTCCCAATGATAATAGCCGTTCAAATGGACAGTTACAGAAGACTTAAGTGAGGATCAATTTTCAAAGAATCTTCACTCTCAGGAATGTTTCTTCTATCATCAAGTCTACAGAATTCAAATACAGGGAAGAAGATAGAACAAAAATAACACAGCGCACAGAGAACCGAACAGAGAATAGAACACACAGTCAGACGATCAAAGAAAAATAGTCTGCATCATACATTCTCTGGGCCCTCTCTCTCAAGATCTGGACACAAAGTAGAAGCTAGAGGAAAGATGCAGATCAGCTATAAGAAGAAGAATAACAATCAAAGAATATCAGGAGTCTTCTTCTTCCTTATCTCTGCAGGACAACTTCAAGGACAACAAACAACATATTAGTCAGAAGCTCCTGAAGATTCCTCTGGTCAAGGCTCAAAGTCTGAAGGCATATCACCCTATGCAAAGCTTCCAAGCCTGAACCCCTTTCAATCTCAGGGGGAGCTTTGACAACATCTTTGAATCCACATAGTCTTTTCAGTTGTATATTGAGAAAGAGAAGACTTCCATCACTCTCTTCCCCCTCCTGTATAAAGGGTTTTCATCTCCCTTCAAAAGTTATTCCTGGTTGCAAGTCTCCTGATCAAAATACTTGAGTTGGTTTTTGGGGACCCGATCAAAACCCATTGGTGTCAGGCACCTGATCAAAAACCTGAGTGGATTCCTGCTAGGGTGGTAGAAGAGTGGATGTACCCAGGTTGGGGAACCACTATAATATTGTTGTGTCATCTGGTTGCTCCTTTTCTTTTGTTCTTGCTGTGCTTGTAACTTTAGGACTGCTGTGATTTTATTACTGAATCTGTTTGTGCACCAGTACAACAAAAGCTTTCAGAATGTTTATTATTGCACATATAGTCTATTCACCCCCCCCCCCACTAGAGTACTGTAGATCTAACCCTTACTTTCAATTGGTATCAGAGCATTTTCCTTTGGTTGTACAAGCTAACCTTTGAACCAAAGATCCTTTGTTAGATCTACACTTTTATTTTACATAGCATTAGCATAGAACATGGACTATGCAAGCATCAGACCTCCAGTGTGCAACCTAAATAGGTTTGTCATCTGGAAGGTAAGAATCAGATTGTATATGAACTCTATTGATGAAGATATATACAATTCTATTTTTACAGGTCCCCCTCAAGCTTCAACATCTTCAAATACAAATGTTGTCCCATCATCTCAATGGACAGATGCCCAAAAAAAGCTAAAGCTTGCTGATGCCAAAGCCATGAACATATTGGCTCAGACTATGTCAGATGACATCTTTCAGAAGGTGGCTGAGTGCACCTCTGCAAAAGCAATCATTGACTCACTAAACCACATGGTTACTTGCTCAACATATGAGAGGAAAGATAGAAGATCAAATCTTATCACTCAATATGAAAACTTCAGAAAGCATGAAGAAGAAATAGTTGAAGTGATGTAAAATAGGCTTAGCTCCATCATCAGTGAGCTGAGAACCTTGGATAAAGAAATCACATTGATTGAAGTAAATGACAAGATCCTAATATGCTTCCCAAGCTCATGGGATACCAGGGTTTGGCCAATCAAAGAGGCCAGAAAATTAAATGAGATTTCAACTGAATCTCTCCTGGGAAAGCTCAAATCTTATGAGCAGCTAATCAAGAACAGAGAAGTAGTAGAGCAAAGAACTCCTCCTCCAGCAAGAAGATAACACAACATTGCTTTCTAGGCTGTTGAGAAGACAGTGGCTGCATCAACAAATGAAGAACTGATGAGCCTATTTGCTAAAAGATTTTATAATATGGCAAAGAAGGACTTTAGAAGGGAGTCATCCAAAAATTACAACAAGCCAAGATATGACCAAACCCCTACTAGAAAGAAGGACTCAAGAAGCAAGCATTACTGCAAGTCCTCTTCCAACAAGCACAAAAAGAAGGACAAAGGATTTGTGGCTAAAGCATGGAGTAACACAGAAGATGAATCCACATCTTCCAGCTCTAGTGAAGAAGAAGAGGAGGCTAAGGTGAAGGAATTTTGTCTGATGGCAATCAATGCATCTTGTAGCAGCCATGATAGAGAATCTGAATATGATGGAGAATCAGATTCTGATGAAGAATCAGCAGATCAAGTAATCTCTAACCTTGATTTTTCTTCAGACAAATTTAAAACTGATTGCAGGTTATTATGTAACAATTTTCAGAAAATCTTAGTTCAAAATAATTCGTCGACCGAAGATCGACGAAATCAATACTATTCGTCGACCTCAGATCGACGAACTCTGAACAAAGATTTTGACTTGAACTATTCAGGAATCTGTGCTCGACGAAATGAATATAATTCGTCAAACAGAGATCAACGAAAATGGACCACAGAAAACAACCATTATCATTCTGTGAACAAAGATCGAAGATCTCATCCAAGATCGTCGAACTCAGTTCGACGATCCAACCAGAAATCGTCGATCCCAGATTCTATTAACAGAAATTTTTGTTCTTTTAAAATTTATCATCAAAGTTAGCATTTTAATAATCGTTTCACTGAGTGTATAATATCTCCTAAGAAATATCATCCACTTGGATACAAGGATCAACCTAAATGCTCTTTTATTTCTAATTATTATCAAAAAGAACCAGGACCCAAGGTAATCTAGGTCCAGAACTCCTAACATCTCCTTGCAGGAAAAAGATACATTTCTAGCCAATATAGAGGACAATTCAATGGCTGAAGAGAGAAGTTGTTAAAGTTATGATCCTAATCAAATTTGGGCAAGGCAAAGTAATTTCATGGCAATTCAAGCAGGAACACTATCTGCTCAAATCTCTACCCTCTCTGCTGCCCCCATCTTCATTTAAGGGCCTGGCTCCAGTGCTTACTGCAACCAGGCAGGGGGAGATGCTTGCAAATGAAGCTGCAAAAATTTCAATAGTAACAGCAATTTCAGCAATAGCAGCTACAGCAACAACAGATTATAATGATACAAATTTGGTAAAGGATCAACAACAGCTGTAACAGCAACAACAACAACAACAACAGAATACATGATCCAGATTTAATTGTATTTAATTTCCTTGTATTTTACTTGTATTTATGTACATAGTGTCCTCACCCAAATAGGGGGAGATTATTGGAACCCCAGTCATGATTTGGGCAAGGATCACTATTAGGTTTGCTTGGACTGACCCAAAATGTATAGTCAGGATCATATGTTTATTTCTTTTGTCTAGGCCAAGAGTCAACATCACATGCATCAGCCTACAACAGCCTGTTAGAGACTCAACAGAATTGTGTCGACACTTTGAAGAAGCTGTGTCGACACCAGAAGCAGAACTGGGTCGACACACGGAGAGGCTGTGTCGACACCCAGAAGATTTGTGTCGACACAACATACTATCAATCGTCACATATAATATTAGTCGACACTAGCTCAGTCGATACAAGAATGATTTGTGTCGACACCACAGAACAACTGTCGACACAGTTCACAGAAGCAAAATTCTCAGGTTGACGATTGTCATGCTCAGCTTGACAATCTCAGAGTTAATCTCTGTACTGAGCTTGACGAACTCAATGTTCAGGTCGACGAATTATGTATGGAGCTGTACTCGATGAAATCCAGATGATCTTGACGAACTCAAAGCTCTGGTCGACGATCGCTGAACTTAAGACAACCAGACATCTGCTCGACGAACACAGAGAGAGGCTGTTACATAATTCTGAGATTATAACAGCAATTCAACCTGAGAATTCTGAGATTTGGGCAAGGCAAAGTAATTTCATGGCAATTCAAGCAGGAACACTATCTGCTCAAATCTCTACCCTCTCTGCTGCCCCCAGCATCATTTAAGGGCCTGGCTCCAATGCTTACTGCAACCAGGCAGGGGGAGATGCTTGCAAATGAAGATGCAAAAATTTCAATAGTAACAGCAATTCCAGCAATAGCAGCCGCAACAACAATAGATTATAATGATACAAATTTGGGAAAGGATCAACAACAGCTGTAACAGCAACAACAGCAACAGCAGAAGTACATGATCCAGATTTAATTGTATTTAATTGCCATGTATTTTACTTGTATTTATGTACATAGTGTCCTCACCCAAATAGGGGGAGATTATTGGAACCCCAGTCATGATTTGGGCAAGGATCACTATTAGGTTTGCTTGGACTGACCCAAAATGTATAGTCAGGGTCATATGTTTATTTCTTTTGTCTAGGCCAAGAGTCAACATCACATGCATCAGCCTACAACATCATGTCAGAGACTCAACAGAATTGTGTCAACACTTTGAAGAAGCTGTGTCGACACCAGAAGCAGAATTGTGTCGACACACGGAGAGGCTGTGTCGACACCCAGAAGATTTGTGTCGACACAACAGACTATCAGTCGACACAGATAATATTAGTCGACACTAGCTCAGTCGATACAAGAATGATTTGTGTCGACACCACAGAACATCTGTCGACACAGTTCACAGAAGCAAAATTCTCAGGTCGACGATTGTCATGCTCAGCTCGACAATCTCAGAGTTAATCTCTGTACTGAGATCGACGAACTCAATGTTCAGGTCGACGAATTATGTAAGGAGCTATGCTCGATGAAATCAAGATGAGCTCGACGAACTCAAATCTCTGGTTGACGATCGCTAAACTCAAGACAGCCAGACATTTGCTCGACGAACACAGAAGCTAAGCTCTGGTCGACGAATGCAGATCTTAAACAAGATATTCAGCTCGATGAATCTAGCTGAGTTCGACGAATGTCGAACTCAGGTCGACGATCGATGAACTCGATGAAAGTTTAGGTCGATGATTTCTGTGCAATCGGTAACAATTGGCAAAATTTATTGAGAATTAATTACAGTCAACATTCCCAGTTAAAATAGCCATTCAAATGGACAGTTACAGAAGAATTAAGTGAGGATCAATTTCCAAAGCATCTTCACTCTCGGGAATATTTCTTCTATCATCAAGTATATGGAATTCAAAAATAGGGAAGAAGATAGAACAAAAATAACACAGCGTACAGAGAACCGAACAGAGAATAGAACACACAGTCAGATGATCAAAGAAAAATAGTCTGCATCATACACTCTCTGGGCCCTCTCTCTCAGGATCTGGACACAAAGTAGAAGCTAGAGGAAAGAAGCAGATCAGCTATAAGAAGAAGAAGAACAATCAAATAATATCAAGAGTTTTCTTCTTCCTTATCTCTGCAGGATAACTTCAAGGACAACAACCAACATATTAGTCAGAAGCTCCTGAAGATTCCTCTGGTCAAGGCTCAAAGTTTGGAGGCCTATCACCCTGTGCAAAGCTTCCAAGCCTGAACCCCTTTCAATCTCAGGGGGAGATTTGACAACATCTTTGAATCCACATAGTCTTCTCAGTTATATATTGAGAAAGAGAAGACTTCCATCACTCTCTTCCCCCCTCCTGTATAAAGGGTTGTCATCTCCCTTCAAAAGTGATTCCTGGTTGCAAGTTTGCTGATCAAAAGACTTGAGTTGGTTTTTGGGGACCTGATCAAAACCCATTGGTGTTAGGAACCTGATCAAAAACCTGAGTGGATTCCTACCAGGGTGGTAGAAGAGTGTATGTTCCCAGGTTGGGGAACCACTATAATATTCTTGTATCATCTGGTTGCCCCTTTTCTTTTGTTCTTACTGTGCTTGTAACTTTAGGACTACTGTGATTTTATTACTGAATCTGTTTGTGCACCAGTACAACAAAAGCTGTCATAATTTTTATTATTGCACATATACTCTATTCACCCCCCCCCCCTCTAGAGTATTGTAGATCTAACCCTTACTTTCATACTAGTTAGTGAACCTAGCCAAAATCCAACTAAGGATCCAACGGCCTTCCTAGGGCATTTCACCTCCCTAGGATCACATGGACTAATCAACAAGTCCATCTAAGGACATAACACCCTATGTCCTTCACAAATACCCAAAGTTCAACCTTAGGGTTTGAACTTGATTCCTAGAGAAAATCTACCTTAATCTATCCCACCCTCCATGTGAGGGAGTTAAATATCATAACAAATTAGTGCGCCAAGTTTTAACCTCTGTTGAGGTGATTTGGCCACTTAAAACACACAATGAACACTTTGACCTAATTACCCCTTATTGGTCCAACTTATGGTTTGCTTATTTCCAAACTAAATCATCTCTAAATGGTATTAAAATTTATACAGTGCCTTATAATGACCCCAAGGACGATTCACCAAAATTTGGGAGGGTTTGGAGGACATTAGACCCTTTAAATAATTCATACATGGATTATTCAATTTCTACAAAAACATTAGGAAATGTTTTCTTAAAATTATTATTTTTGGATATGTCCTAGGTATAGGAAATAGTGACCCCCATCCAAAATTTCAAGTCATTTGGATGGATGGATTTATTGGGGCACTCAAAATAGTCTTTGGTCTAGCCTAGGTATAGTCCTCACCAAAATGAGTGCTCTGGTGAAACCACATACCCAAATGGGTTGAAACCAATTTTAAATTAAAGTAGACCCATAGAGCTATAATTTTCATGTTGATCATTGTCTTGAAACAACAACTAGGTATTTTTAAAATTTAATTTTAATATAGCCCAATAAACAGGACAGAAATACAAAAATCAAAATTAAATAAATAGGATGCAGCACAGATCTTAAAGCAGATCAGAGGGCTCTTGGTCATCTTCTTCCTCCAGCCAAGGGCTATTATTAGCCTGACCTGGAGCTCTTCCAAGTTGATTTCCCGGCCACCCATCCACCTCCCTAGCCGGCCATCACCGCCATCACCTTCGTTGAGGTGGGGGCAATCGTCGGGCGGCGGCACGGCCGCCCGAGGGTCGGTTTCCAGCGATCCCGCAAGGTTGAAAATCCATGAAAATTTCTACAAATCTCCTCTCCAATCTGGCTCAATTGAGCACGATTTATCTCCTAAAATATCTATGGATCTAGCCCACGAAGAGAGAAGTAGAGGAGGACCTTATTGGAGGGCTGAAGGCCGGTCGATCTTCGAGTTTCCATGGTCGGTGGTGGAGCTTTTCCATGCTCTGCTACTGTGCAGCCAGAGGGCTCAGTTTCTTTAGGAAAATGGTGGAAATGATTCCTCTAACCTTGGGGAAGCTTTTAAAACTGCCAAAAGGCGGTGTGGAGGGGTCATGACTTCAATGCCATTAATGGCCACAAGAGCTCAATTTCAGCCATGGAAGAATCCAGTGAATGCAGCCACTGTACAGCGAAGAAAACCACATGATCTCCTCTAATTGATGTGGGGAATATGAATCAAGCCATTAGATAAGAATGGAGGAGGCCCCTTGGCCTTCCATAGCTATTAAAGCTCACTTTCTCTCTCTAGAAATTAGGGGAACTCTCATTTTCTCTCTCCTAGTCACCATGGCTGAATTTTGATGATTATTTCAGCCAAAATCACCCCATTAACCCATATGAATAATTAAAATGAGGTTAGCCCATGTGGATTTGGGTTTCAGCTTGAGTTAGCCCATTTGAGCCAACTTGACCTAACACTTGAGTAGAGTTGACCTGGGTCAATTTTACCATTTGGGTTGACCCCAATGGGTCCTTGGTGACCCATTCGCCTCCCCTAAGGTCTAGGAAGACTTAGGTAGGGTTGGTTGGGCATCTTAGAGGTCACTTGACCCAGAGTTAGGGTACTTTGACCTTTTTAGGGTCGTGGTTGACTTGAGTCAACTTAGCCTTTTTGGTTGACCCCAATGGGTCCTTGGTGACCTATTGCCTCCCTTAGGGCTTGGGAAGGTCTAGGTGGGTCCATTTGGCCAAGGGGAGGTCAGTTGACCATCTATAAGCTTATTTTGACCAGATTAGGGTTTGGGTTGACTTTGATCCACTTGACCATTTTATATGACCATAGTGGATCCCCATGGATCAAATGGACCCTCTATCAGAATAGTGATGTTGTCATGGGAACATGGAGTCTTGGTGAAGTCCTATGGTCATCCTAAACTATTGTTTATAATTCTACTATTTGTAGATCATGGTAATTTCCAACATCGTGACAAAGCTCACTTGGTCTTCTTGGGCTTCCTAGGGTTTTGTCATGACCTAGTGATGACAAAATCACTCTCGGGGGTCTAGTTGGAAATGGGATGTTACAAATCCCAATAAATAAAGATAAAAATTTCATCCTCGAAATTCAGGTTAGCCAGCGGGGTTTCTACTTAGAGTAACTGAATGTAACATCCCTTAGGAAGTTGAATGTGTACTTTACCCGGAGAAATCCGGGTACCTCTGCGGCTTCAGATCCGCTGGCTCCCAAGTATGCTCCTCCCACCATGGTTCCTCTACAAGACCTTGACCAGCAGGACCTTCTTGCATCATAAGACCTGCACCGCTGCATCATCTATCTTTACAGACTCACAACACACTCATTAATCAAAAGCTGTCGAGCCATCTATACCAATAACCTGCTGTTCCACCCATAGTACCCTTCCTAAGATAGGAGATGTGGAAGACATCATGCAAAACTGCTAACTCCCATAGTAGCTCCAGTCTGTAAGCCAATGGGGCGATCCTCTCCAGGATCCTGTAACGCCTCATATTCCTTGGACTGAGCTTCTTCCGCCCGCATACCTGCGAGACTCCATGCACTAGACGTATCTTCAGGAATACACAATCTCCAACCTGAAACTCTACCTGGCAATGTCATGGATCGTAATATTTTGCCAGTCTTCCCTAGGCCTCTAGCATCATATCTCAAATCAGTGACACTTGGGTATCTATGTTCTCCACAAATTCTGAGCTGAGTGCCTTTGGATCCTCATCCTAGATCCATGATAGTGGAAACTTGCACCTCCGTACGAGGGTGGAGAGCTGTATTGAATGTTGGCTGAGAACCCAGATAAGCATGGACTGATGTTCTCTCCTTATACATACACTATCCATCTTGATTCGACACGATCATCTTGAGTACACCATGATAACAGACAACTACTCATAAATTTCATGAAACACCCACGCGAGTTTTCTTCCGGGTCGGGGTGACCCCAGCTATCTCGGCCTGTCTATCATTGATGTTCCAATTATAATTATGCCTGGAGTGGGGATGAGGAATCCTATGTATGAAAATCCCTAGTTATATCCTCAAACTTCCACTCTAACTCGGGCAGTGACTGTAATAGTTTCCCAAAATTTCTTCCGCTTAACATTCATCGGGTGACGGACCTCACCGTGCATCCCAAAATCCATGACGCCCTTCTTCACTCTGGGGAGATACATGTTCCGAGATACACTAAACTTATTGTGATAAATTTCTCGTTTGTATGGGTAGACAACGGCTCTATAAAATCTGCACTTCATAATCAGATTCTTATCCCTACAAATATGCCCGAGTAACTTCAAATATAGTTTACTTTAATTTCACTATTTTCACGACGCAAAGTTTTATAGATGAGGTATAAGGGAAACCCAAGTCAATAACTAATTTGCCCAATAAATAAAAGACAAGCTCCCAATAAACAAAAGATAAGCACCTACCTACCTTGGGCTAAGTATCTTTGATATTACCATATTATATCTGTCCTAGCTGGGTGCACAATCCCTAGAGCATCAACCCTAGATTTGGGTTTCCATCCTGAAACTTGTCGAAATAATCCATACCTTAAACCCTCTAAGTCACATTTACGATAACCTTATTATGGTCAAAATGTTCTTAATCCCAAATGTGTCTCTTACGTACTTGTATTCCTATCCGACCCTCGGTGTTTGTCTTGGTGGTTGTCTCCAGGCAATCTTGTTACTGGAACGAGGGTTGAGACTATGTGGCTTCTACCATTCTACTAATGGATTATTGGTATCAATTCTCCTTAAACCAGTCCTACCGATTTGAGTAGTCCTTGATAGGGACCGTATGGCCACCTGAGTTTAAGACTTAGGTAGCCATTCTCGTGTTATAATCCTCCTTTATTCTCTTTGGGTATCTCCTTACATTAAACAAGTTCATACCCAAGGTCTATTTTTGACTAGGCATACTACAAGTCGTAATAGTTAGTCATGTATCCTAGTTGGGTGAGTCTAACTCATTGACTAGAGAGTTATATGATGTGATCTTTGTAGTCGGAGGTGCTCCCTGCTGGTGGCAGGTTTTGCCGCAGGCTACAAAGAAGAATTCCAATTGTTAGCTAATGTACAAAATGGAATGAATGAAAAAGTGGACTATTACATGTGATCTCCCATAAGGACACACCACAGCTTCTGCTGCTTAGTTTGTCCCCAAACTAAACTCGAGCGAGGGTGACCCCGGGTTAGTAGACTGCTACTTTTCGATCGAGGTTCGCTCTGATACAATTTTGTAAGACCCTTTTTTTCCTTTTAAACCACCAGGGTTTTATGCCCAGAACCGCCGCTTTGCGGTGACACCAAAACACCCGGGAAGGTCGTCACTACAAAATGCCGATCCTGCCGGCCATACCGATCACAAAAAAAGTAGAATAAGTATAAAGAATACAATCAAACTAGTACAACAGAATCACATATATAATATAAATCTCCACGAAGGGAGAGTCCACGGAAAAGAATAAACAAGGTACTAAAAAGGGCTCCTGCCCGATACATCATATCCTCACTACAAGTCACTCAACGCGAAAGCAAATCTATAATAACTACTAAGGATCGGGACTCACAGTCACTGCTGGCTGGACTCCAGTGCTAGACTGCCCCGTCCCCAAACACACCGACCTCTGGAGCTCCGTCTCCTAGTGCGTCTCAACGATCCCCTAAAATGATTTGGTCAACGACTGTTAGTCTAAAAATACTAACTCCTATCATCCCCACCCCTCCCTCAATGGCTCCTAGGCACCGAGCGGGGAGGAGGACAGTGAAGGTAATGAAGGTGGAGAGTAACAAAGTAAGCTGGTGACAGCGGAACTAGTCTAATATGAGTACATAAACAGAGTAAGTATATGTAAGCAGTAGTAGGTAAGCAGTATAAATAAACAGTATAAATATACACAAGAATAAGTGAGCAAGTATAGTATGAAAAGGTAAACTAAGTAAGTAACCATGACCTATAAGAATGCTCATACAAACCTATAGACCAAGGAGTCATTTTGCAAGGCCTATTGTATAACGCATCTCATACCACTTTATACAAAAGGTGTCAGGGGTTATATGCAATGATGATGCTATGACATGCAAGTATGCCATGATGTGAACATGCAAGTGCAACACACACACTCAACTCTGTCCACGCAGACCTTTAGTTCCCCCTTTCTGGAGCCTAACCTCCCAGGATACTTCCGTAGTGTCAAACAGAAGTTGTGGGTTCGGCCTCACCCACCTCTAAACCGGTATCACACTACCAGTCAGACCTCTCGTACGCCTCAACACTGGTGCACTAAGCAGAGCTCATGCGTACTCTTGCCGACTGGACTGCCAGATTTTATTTAGCCAAGTGCAAAACCACACCTGCCGAGCCAACGTATCAGTGTTGGTGTGTCGACTCTCCAATACCGATGACCCACCACCTTATATCTTATGCACATGCAACATTAATTAATTTTTCACCAAGCCAAATCTCCCCGGACTAACCTGTCCGTCTCAAAACCATCTGAGCCATCGACTTGCTGGGCTAACCTGCCCATCACCAAAACCACCGAGCATACCGCTCGTGAGACCTAACCTAACTCCCACAACACCGTGGAGTGTGAGTGTAAGTGTAATCTTAGTTATACTTGTTACTCTTAAACATTGATTTTTCTTATGATTTAGGTTAACCCATGACTGCCCCCGGCATACCCGGTGAAAGGTTCTCAAAGGGCACTAGGAACTATGATGGAAACTGAAGCCCATCGTTGCCTTTTGCAAGGCACTTACTATTATTTGTTAATACCCGATTCCCGATCCCTTTTTAATATTACTCTGGATCTAACCCTAGTGTGTTTTGACTCTCTCTCTCTCTACAGGAAAGATGATCTTCCGTCGATCCCGAGCACCATTTACACTAATCAACCCATCACTTCTCCCCATGATGATTCCTAACAATGAACTCATTTTCACTTCACCACAACCAGTAAGCTAATAACCCCAACTCCCTGTGTCCATTTCACATTCTATCACGATTTCTGCAGATTTACAATATGCAGACCAATCTAAGCTATATGATGTATACGATAGGAGTTACTCCAAATTTTTATCCAAAACCCCTACATTATTTATTGGGGGCCTATCATGATATATTTAGCCTAAATCCAGAAACTTGGAATTTTCTAAAATAAATTGCCATTTAATTAATTTGCCAAAAATTGGTCCACGGATGATTTGCACATGAAGTACTAGATTTACTTATGATATGACCATACAAAAATTGTGAACAGTATAGGTTAGCAAGATATCAGTGAATACCAAATTTCATAAGTTTTTATAAAGGAATTATCCTCCAAATAAATAATTCAAGGTAATTCAAACAAATAGGGGTAATGAAGGGAGTACCATAAATACTTGTCAAAAAATTATGGAAAAATTAACAGAGCTTTATTATGATCATAAAACCTTACTAACTAAATTTCATGCAATTCCAGGGTAAGTAAACTATATATAAAAATATCTCAACCAAATCCATCATGGGGCACTTTGTGAAGAAACATCCTTGTAACCTCAACTAAACAGCATGTAAATATTTTTCCAAGCTTCTTTATGCGCTGAAAAGTACTCTGTCTAAGTAACACAATTTTCCAACAAGCTATATTATTTATTTTATATTTATCAAAGTAGGTGCACTATTTTACTTGACACATGATGTACTAAAAAGAAATGTTCATCTATACCAAATAATTCACTAGTGCATCTACATGATATTTGATCAGCTTTTACAGAGTTTGAAATCATTCTAAGACATAAAAAACCATAATTACATCAATATCATCAAAAGGACAAGTTGAAGTTTATAACTACAAGGGTGAGTTACTGTTATCTAGATACCCTATAATAAATTCCAGAGGTATATATCACTATGATAATACTACTACCACAATACCACCAAAATCCAAGATTATATGACCCATTGAATATTCCCTAAGGTGTAAAGACCTAGATATCTACTGTGTGCTCTAAGTGGGGTGCATGTGTCCAAATTCCACCAAATCCCTTCCCAGGGCATTTCACCTCCCTAGGATCACATGGACTAATCAACAAGTCCATCCAAGGAAAAAACACACTATGTCCTTCACAAATGCCCAAAGTTCCATCTTAGGGTTTGAACTTGGTTCTTACAGCAAATATACCATAATCTATAACACCCTCCATGTGAGGGAGTTAAATATCATAACAAATCAGTGGCCCAAGTTTGAACCTCTGTTGAGGTGATTTGGCCACCTAAAACTCACAAGGGACACTTTGACCTAATTACCCCTATTGGTCCAAATTAGGGTTTGCTTATTTCCAAACTAAATCATCTACAAATGGGATGAAAATTTTTACCGAGCCTTATAATGACCCCAAGGACCACTCACCAAAATTTGGAGTGTTTGGAGGTCATTAGACCCTTTAAATAATTCATACTTGGAATATTAAATTTCTAAAAAAATTTACAAAACTTTTCCACAAATTCTCATTTTTGGATATGTCGTAGGTAGAGGTAATAGTGACCCCCACCCAAAATTTCAAGTCATTTGGATGGCTGGATTGATGGGGGCACTCAAAATATTCTCTGGTCTAGCATAGGTTTAGTCCTGACCAAGATGAGTGCTCTGGTCAAACCACTTACCCAAATAGGTTGATACCAATTTTAAATTAACGTAGACCCATAGAGCTATAATTTTCATGTTGATCATTTTCTCAGACACAGAACCTAGGTTTTGTTAAAATTTAATTTATTACAGCCCAGTAAACAGTTTAGAAATATAAAAATCGAAATTAAATAAATAGGATCTGGCACAGATATTAAAGCAGATCAGAGGGCTCCTGGTCATCTTCTTCCTCCAGCCAAGGGTTGTGATTAGCCCAACCTGGAGCTCTTCCAAGTTGATTTCCCGACCACCCATCCACCTCCCTGGCCGGCCACCACCGCCACCACCTTTGTTGAGGTTGGGGCTATGCAGGGCAGCGGCACGGCCGCCGGAGGGGAGTTTTCCGGCGATCTCGCAAGGTTGAAAATCCATGAAAATTTCTGAAAATCTCCTCTCCAATTGGGCTCAATTGAGCCTGATTTCTCTCGTAAAATATCTAAGGATCTAGCCCACGAAGAGAGGAGTAGAGGAGGACCTTATTAGAGGGCTGAAGGCGGGTCGATCTTCGAGTTGTCATGGCCGGTGGTGGAGCTTTTCCGTGCACTACAACTGTGCAGCCAGAGGGCTTTATTTCTTCAGGAAAATGGTGGAAATGATTACTCTAACCTTGGGGAAGTTTTTAAAAGAGCAAAAGGGGGAGTGGAGGGGTCATGGCTTCAATGCCATTAATGGCCACAAGAGCTCAATTTCGGCCATTGAAGAATCCAGTGAATGCATCCACTGTACAACCAAGAAAACCTCTTGATCTCATCTAATTGATGCAGAGAATATGAATCAAGCCATTAAAGAAGAAGGGAGGAGGCCCCTTGGCCTTCCATAGCTATTAAAGCTCACTTTCTCTCTCTAGAAATTAGGGAACTCTCATTTTCTCTCTCCTAGTCATCATGGCCGAATTTTCATGATTATTTCAGCCAAAAACACCCCATTAACCCATATGAATAATTAAAATGAGGTTGGCCCAACTGGATTTCGGTTTGAGCTTGAGTTATCCCATTTGAGCCAACTTGACCTAACACTTGAGTAGAGTTGACCTGGGTCAATTTGACCATTTGGGTTGAACCCAATGGGTCCTTGGTGACCCATTGGCCTCCTCTAAGGTCTAGGAAGACTTGGGTAGGGTTGGTTGTGCATCTTGGAAGTCACTTGACTGTTAGTTAGAGTACTTTGAAATTTTTTAGGGTTGTGGTTGACTTGAGTCAACTTAGCCTTTTAGTTGACCCCAATGGGTCCTTGGTGACCCAATTATCACCCTTAGGGCTTGGGAAGGTCTAAGTGGGTCCGTTTGCCCAAGGGGAGGTCAGTTGATCATGTATGAGCTTAGATTGACCTAATTAGGGTTTGGGTTGACTTTGGTCAACTTGACCATTTTAGTAGACCCTAGTGGATCCCCATGGATCTAATGTACCCTCTATCAGGTTAGTGATGTTGTGATGGGGTCATGGAGTCATGGTGAAGCCCTATGGTCTGTAAGACCCCTCCTCCCCGGATTCCAAAACACGGCACGAAGGGGGAGTCTTATGCCCGGGACAGCCGTCTTGCGGTAGCATTAGAACCTGTACCACAAGACGCCTATTCCGCCGGCTACAGCAATATCAATCTATCATGCCAACTCAACCAAATAAATAAGCAAGAGAAGTCAAAATCCACACTAAATATATAATATCCAAAACATCAATAATGAGAAGCTAAACATGCTTCTACAAAATATCAGAGTACAGCTAATCATTGCCCAAACGGGCTACATCAGAGTAATCAAAATACTAACATCAGTAACCGACGGTATCGACGGCACCGTCACATCAGGCCCTGTCGTCCTGGCCTGGCTATCCTGCTGCGTAGTCTGCGGCTGCTCTACCTGCGGCGTGACCTCCTAAAAGGAAGACGTAGCAACCGTTAGTCGAAACGACTAAGTGGTTTCACATCCGCTCCCCCGACGACTCCTCGGCACCGGGCGGAGAAAAGGAACAAGAGTATAGTATATAACAAGTATGCAAGTAAGGAAGTACAAGCAGGTGGCAGTAGTGTAAGAGTAACATTATCATAATCAGTATTTATTTAAAAACTACACTAAACTAGCAAGTATAAGTAACAACAGGAAAATAACTTAACTTATAAGAATGCCCATACAAACTTATAAGTTAAGGATCGGGTTACATAAAAATAACTCATCGTATAAGAGTGCCCATACAAACATATACGATGAGGATCTTGTTGTGCAATGCTATGAAATGCTATAAATGCTATGCAATGACTCACCCATGCACACCCATGCATCCGCTATGTCGACATAGACCTTTAGTTCCCACTTTTCGAGCAGGTAGCTAACCTCTCAGGCATCAATCGCCGTGGCCAGGCTGTGACAGTAGAACGGGCACTTCTACTACTAGGCGGGTATCCACACTACTTCACCTAGGCCTACGTACGCCTCAACGCTAAGAACACAACAGCGGAGCCCATGCGTACTATGGCCCAGCGGGGTCTTGGGTAGATGTGCACCAAGAACACAGCCCGAACTGGCCTTGCGTGACCCGGAAGGGACCTCGGAAGAAAGCACGAGGACACAGCCCAACCGTTCACATGGCCGAAGGGGCCTCGGGACATGAACACCGAGGACACAGCCCAAACCGACCAAGTCTAACTGCCAACTCCCGTCGGTGTGACGACTGACGAGCCCGTAGACCTGCCACACTGTCCTTAACCCAGGATTACGACACCGCATGTCGACTCACACCACATACAAATACCACATCAATATAACATGGAAGGGGCCTCGGAAGTAAACAGAGGACACAGCCTAACCATCCATCCGCACCTTATCTCAACACAACCAAAACAAGTGGCGGTCAACACCGCACTTACATCCCTCCATAATACTACCCGTAGGGAGATGACGCTCTAAGTATTGGTATACTAGACTCATTTCATTAATCAAACATATCCATGGTCGTGATCTATTCATCTATATGACTTCCCAAATGATGATAATGTAATATAAACATGATGCGCATATAAAGATCTATCACACTTTCCATTTGATAATGTCATAATATAAACATGAAGTGCACAATTATCAATCTTTCAATTCCTACCAATTCAATTCGTTTAAATAAGATTGTTTCACAATTTGATAATATGAAATCTGATTAATAAGCTACTTCAATCATGCAACAAATGATTAATCATAAGGGTTCATCCAAGCCAAGTATCTTGCATTATTAATTCCACCGAATCAAAATCCATTTTCCATTAAGCCCAGAATTTAGGCGCAGGTTGAATCTGGATAGCAACTTCGGCCGGAGATTCCCGAAGCTACAGGAATCCGGTGAAGTCGTATAACCCCACGTTGGAAAGGTATTTCCGTGGTCTACAACTATCATATTCAGACCTCAACCCAGATTTGATATTATCCTATTTGAAATCGGACTTGAAGTCCGCTGCGTACAGAACACATTTTCTGCATACAAGATTTATTGAATAGCATTTTCGTTTAGACTTTCCCATGGCTACAGACTTCTCTAGAAGTCGTGCAACCATTCGTTGGAAAGGCATTTTCAAGGGCTTCAACTTTTGTGTTTAGCCGAAGGCACAGATCTGGCCATATCACACTTAACAATGGACATAAAGTTTGCTGCGCGCAGAATACAGATTCTGCACGCATCTTAAGGCGGAATGAACGGCATCGGTTCATCTTCCTCCTCAAGGCGATCTTCCCAAATCATTCCAGAATTTCCTCCACCCTTATTCAACCTCAAGAGGCCAATATTCTTCACGAAACTATCCTCCATCATCACATAGAAGAAGAGTGGTTGAAGAGATCTAAAATCTAGAACACAAGTCCTAGCATGGCCAAACCTAGAAGACTTCTTCTCTCCATCAAGACTCTCTTGAGCCGATGTCTCTCCTAGGAAAATAACTATAGATCTAGCATCAAGGGAGAGGGTAGGAAACTCACATTGGCTCCAGCGGTACCACCATTTCCGGCCATGGATCTCGTAGTTCTCCTTGGCGGCATCTTCTCTTTCACGACGATGGCGGATCTCCTCCGGTAGAACTTGCTCCAGCAGTTTTTCCTCTCACCAGGAGTTCTCACAGGAATTAGGGGATGAAATGAGCAATAAAACGGCTATGGTTTTATCTCTCCCATATATATAAAATGTGACACGGGTAGGGACACGGCCGTGTCCTTACCCGTGTCCTGCCTGGCGAAGCGGCAACGACAGTTTCCATGTCGGTTCAATATTTGACACGGCCGTGTCCTTGTCCGTGTCCTTCTCGGGTTGCATCTCGACGATCCATCAAAATCATCGACTGGAGCACACGGGTATTGACACACCCGTGTCGCTACCCGTGTCATGTTCATTCGTCGAAGTCGACGCGCAGTTCGTCGATCTAGACACCTTTCGTCGAGTGTAACTCGACACACACGGGTAGTGACACGCCCGTGTCGCTACCCGTGTCACATGATGTCGAGACAGCTCGCCGATCTCGACATGCCTCGTCGAGCTCAACTCGACGCACACGGGTAGTGACACGCCCGTGTCGCTACCCGTGTCATATGATGTCGACACAGCTCGCCGATCTCGACAGGCCTCGTCGAGCTCAACTCGACGCACACGGGTAGGGACACGCCCGTGTCGCTACCCGTGTCGCTACCCGTGTCACTACCCGTGTCGCTACCCGTGTCACTACCCGTGTCACTCCCGTGTCTCTACCCGTATCACTACCCATGTCTCTCTGCACTGATTTCTCCACTTCTCCACAAGTGCAGTCCAATTCCCTGCACTTCTCAGGACTCGAGTCAACCCTCCTGACTCAAAAACACACACGAGGGGCCTAGAGCGATTCGGGACGTTACAAATCCTATAAACAAAATAAAAGATTTCGTCCCCGAAATTAGGCTTAGGCTGAGGGGAGAAATGCATAACAGGAAATTTAACATATGCTTTTAAATAAGATTACCTTGAGCAAACAACTCCGGGTAGCGTTGCTGCATCAAATCCATTGGCTCCCACGTGTACTCCTCTTTCCCATGATTCGACCATAGCACCTTCACCAAGGGTACACTTTTGCGGCGCAAAGTTCTTGTCTCGCTGTCAACAATTTGCACCGGCTGTAGTCGAACAGACCTATCTGATGCAACTACACCATCAGTAGTGGGAATAAACTGGTCGGGCCGCAACAGTGCTTTTCGAAGCGAAGACACATGGAACACGTCGTGGAGAGTTTCTAGTTCTGGTGGTAACTCCAACCGATAGGCCAACGGGCCGATCCTTTCTAGTATAGTATAAGGCCCAACATACCTTGGGCTGAGCTTTTTCACCCCACGTACCCGCGACACACCATGCATCGGCCGAATCTTGAGAAACACTTTTTCGCCCACTTGGAACTCCACCATCCGGTGCTTTTTATTGTAATATTTCGCCTGTCGACCTTGAGCCTCCAACATGCGATCCCGTATCAATCTGAACGCCGCATCAGTATCATCTATGTATTCATTTCCCAATACCTTCGGATCTTCATCCTGTACCCAAGACAAGGGGGTTCTGCACCTTCTTCCGTAAAGGGCTTCATGGGGCGCCATACCGATGCTCGCCTGATGGCTATTATTATAGGAGAATTCCACTAGTGGCAAGAGCCTTTCCCATGGCTCTCCTCTATCCAGCACACATAACCTTAGTAGATCCTCCAACGTCCTGATGTTCCTTTCAGACTGCCCGTCCGTCTGTGGGTGGAATGCAGTACTAAAGGTTAGGCGCGAGCCCAAATACGCATGTACCGCCTTCCACTCATTGGATGTAAACCGACCATCCCGATCCGAAACAATTGCCTTGGGCACGCCATGATACCGTACAAATTGCTCCACAAAAAGGCGTACCAAAACATCCACGTGTGCTTCCTTCTTCTTGGAATAAACCGGGCCACCTTTGTCAGTCGATCAACAATAACCCATACTGAATCATTCCCGGAGCGGGAACGAGGTAACCCATGAACAAAGTCCATGGAGATATCCGCGAACTTCCATTCGGGGATGGGCAGCGACTGCAACAAACCACCGGGACTCCTGCATTCAGCCTTCACTCTTTGACATGATTTACAATGAGTGACATAATACCGGACATCCTTCTTCATTCCCGGCCAACACATGGTCTTTCGCTATCCGGCGTACATTTTAGCAATACCCGGGTGCACTGAATATTGAGAGGAATGTGCGTCTATCAAGATATCCTCCCGAATTTTGCCGCCCTTGGGAATATAGAGTCGGCCACGAAAATAAACGAGGCCGTCTTTGAGTGTGTACTCATCGGTGGTCCATCTTCAATTGCCTGGATTGCCGGGGCCAAGGTCGTATCCATTCCTTGCTCCACCCGAATCCGGTCTCGGATATCACAAACTATGCTCATGTTGGCCAAATACTCCGCATCCTCTGCCGAAGGAGCCTTGAATACTAGAGTAATTTCCATCTCCTCGATCATCCGAGCCAACTCCATACTCATCAACCAAGACTCTGGGCTAGAGCCTGGCGCTTTTATACTCAAGGCATCGGCTACCGAGTTTGCTTTACCGGGGTGGTAGTTCATGGTGAACTCATAGTCGCATAGAAATTCCAACCACCGTCGTTGTCTCAGGCTCAACTCCTTCTGAGTGTGGACATACTTCAAGTTCTTGTGATCGGAAAAGATCTCGCAGTGTACGCCATATAGGTAATGCCTCCAGACCTTCAAAGCGAACACCACTGCTCCCAACTCCAAATCATGAACCGGGTAATTGATTTCATGTTTCTTTAACTGCCTTGAAGAATAAGCGATCACGTGCCTGTGCTGCATCAGCACCGCTCCCATCGCTTGATATGATGCGTCTGTGTAAACTTGGAATCCTTCCTTCCCCGACGGAAGTGCAAGGATGGGGCAGAGGTAAGCCTATCCTTCAACTCTTGAAATGCCGCTTCACATTGAGGTGTCCACTCAAATGGTACACCCTTCTTCGTCAAGGAGGTAAGAGGAAGGGAAATCTTGGAAATTCCTTTCACGAACTTGCGGTAGTAGCCAGCAAGTCCAAGAAAGCTTCGTACATCGGCCACCGACTTCAAGGGCGACAACTCCTTCATGACCCGCACCTTTGCTGGATCCACTGCTAATCCTGCTCCACTGATCACATGCCCCAAGAAGGCAACCTCCTTAAGCCAGAATTCACACTTGCTAAACTTGGCATACAAGGCGTGCTCCTTCAATTTCTTCAAAACCAAGGTCAGGTGCTCGACATGCTCCTCCTTCGTCTTTAAGTAGACCAAGATGTCGTCGATGAAAACGATGACGAAGATGTCCAAATATGGTTCAAACACCTTGTTCATCAGGCTCATGAAGGACGATGGGGCATTTGTGAGCCCAAACGGCATTACTGTGAAGTCATACAAACCATATCTCGAACTGAAGGATATTTTCTGAATGTCCCCTTCTTGTATCCTCAACTGATAGTATCCAGAACGGGAATCTAGTTTAGAGAACCAATGTGCTCCCACTAATTGATCGATCAACTCGTCGATCCGAGGTAGCGGATAAGTGTTCCGCACCATCAACCGATTGAGTTCCCGATTATCTATGCACAATCGCAGGGTTCCATCCTTCTTCTTCACGAACAGCACAGGGGCTCCCTTTGGTGATGAACTGGGGGCGAACGAACCCTGAATCCACTAGTTCTTGTAGTTGAACTCTAAATTCCGCAAGTTCTTTCGGGGCCATTCTGTACGGAGCCCTGGATACAGGCTTGGCACCTGGTACTAGATTAATCTGGAAATCAACCTCTCTATGCGGGGGCAATCCTGGCAGCTTCTCAGGAAATACCTCGGGAAAATCCCGCACTACCCGTACATCCTTTAATTCCAACGCTTCCTCCTTCAACTCGAACCAGATCATGAAGACCTCGTCCCCCTTCATATGAGCTTTTACAACTTGGACGGAAGATAACATCATGCGAGGCGCAAAGCCAATACCTTGGAAGATGACATTAGAGTCTCCATGTCTCAAATAGATCCGCTTCTCCGCGCAGTCGATCCTCGCGAAGTGCTAATCCAGCCATGACATGCCCAAAATGATGTCGAACTCCGACATTCTCAGAACTGTGGCCGTTGTATCAAAGGCCTTCCCATCAATAAATAACTCCAACTTGTACTTGGCGGTCACGATCATCTCCGAGCCGTCCGGAAGGTGTACACGTCGGGCTATGCCAGTGAAGTACTGTACACCCTCCACGTCTTTTATGAAATCCTCGGACACAAAGGAGTGTGAGGCACCGGTATCGAACAGCGCATAGGCCGTCTTTCCGCCAATAATCACGGTGCCTAAGTACCAACAACCAAAACTTTTTGCTAGTGTCTAGTAAGTTCTAATCAATTCAAGTTAGACCATGCAAATATGCAAATTAATTAAATCATACATGCAATCACATCTTGTGGGTTCCGTTCCTGCGCCATGTTAAGCGCGTACACCTGATCCCGGACCGGTCCGGGGTTTCCTCTTGGCAGTCCTCGTCCTTGACCATGCATATATCCCCGCCCTCGTGGAGTTGCTGGAGGGAGAGCAGGAGGGAGAGCAGGAGGGAGAGCAGGAGGAGCGTTCCCATATAGCTGCGGGCAGAAACGCCGGATGTGGCCCGGCTGGTTGCATTCGAAGCACACCAGACCACGACGCCCTTCAGGTTGTTGAAATTGCTGAGGCTGTGGGGGTGGATGCAACGCAGGAGGCTGCGGAACTGGATGCTCCACCCTATAGTTTCGGTGGACACGACCTCCACCTCTTTGATAACCTCTTCCTCCTCTGAAGTCCAGCCTCCTTCTATTGCTTGGGCCGGCTTCCATCACGTCCTCCGCAGGCCTCTTACTACATCCCATGTGGTCCGCCTCTAATCTTTTCGCCATATCATTGATCTCCGCCAAGCTACCATCCGCTATAAACAAAAGGGACTGCCTTAGGGGATCTCGCAGCCCTTTGTAGAAGCGCTTGGCATAACCTCTGTCATCCAACTCGTAAGAATCCGCAAACCTTGCGAGATGCTGGAATTCCTGCTGGTATTCCGTAACCGACTTTGATCCCTGCTTTAATAGAAGAGACCTCTGCTCAAGCTCATCTCGGGCCGATGTAGGGATAAAGTGCTCCAAGAAAACACCTGAGAATTCACTCCAACTTATCTCTGTGTAGATCCGGCCTTGGAAGGTAGAGCCCATGAGGGACTTCCACCACCTCTTCGCATGTAAGTCCAAGACGGACACTGCCAACGTCACTGCCATGTTGGTCGGGCAACGGATACCAGCCAACAACTCATGTACCGTGTCTAGCCATTCCTCTGTACGTACGGCTGACTCCGTCCCAAGGTAGACGGGAGGGGAGAGAGCTCGGAAGGTGCTCAGCCAGTTGGAGCTCGGGGCCTGTTGTTGCACCGGAGCCTGCTGTGCCTTAAAAACATCAACAACGGCGGTGAGCGTCTGCCCCAACTCAGACTGTTGGAACTGAGCGGGTATGGGAGGGGTAGGAGTACCCCCCCCCCCCCCCATCGGCTCAACATGCAGTGGAACCTACACATACGCGACAAATTTGTGGTCAGGTTGGCTAAACTTAAGGTCAAAGTTGGACAAACTTAATGTGAATTACATATGGGCACACCACTGCTTCCGCTAAGTCAGTTTGTCCCCAAACTGACTAACCAAATGGGAGTAACACCATTGTTGAATGACTTCTTAGTTGAGGATCGTGGCAAATTGATACCATTTGTAAGACCCCTCCTCCCCGGATTCCAAAACACGGCACGAAGGGGGAGTCTTATGCCCGGGATAGCCGTCTTGCGGTAGCATTAGAACCTGTACCACAAGATGCCTATTCCGCCGGCTACAGCAATATCAATCTATCATGCCAACCCAACCAAATAAATAAGCAAGAGAAGTCAAAATCCACACTAAATATATAATGTCCAAAACATCAATAATGAGAAGCTAAACACGCTTCTACAAAATATCAGAGTACAGCTAATCATTGCCCAAACGGGCTACATCAGAGTAATCAAAATACTAACATCAGTAACCGACGGGATCAACGACACCGTCACATCAGGCCCTGTCATCCTGGCCTGGCTGTCCTGTTGCATAGTCTGCAGCTGCTCTACCTGCGGCGTGACCTCCTAAAAGGAAGACGTAGCAACCGTTAGTCGAAACGACTAATTGGTTTCACATCCGCTCCCCCGGCGACTCCTCGGCATCGGGCGGAGAAAAGGAACAAGAGTATTGTATATAACAAGTATGCAAGTAAGGAAGTACAAGCAGGTGGCAGAAGTGTAAGAGTAACAGTATCATAATCAGTATTTATTTAAGAGCTACACTAAACTAGCAAGTATAAGTAACAGCAGGAAAATAACTTAACTTATAAGAATGCCCATACAAATTTATTAGTTAAGGATCGGGTTACATAAAAATAACTCATCGTATAAGAGTGCCCATACAAACTTATACGATGAGGATCTTGTTGTGCAATTATATGAAATTTTATGAATGCTATGCAATGACTCACCCATTCACACCCATGCAACCGCTATGTCGACAAAGACCTTTAGTTCCCACTTTTCGAGCAGGTAGCTAACCTCTCAGGCATCAGCCGTCGTGGCCAGGCGGTGACAGTAGAACGGGCACTTCTACTACTAGGCGGGTATCCACACTACTTCACCTAGGCCTCCGTACGCATCAACGCTAAGAACACAACAGCGGAGCCCATGCGTACTATGGCCCAGCGGGGTCTTGGGTAGATGTGCACCAAGAACACAGCCCGACTTGGCTTTGCGTGACCCGGAAGGGGCCTCGGAAGAAAGCACGAGGACACAGCCCAACCGTTCACATGGCCGGAGGGGCCTCGGGACGTGAACACCGAGGACACAGCCCAAACCGACCAAGTCTAACTGCCAACTCCCGTCGGTGTGATGACTGGCGAGCCCGTAGACCTGCCACACTATCCTTAACCCAGGATTACGACACCGCATGTCTACTCACACCACATACAAATACCACATCAATATAACATGGAAGGGGCCTCGGAAGTAAACACGAGGACACAGCCCAACCATCCATCCGCACCTTATCTCAACACAACCAAAACAAGTGGCGGTCAACACCGCACTTACATCCCTCCACAATACTACCCGTAGGGAGACGACGCTCTAAGTATTGGTATACTAGACTCATTTCATTAATCAAACATATCCATGGCCGTGATCTATTCATCTATATGACTTCCCAAATGATGACAATGTAATATAAACATGATGCGCATATAAAGATCTATCACACTTTCCATTTGATAATGTCATAATATAAACATGAAGTGCACAATTATCAATCTTTCAATTCCTACCAATTCAATTCGTTTAAATAAGATTGTTTCACAATTTGATAATATGAAATCTGATTAATAAGCTACTTCAATCATGCAACAAATGATTAATCATAAGGGTTCATCCAAGCTAAGTATCTTGCATTATTAATTCCACCGAATCAAAATCCATTTTCCATTAAGCCCAGAATTTAGGCGCAGGTTGAATCTGGACAGCAACTTCGGCCGGAGATTCCCGAAGCTACACGAATCCAGTGAAGTCGTGCAACCCCACGTTGGAAAGGTATTTCCGTGGTCTACAACTCTCATATTTCAGACCTCAACCCAGGTTTGATATTATCCTATTTGAAATCGGACTTGAAGTCCGCTGCGTACAGAACACAGTTTCTGCATACAAGATTTATTGAACACCATTTTCGTTTAAACTTTCCCATGGCTATAGACTTCTCTAGAAGTCGTGCAACCATTCGTTGGAAAGGCATTTTAAAGTGCTTCAACTTTCGTGTTTAGCCGAATGCACAGATCTGGACATATCACACTTAAAAATGGCCACGAAGTTCGGTGCGCGCAGAATACAGATTCTGCACGAATCTTAAGGCGGAATGAACGGCATCGGTTCATCTTCCTCCTCAAGGAGATCTTCCCAAATCATTCCAGAATTTCCTCCACCCTTATTCAACCTCAAGAGGCCAATATTCTTCACGAAACCATCCTCCATCATCACATAGAAGAAGAGTGGTTGAAGAGATCTAAAATATAGAACACAAGTCCTAGCATGGCCAAACCTAGAAGACTTCTTCTCTCCATCAAGACTCTCTTGAGCCGATGTCTCTCCTTGGAAAATAACTATAGATCTAGCACCAAGGGAGAGGGTAGGAAACTCACATTGGCTCCAGTGGTACCACCATTTCCGGCCATGGATCTCGTAGTTCTCCTTGGCGGCATCTTCTCTTTCACGGCGATGGCGGATCTCCTCCGGTAGAACTTGCTCCAGCAGTTTTTCCTCTCATCAGGAGTTCTCACAGGAATTAGGGGATGAAATGAGCAATAAAATGGCTAGGGTTTTATATCTCCCTTATATATAAAATGTGACACGGGTAGGGACACGGCCGTGTCCTTACCCGTGTCCTGCCTGGCGAAGCGGCAACGACAGTTTCCATGTCGGTTCAATATTTGACACGGTCGTGTTCCTGGTCGTGTCCTTGGCCGTGTCTTTCTCGGGTTGCATCTCGACGATCCATCAAAATCATCGACTGGAGCACACGGGTAGGGACACCCCCGTGTCGCTACCCGTGTCATGTTCATTCGTCGAAGTCGACGCGCAGTTCGTCGATCTCGACACCTTTCATCGAGTGTAACTCGACACACACGGGTAGTGACACGCCCGTGTCGCTACCCGTGTCACATGATGTCGACACATCTCGCCGATCTCGGCATGCCTCGTCGAGCTCAACTCGACGCACACGGGTAGGGACACGCCCGTGTCGCTACCCGTGTCACATGATGTCGACACAGCTCGCCGATCTCGACATGACTCGTCGAGCTCAACTCGACGCACAGGGGTTGGGACACGCCCGTGTCGCTACCCGTGTCGCTACCCGTGTCGCTACCCGTGTCGCTACCCGTGTCGCTACCCGTGTCACTACCTGTGTCACTACCCGTGTCTCTACCCGTGTCACTACTCGTGTCTCTCTGCACTGATTTCTCCACTTCTCCACAAGTGCAGTCCAATTCCCTGCACTTCTCAGGACTCGAGTCAACCCTCCTGACTCAAAAACACACACGAGGGGCCTAGAGCGATTCGGGATGTTACATGGTCATCCTAAACTATTATTTATAGTTCTACTATTTGTAGACCATGGTGATTTCCAACTTCATGCCTAAGCTCACATGGTCTTCTTGGGCTTCCTAGGTTTTTGTCATGACCTAGTCATGACAAAACCACTCTCAAGGGTCTAGTTGGAAATGGGATGTTACAGGGCCTCCGGGTCCAGTTTGAGGCGGTGGCAAGCGATGTCTGCATCGATCCCTGACATCTCTGTTGCGCTACAAGCGAAGATATCCACGTTCTTCCGGATGCATGTCAGCATCCTCGCCTGGTCCACCTGAGTCAACCCCCCACTGATGCGCACCTTATCCACCCTGCCTCTAGGTGTGAGAACTTCCATCCGCAGTACCTCCTTCGTGGCCTCCAAGAGGGACTGCTCCTCCCATTCTCCAATGTCCCCTACCCCTGGGACAAGGACCCCCTCTACTTCCACCATTTCCTCCACGACCATCACCTCGGCCAGCTCTTCCTGGATCTCCTCCGCCACCTCCAACTGGGTGCGGCTCTCCTATACCTCCATCTCCTCTCCACCAACCTCCTGCTCCGCCTCCTCCATCCCCCGCTCCATATCGTTGACTCCCTCCTGCCAAGAGATGGAGTTCACCATCATGACATAGTACTACTCGCCATTTTGGTTTCTCCGTGAACCCGAACCTGGATCCGCTCAGAGTTAAACTTCATGCACTGATGGAAGGATGAAGGGACACAATAGAAGGCATTGATGAGGAGCTGTCAAAAGATGGCAAAGTAACTGTTGGGGGCATCTACAATGACGAACCTACAGTTTCATGACTATCCCCAGAGTGACAAAAAGCCCTACTCCTCCTTTAACCTCCTTCCTCTCCCCGGAGAATCCAAATAAAGGCCCATCCGAGGCCAGCACCATCTTGTCCTCCACCTTCATTGCCTCAAATGCGTTCTTGAAGATGACATTGTCCGAGCTCCCATTATCGATGAGGATCAAGGAGACGGTGAAATTTTCGATTGCGGTCTGGATGACCAATGCGTCGCAGAAGGATCCTCATGATCCGGCATGTCCTTCCTTGAGAAGATGATTTTAACCTCCGACGGTGGGGTCTGGGATGTGGAGTCAACGCTCCGACGGTATATGGTATGAATTCTTGCCTTTCGAGAAGCCTCAACTCCCAACCCCCCACCCCCCCTCCCCCCATGGATCACTCTGATCCCGCCTCGAGCTCCCACATCAGCCCGGTCCTCGCACCTGTCTTCCTCTGTCCAAGGAAGGACTTACTCGATCCACACCTATCGGCAGTCTTATTGTTGCTGCTACTCCTTGTTTCCTCTCATCTCGAGGAACTCTGGGCACGTGGCCCTCCTCCTAGTGGAACTCGCAGTAGGGTAGCTCTACCCCAACTTCCCTCCTCCTCATATGCTGACATCTTCTCCTCTACATGGCTATTATCATAGCCTGATGATGGTTGGGGAGGGGAGGCCTCTGACCCTGCCTCCAGCCTGGAGGGTGGAACTGACCCTGGCCCACTGGCAGTTGTCTCCTCCATAGAAACCTCTCCGCTGGCCCTGATCCTTCCACTCCAGCTGCCTCCAGCCGAGCCGAATATTCATCTCCTGACGCCCCTACCTCGGTTGTTGCAGCTGCAACTTCTATTGTTGTTCCCGTTATCGGGGTTTAGCTCTCCTCACCTCTTACCCCCAGCCATCTCCTGGCCCCTTCTCCTCCTTAGTGTCCCACCTGGCAAGATTCTTCGTGAAATCGGTGTTTGACGCCTCCCACTCATCTTCCCCTGCCGCCCTATCCATTAACTCCTCATAGGAGAGAGATGGAACCCTATTCAGTTCCATCCTAAATAAACCTTGTTGCAGCCCCAAGGTGAAGGCCATCATCAAGGTATGTCCTGGCATCTCCTGGACCTGGGTGACCTCCTCCTGGAACCGCTCCACGTAGCTCCCCAAAGACTTTTTCACCCCCTGCTTGATGTGGAAGAGGGACTCTAACTCCTTCTTCCTCTTCTTGGAGGTGGTGAATCCCAATATGAACCCCAGCTACAGGTACTCGAAGCAGTAAATTAAGTTGGCCGGTAGCTGGTGGAACCACCCTCTCGCCTTCTCCTTGATGGTGATGGCGAAGAGTCTGCATTTAAAGGCATCCGACATCTGCCTTATCGAAACCACATCCTCGAAACACTAGATGTGCTGGACCAGGTAGTCACTCCCGGTGTAGTAGGACATCTCTGGATCTCTAAACCCCACTGGAATTGGGGAAGAAGAAACAAACTTGCTGAAGGGGCTGCCTCTCCGTGTTGCCCGAGCCGGAGGATCTCGCACCCCCTTCTCGCCGAACCAGCCTCCGCTCGCTGACCTGGGGAAGAGCACTCGTCCCTTGAGATCTCGCCCACTGCCTTCCTCTGCTACCTCCTTCCCAGGTTGCCGAGATGGGTCATACTCTCCTAGAGCTAGGGCGGTGTTGACCAGAACATGAAAGAAATTATACCTAATCACCTAGAGGGGGGGGTGAATAGGTGACCTTAATCTTTTTAAACTTTTTGGCAGATTCAATCTCAGATTTCACAGAACATAAAACAGCAACCGCAGAATCATAGACACACAGAGTACACACAGTTTTATAGTGGTTCCCCAAGGTTTGGGTACATCCACTTTCCCCCTTCGCCTATCTAGTAGTGTACTAGATTCGGCCAAACTCCTCCACTATTCCTCAGATCCTCAGATCTTACACTCAGAACCCCAACCAGGTTCCTACAACTCAGGCCTAAGGCCCTACCACTCAGTCTTCACAAAGACCTACACTCAGCCACAAGGCCTACACTCAGAGAAATAAATCTCCTACACTCAGGCACACAGGCCCTACCACTCAGCCTTTATAATTTCAGGCTTACAACTCAGATCTCTTAGGATCCTACAAGAAAGTAAAATTACAATGTATATACCTACAACTCTGGATAAGAGAGAAGAGTTGACAGGTTTCTTGATGAGTTCTTGGAAGAACTTTGCTGAGATCAACCTCCCTTGGCTTTCTTCAAAGCTTCTTGAATTTAGAACACAATAGGGTTGGGTCTCTCTGCAGCTGATCTTCAATCACTGCTAACTTAAGAATCAGAATTCAATCTGAGACTTTTCTTCACATCCTAGTTCAATAGCTGTCTTCTTGAAAGGAGCTCTCTCTCTCCAACTACTTAGATCTTCACTTGAATTGATTCTTCAATGAATTGCTCAATCTTCTTCTTCTGTTGACAGAATAAGCCTTTATATAGGCTTCCTTCATGGTGACCGGCTGATCCGGTTCCTAACAACTTTCTGACATCTCTGACAGTTGCAGTAGACCGGCAGGAATGGACAGCTGTCAAGTCATCCAGTCACTTCTTGAATTTTCTGTAACTGCCTGAAAGTGTCGAGACAGTCAGTCTTTAAGTGTCGACACTGATAGACTAAGTGTCGACACAAGTAGACTAAGTGTCGACACTAGCCTTTAAGGTGTCGACACAACTCCTTGTGTTGTAGAATCTGCTTCTCGACACTGCATCTTCAACATGTGTCGACACTGATATTGTGTGTCGACACAACTCCTTGTTCTTTAGTGCTTAGTTGAATTCTTGTAAGTGTCGACACAACTCCTTTATGTCGACACATCTTCTTGTGTTGATACTCGCTAAGTGTCGACACATTCTCTTAGTGTCGACACTTGTACTTAGACTTCATTGAAATTTACTGAGTGTCGACACAGCCTCCTAGTGTCGACACTTTCTTCATGTGTTGAGACGTTGGCTGTGTGTCGACACTGATCCTTTGTGTCGACACATTCTTCATGTGTTGAGACTTTGGCTGAGTGTCGACACATCTCCTTTGTGTCGACACTTGTACTAAGAATTTGTTGAACTTTGCTGAGTGTCGACACAGCTCCTTAGTGTCGACACTTTTTTCATGTGTTGAGACTTTTGCTGTGTGTCGACACATTCTTCATTATGTCGACACTTGTACTTAGACTCTATTGATGTTTTGCTGAGTGTCAACACAGCCTCCTAGTGTCGACAATTTCTGATGTCGACAAAGTTACTCTGGGTGTCGACACTGCTTCTAAGTGTCGACACTGCTTCTCTGGACATTTCTTCATTGAGTGTCGACACAGCCTGTATGTGTCGACACTTTCCTTCTGGTGTCGACTCTGCATCCCTGGTGTCGACACAATTACTCCAAGAGTCGACACAAGTCTTCTCAAGTGTCGACACTTTTGTTCTGGGTGTCGACACATGGACTTAGAAACTTTTCAGCTTTCCCTGCAAATACTTAACCTGCACAACTAAACTCAAAACACATCAAATACATTTTGATGTATATCATTGAGTAGGGTGAGGCTTTTTCAAATCAGGTACATTTATTCCAATGTACCCAACAATCTCCCCCTATTTGGAGAAGTCATAACCCTTAGTCAATGATATACACCATACATAACAAATTCATAACATGATGTAAAACAGGATTATATAACAGGGTAAGTACATAAACATGTATAATCAAAACATGTATACACAAATATCTCAGAACAGTAATGTAATAGATTTAACATATATCACATTGTTCTAACAACTTCAACATATTCATTATTCAGAAGTTTACAGAAATTTTTAATACAAGTGATTACACATAGTAAACTTAACAAAAATTCTATCCTATTGCTGCTCAGGCTCCTTGATCACAATGCCCTTTCCTGATTGTATCTTTGCTTGGACTGGGGCTTCAGCATCTTCAGCAGCAGCAGGCTTCTTTCCTTTAAGATCCTTCTTTTTCAAATCTTCAGCCTTGATCTTTTGCCTTTCAAAGTAATGATAAGGCTTTGGAAAGTACTTGCTAGGCTCCTGGGCAGTAGGAGGTAGCTTTCCCATCTTAGCCTTTCTTCTATATTGCACAATTGCCTCTTGCCTGGTCTCATGCTTCCTCCACTCCAGTTCAGAATACCACTTGTTTCTATCCTGGATATTGTCCTTGGCAGCCTTCCATGCAGTCAAGATAATATTCCTGGAAGTGGGGCTCCACTGTTCAAAATTAGGCCTAAGTTCAGCTTACTCCCTGAATCTCTTTTTAGACAATTGAGTCTCTTGTTCTTTCTGCAAAGCTTCTTATTCTTTCAGTATAGCCTTTGGCACTGGCTGAACCACTTTCTCTATGATGACCTTCTAATTTCCCTCAGGAGGGCTATACATTGATTGTATGTCTTGATGTATCATATCAAAGTCTGGTGGAGGGTATATTACTTGAGCCACTTTAGCTTGCTCTCCTCCAAGATATGCAGGATTAATTCCAGACTCTGCAACATTGTCGTCATCATCACATAATGGAGGATATCCAAGGGTGACTCTGATGGAATTTGAAATCCATTTTGCATGATCAGAGCCTACCTTGACTAACACCCTCTCCCGATTTATGACTTCTCTTTCAATGTGATCCCTCAGATCATCTTTCTGAAATCGTATCTGTGCATTCAGATAGTTTACTCCATCCTTGTAGAAGGGTTTGAACTTCTGAAGTTGTTCAGTAATGTCCTTCTTAGAGTCTTCAAGAACAGTCTTAAAAACAGTGATGTGCGCTTGGAACATCTTATCAAACTCTTCCTGGGCAGTTGTCCTTGCTGTAGTTTGAGCAGCAGCCAGATTCTGCATCTCAGTGACTATCACATTGTGTGATTCAGTCAAATTGTCATTCATTCTTATCTGGTTTTACAGGACATAGCCTTGCTTTACTGCCAGGTCTTCAATTTATTTCTTGGTATTTTCTTGATGAGTAGCCAAAAAAACCACTAAATTTCCTCCTTTATGGAAGCAGTCGGTCATCTCTTTCTTGTTCAGATTCATTTCAAATCTGATTGACTTGATATCTTGGGCCAGATCAAATTGCAGAGACTTATGCCCTTCATCCATATAAGATTACAAAGCCTGTCTTTGCTCATCCATCTTAATCTGCAATGCAACCATCAGAGAACTGAAATCAGTAGATGGTGCTGGCTGTGGTGCAGGCTGTGGTGCAATTGTTTGTAAAGCTTTCTTATAATTATTGCTTCTTCTCCTAAAGACTTGGAATTTCCTCTTCTTGGCTCTTGCAGCCTCTTCATCTTCAAAAGCAGATGTGCTTGCAATATCAACCCTGTCCTTAGGGCTTGAAGGTAAATCCTTGTCTGTCCTAGGAACCTGCTCAACATCCTTTGACTCTTCAGGTTCCTTCCTTGCAGTTTCTTCAACAATAACCACATGCTCCCCCTCAACATGGGCTTTCTCCCCCTCAGTAGTAGCTTTCTCTTTCTCAAAATCTGTTTGTAGAAGATCTGGGAATAGCTCTTCTAGGGTAAATTCCTGTTGAGTATGAGCTGGAGAAACTCTTATCTCATCAACAACTTGATCAGCAACAGATGTGTCTTCCATGACAACATCCTGAGGTTGGCTATGTGTCTGTGTTTGCTGATTAACATTAGATAATGAATCAGACAAAACATCATCCTCAATAGGGAAAACTAATTCATTAATTTCAGTGATTACCTCAAGTATTGTGTGGGTAGCTTGTTCACTTTCTAGTGCAGTTGGTTCTTCCACAAGTAAGGGCTCCCCTTGGATGGAATCCTGGTGAATTGGGCTTGCTTGTGGTAGCTCCCTCTACCTCTCTGCATCTTCTTGTCTAGCAGGTGACTGGCCAGCATTTCCAGTATCTTCTTCATCAGGAGTGAACACTACATTCTCTTTAGAGCTGCTTGATGATTCTTGAGCCACAGGGGCTGTCTTTTTCTTTTTCTTCAGGGGTGTTTCCTTCTCAGGAGTTGGCATTTCCTTGGTCAAGACTCTATCCCACCTAGAGAAGATTTTCATATCCATCTTCCTCATGTGGTTGATCTTAGATCCAACTGCTTGACTCATCACCTCTGGTATACTACCAGCTAGGTATAGACTTAGTATTCTACCCAAATTGGGCTTCTTCATACTCTCTTTTATTTTCTCAAACATAACTGCAACCTAATAAGTATTTAGTTTGAATATTATCCTTGTCATGAGGCTAAACATGTGAGCTGAGATTCTGTCATGGCCTCCAGGCTTGCTCAAGATAACCTTGCCAACAATTTCAAATAGAAATTTGCCTTGCATATTCATTCCCTTCCTATTGAAAACAGATCCTATTTTCAGATTTGAGTCCAAACCACACCATGTCAATGTTTCTCTAGTCTTAGAAGCAGAAACATCATCTTCTTCCTTAGTCCTAGGTAGTTGAAGTACCTTTCTCAGACTCTTAGGAGAGACCTTCACCTTTTCCCCATGAACTCTTGACTTAATTTTGAGTCCTAATTCATCTAGGGTTGCTGCATTCAGAAATTCCAGGACTTCTTTCTTCCATATTTTGGTCGGTTCGGAAACAAGAAATTCTAACCCTGTCTCTTCTATTAGGGTTATCACGCCTTTGATCTCTAGTTCCGCGTCATCAAAAGCGTGCCGCACGAGTTTATATCCTTCATTCACATTCTCTTCTAGCTTGGGCGCCATTAGCATTTGAAGAAATTTGAATTAGAGAAGAGAGATGTCGACACACAAGTTTGGTCTCGAAACTTTGGTGAGCGTGTCGACAGACAATGGAAAAAACCTATTTATACCTTTCTAGAATTGAAGATGAAAGGGCGCGTCAAAATACTTAAATTGTGTCGACACTGTTGATAAGTGTCGACACAGACTTATAATGTCTCGACAACTATGTGTCGACACAAGTATAGTCGACAGAATATATGTGTCGACACTTGTTTATGTGTCGACACCACTTTGCTCGACACTTAGTCGAGACTTTACTAGACTAATTCTAAGTAAAGCCTAAGTGTCGACACCACCTTGGATGTGTCGACACCTACTTTGCATGTGTCGACACTAATTCTCTGAAGTGTCGACACAGCTTCCTAGATGTGTCGACACCTTTTCTCTGAAGTGTCGACACCACTTCTATGTGTCGACACAGACAACTCTGTGTGTCGACACCTTTTTACTTAGCCAATTTTGAAAACTTATTCTAAGTTTATCATACCTAATTCAATTTTAAATTTATTGAATTTGGTTTCATCTAAGGGCTTAGTGTACATGTCAGCTATATGATTATCTGTATTAATATACTCTAGTGAAATATCTCCTTTTTCCACATGTTCTCTTAGAAAATGGTATTTTATTTCTATATGCTTAGTCCTACTATGGGAGACAGGATTGTTTGCAATAGAAATAGCACTAGTAGAATCACAAAATAGAGGTGTTCTACTTACTTGTATACCATAGTCTTCTAGCTGATGTTGAATCAATTGAAGTTGAGCACAGCAACTTCATGCAGTAACATACTCTGATTCTGCTGTGGAGATAGCCACACTTGTTTGCATCTTGCTACTCCATGATATCAGTCTTCCACCTAGGAATTGACAGGTACTAGTTGTATTTTTCCTATCTTCCTTGCAGCCTGCAAAATCTGTATCTGAATAACCTGTCAGTTCAAAGTCTCCATTCCTAGGGTACCAAAGGCCTAGATAAGGAGTGCCCTTAAGATATCTCAGTATTCTTTTGACTGCTGTCAAATGAGATTCTTTAGGGCAAACTTGGTACCTAGCACAGACACATGTAGCATACATGATATCTGGTCTACTTGCAGTCAAATACAATAGGGAGCCAACTATCCCTCTATACAAAGTCTCATCTACAGGTTTCCCTGCATCATCTTTGCTAAGAGACATACTTGACCCCATTGGAATTTTCATGGTACTGGATGATTTCATACCATATTTCCTTATCAATTCTAGGGTGAACTTAGACTGGCATATGGATAAACCATTCTCAGTCTGTCTAACTTGGAGACTCAAGAAGAACTTAAGTTCCCCCATAATGCTCATTTCAAATTGTCCTTGCATTAGTTTTGCAAACTTTTTTCAAAGACTACTTTCAGTAGACCCAAATATGATGTCATCTACATATATTTGGACTAGAATGATCTTGCCTCTAGATTCCCTAAGGAATAGAGTCTTGTCTATTTTCCCCCTTGTGAATTTATTCTCAATGAGGAAACTAGACAGGGTTTCATACCAAGCCTTAGGGGCTTATTTTAACCCATACAAAGCCTTCCTAAGTCTATAAACATAATTAGGTTTAGTTGAATCAACAAAACCTGATGGTTGTTCCACATAGACTTCTTCCTTCAGATTTCCATTCAAAAAGGCTGAATTAACATCCATTTGGTATACTTTAAACCCTTGATAGGTTGCATAGGCCAAGAACATCCTTATTGCCTCCAGTCTGGCTACTGGAGCAAAGGTTTGATGAAAGTCAATACCTTCTTCCTGCCTATATCCCTTGGCAACCAGTCTTGCTTTGTTCTTTATAATCACTCCATGTTCATCCATCTTGTTCCTAAAGATCCACTTAGTCTCAATTATGTTGTGGTCTTTTGGTTTAGGAACAAGCTCCCAGACTTTGCATCTCTTGAACTGATTCAGCTCCTCTTACATTGCCTCAATCCAATGAGGGTCTAGGATGGCTTCTTCAAATTTCTTTGGCTCTACTTGGGATAGAAAACTGGAGTAGAGTACTGAACTTAGATTTCTGCTCCTTATTTGTACCCCTTGACTTAGATCACCAATAATTTGATTTGCTGGATGATCTTTTAGATGTCTATTAGCTGGAGGCAGCCTGTCTTCAGGTTGAACTCCTTCAGCTTCTTCAACTTGCTGCACCCCTTGATCTTCTTCTACATCAGGTGCATCTAGTACTCCCCCTGGACAGCAGCCACTATCATCTACATGCTGACTTGCAGTAGATCCTTCTTCAATAGTAAGCTTGTCCATCTTTTCAGTCACACCTATGGAGCTGCAAATACTTCGAGACAATTTATTGTTAATGAGTCTAGCTTCATCAAATACTACATGTACTGACTCTTCTACAACTTGAGTAGTCAAGTTGTAGACCCTATAAGCCTTACTATTATTGTTGTACCCAACAAAAATCCCCTCTTGGGATTTGGCAGCAAACTTGGTTAAGTAAGACTTACCATTGTTAAGTATATAACATTTACAACCAAAGATCCTGAAATAGGATAGGTTTGGTTTTCTGCCTTTCACAATCTCATAGGGGGTCTTGTTGTGACTTTTGGTGATAGTAGCCCTATTAATTACATGGCATGCAGTGTTTACTGCCTCAGCCCAGAAATATTCTGGGAGAGATGTGTCACTTAATAGGGTTCTAGCAGCCTCTATCAAGGTTCTATTTTTCCTTTCAGCAATGCCATTTTGCTGAGGTGTTCTTGGTGAAGAAAATTCCTGAAATATCCCAAATTCTTCACATAGCTTTGTCATACTGTCAGACTGGAATTCAGTACCATGGTCACTTCTTATTTTGACCACTGTACTGTCTAACTCATTCTGAATTTGTTTGACAAAACTATAAAAGATACTAGGAGTTTCAGATTTCTGTCTAAGGAAGAACACCCAGGAAAACCTTGAGTAGTCATCTACAACTACAAATGTGTAGACCTTCCTACCTAGGCTGTGAACTGGCATAGGACCAAAAAGATCCATATGCAAGAGGTATAAGCACCTCACATCATTTTTGTTTTCAATGCTATTAAAGGTGGATCTAGTCTGCTTGCCCTTTTGACAAGCTGAGCATATCCAATCTTTAATACACTTAACCTGAGAACCATTCCTCACTAACTCTTTGCTATAGAGTTGACCAATTGTCTTGTAGTTAAGATGGGCTAGCCTCTTGTGCCATTTGACACAATGAGAGACTTTCTCATCAGCTACAAGACACACAGGAGAAACATTATTCTCACACATAATGTCTAGACAATAGACATTTCTCTTCCTATAATAGTCAGAATGATCTCTTGATCATTTGATCTCCTGATATGACAACCATTTTTGATAAATGAGATGTCATATCCTAAATCACTCAGCTGACTTATACTAATGAGGTTGTGTTTCAAACCTTTAACATAAGCCACTTGAGTAATTGTTATAAGGTTGCTAGAAATGTTACCAAAACTTTGATGATTCCTTTTTCAGAACCACCAAAGGTGACTTTAGGACCATCCTTGATTGGTGTGTAGTCCTTTAGCAATCCCCTAGTTCCAGTCATGTGCCTGGAACATCCACTATCCAAGTACCATATTGGGGCATGGTCACTTGGACTCACCTGCAAAACAGATTAGTTAACCTTAGAACCCAAAGAATTCTTGGGTCCTTGGTGCTGGTTAGTTTGCCTCTCAACAAAACTACCTGTAGCTTTTCTAGCAGGCAGATTGCTACTCACTTTGGCACTTGAATTGTGCCAACAGTCTATGGCAAAGTGGCCTACCTTTCCACAACACCAGCACTCAAATCTGTTGTACCTTTGCTTAGGTACAACCCTGGCTGTTCTATCTACAGCAGGCTTGTTGAGTACTGGGGCTTTGCCCTTAGACTTGGACTTTACAGTCCTAGCAGGTTGTGTAAACCCTAATCCAGTTTTACCCTTTTGATGTACAAATTCATCTATCAAAGGTAAAATAGATTTTGGTTTAGAAAACCTTGTAACTATATCTCTCTCCTTCTGAAGACTAATCTCCAGATTTCTGATTTGATCATTCTTGAATGTTATAGTCCCCATCTGAATAATAGTTATGTTCTTCAGTCTGGCTATTTCATTTAGTTTTTGATCAATCAACTTATCAAAATCTGTTGCAGCCACTTTGAGATTAGCAATCTCCTTAGCCTGACTCTTGGTCAAGGATTTGCTTTTCTTCAAAGCTTGCAACACTACTCTATATTCATCAATTAATTGATGAATATCTCCTTCAGATTCAGATCCACTCTCATCACTTGATGATGATGTATCTGAATCTGACTCAGTACTAGAAATTGAATCAGCAGAACAATTTTGTACCTGACTTGGTCCAGGCTGATCCTAGATTTTGTCACCTTCTGATAAGGCCATCAGTCCCTGGCACTGATTGTCCTCATGCTCATATATAGAGTTCATTAACTGGATGAACTCCTCTTCCTCTTCTTCAGCAAACAGTCCAATGTAAGCTTCAGTTTCTGAATCTGATTCTGAAGATGACATATCAGACAGACTTTTGTCCTTCTTAGCAACAAAGGACCTTTCCTTCTTGCCCTTGATTAGAGTCTTCTTCTTATCAGTTGACTCTTTTCTCTTCTCTGGACAGTCAGCAACAACATGTCCTTGTTTGTTACAACAATAACAGACTATCTTTGAAGATGTAGTTCTACTTGTCTTGGGCTTTCTCCTGTCATTCTTTGATGACTTCTGTGAAGTGGATGGCTTAGACCTCCACTGTTTCTTCTTTAGGAACTTCTGAAAATGTCTTGTGAAAGCTGCAAAGTCCTCATCACTCTCACTGCTTTCAGAATTCTTACTTTCTGACTCATCTGTCTCAGTCTCAGCAACTTTTGGAGGTGGAGATGGAGACTTACTTTTATATTTCCTGGTGGCTTCTATCTTGAATGCCACTGCTCTTTCTTTATGCTCAAATCTGGTAGTCTTCTCCTCCTCTTTCCTAACCATTAGCTGCATTTCATAGGATAACAGCTTTCCAAACAATGTTGGAGGAGGAATATCTGCTAACTTGGTCATTTCCCTTATGGCACAAATCTTAGTGTCCCAGTCTTTAGTTAGGGATCTCAAGAACTTATCATTCAGCTCATAGTTGCTGAATTCTCTTCCATAAGACATCAACTCATTGAAAATCCTATAGAATTTCTTGTAACATTTTGTTATACTATCAGACCTGCCTTGTCTGAAACTTTCATACTCCTGATTTAGTAAAGACTTTCTGTCCTGTCTAACTTCTTCAGAGCCCTCCATATACACTATCAGTGTGTCCCACATTTCCTTTGATGTTTTACAGTGAATCAAATTCTGGAATGTGGCATCATTTATTGCACTCACAATAATATTCAGGGCCCTCTTGTCCATGGTGGCTAGAATAATCTCATCTTTAGTCATCTCTGAGAAGTCCTTAGGAGTTCTCTGATTTGCATCCAGGTCTGATACTTTCATAGGCACATATGACCCTTCTTTGATTGTGATATAGATTCTAGGGTCAGAGGCTTCCATAAATAGTCTAACCCTTTCTTTCCAGATGCCAAAGATCTCCTTTTTACAGATTGGCAACTTCATGGATCCAAGTTCTTTGTGATTCTCTGTGGAACCCATTTTCTTGATTTTCTTGATTCTGCACTTGATTATACTGAATCTTCCAACATGATCTTTTACTCAGACAGTTATGTCCTTTTTGAGTAACCTGACTCTGATACCACTTGAAAGAAATTGTACCTAATCACCTAGAGTGGGGGGGGGGGGTGAATAGGTGACCTTAATCTTTTTAAACTTTTAGGCAGATTCAATCTCAGATTTCATAGAACATAAAATAGCAACCACAGAATCATAGACACACAGAGTACACACAGTTTTACAGTGGTTCCCCAAGGTCTGGGTACATCCACTTTCCCCCTTTGCCTATCTAGTAGTGTACTAGATTCGGCCAAACTCCTCCACTATTCCTCAGATCCTCAGATCTTACACTCAGAACCCCAACCAGGTTCCTACAACTCAGGCCCAAGGCCCTACCACTCAGTCTTCATAAAGACCTACACTCAGCCACAAGGCCTACACTCAGAGAAATGAATCTCCTACACTCAGGCACACAGGCCCTACCACTCAGCCTTTATAATTTCAGGCTTACAACTTAGATCCCTTAGGATCCTACAAGAAAGTAAAATTACAATGTATATACCTACAACTCTGGATAAGAGAGAAGAGTTGACAGGTTTCTTGATGAGTTCTTAGAAGAACTTTGCTGAGATCAACCTCCTTTGGCTTTCTTCAAAGCTTCTTGAATTTAGAACACAATAGGGTTGAGTCTCTCTACAGCTGATCTTCAATCACTGCTAACTTAAGAATCAGAATTCAATCTGAGACTTTTCTTCACAGCCTAGTTCAACAGCTGTCTTCTTGAAAGGAGCTCTCTCTCTCCAACTACTTAGATCTTCACTTGAATTGATTCTTCAATGAATTGCTCAATCTTCTTCTTCTGTTGACAGAATAAGCCTTTATATAGGCTTCCTTCATGGTGACCGGCGGATCCGGTTCCTAACAACTTTCTGACATCTCTGACAGTTGCAGTAGACCGGCTGGAATGATAGCTGTCAAGTCATCCAGTCACTTCTTGAATTTTCTGTAACTGTCTGAAAGTGTCGAGACAGTCAGTCTTTAAGTGTCGACACTGATAGACTAAGTGTCGACACAAGTAGACTAAGTGTCGACACTAGCCTTTAAGGTGTCGACACAACTCCTTGTGTTGTAGAATCTGCTTCTCGACACTGCATCTTCAACATGTGTCGACACTGATATTGTGTGTCGACACAACTCCTTGTTCTTTAGTGCTTAGTTGAATTCTTGTAAGTGTCGACACAACTCCTTTGTGTCGACACATCTTCTTGTGTTGATACTCGCTGAGTGTCGACACATTCTCTTAGTGTCGACACTTGTACTTAGACTTCATTGAAATTTGCTAAGTGTCGACACAGCCTCCTAGTGTCGACACTTTCTTCATGTGTTGAGACTTTGGCTGTGTGTCGACACTGATCCTTTGTGTCGACACATTCTTCATGTGTTGAGACTTTGGCTGAGTGTCGACACATCTCCTTTGTGTCGACACTTGTACTTAGAATTTGTTGAACTTTGCTGAGTGTCGATACAGCTCCTTAGTGTCGACACTTTCTTCATGTGTTGAGACTTTTGCTGTGTGTCGACACATTCTTCATTATGTCGACACTTGTACTTAGACTCTGTTGATGTTTTGCTGAGTGTCGACACAGCCTCCTAGTGTCGACACTTTCTGATGTCGACAAAGTTCCTCTGGGTGTCGACACTACTTCTAAGTGTCGACACTGCTTCTCTGGACATTTCTTCATTGAGTGTCGACACAACCTGTATGTGCCGACACTTTCCTTCTGGTGTCGACTCTGTATCCCTGGTGTCGACACAATTACTCCAAGTGTCGACACTGCTTCTTTAGGTGTCGACACAAGTCTTCTCAAGTGTCGACACTTTTGTTCTGGGTGTCGATGTAACGCCCCCGATTTTCCAGTGATTTATTTAATTTCTTATTTGACGTATTATGACGTCAGGGCGTTATGTTAGCGCGTGTTGGTCAGGTGGCGTTGTTAGAGCGTGCTTTTTGCTCTTTAGGTTCCATGCGTGGCTTGGTGATGCCTGGTAGCAAGATTCCCTAGCGAGCCGGAGTCTGTTTGGTGACTCGGTGGAGCCTCTTGGGGAATGCTTGTGTTTTGGCTTTGGGAGTTATTTGCCCGAGTTTTGTTCGTCGGATTTTGTTACCGACTTTGTCGTAGCGCGTTTGCGTTCGTTAGGTTTGACCGGCCAAATTTTGGGATTTGCGTCGGGAGTGGAAAATTTTATATTAGAAAATTAGATCTGCTAATTTTAGACTTGCTCGTCAAGTTTCGTCGCGTTCCGAGCTGGAGCCTCGGCGCGCGATTGTAGTTTGTATGTTTTCGCGTACGCCGTTAACTTTAGAAATTATTATCTCGAAAACGGTGCGTCGGAATTCGATTTCTATTTCGCCGTTGGATTCGTAGCGTCGTCATTCGCCTACGGTGCGAATTTCGTTCGATTCGGCGCGCGTTTGGCCCTCCGTAACGATATATATTATATCGTTGGTTTTTAATAATTATATATATTATTATATATATATATATATTTATATAAATAATTTATATATAAAAAAAAAAGAGGAAAGTTTTCGTGGAGAATCGGTGAGAATGAATCTCACCGATCTGTTTTCCCCCCTTTTAAGTTATATGATTTATATTATTATAATTATAATTAATATATAATTAATATATTATTATTAATATTATATTATTATTATTATTATATTATTATTATTATATAAGTTTGAAAAGCTCTTCTTCTTCTTCCCCGATCAGCCCCCCCTCCTGTGCGGAATTTTTGCGGAGTGCGGACCCTTCGTTGAAACTTCCGGCGGCCGCCACCGCCGATCCGGTGGACGGAATTTCGATCCGATCGCGGCGTTAGAAAGCTCTCGACGAGAGCTTCGAGATCGCGGTAAGCTTTTCCCGTTTCGGTGACCGTTTCGGCATAGATTTTTTTCGGCCCTAACCCCGGTTGTCCGTTTTTTCGTAGATCTCGTCTCCGCGTGCCCCTTTTGGACGGATCTACGTGGTGGAGTATTTTGGGTGACGTTTTCAAGGTCGATTTGAGGCAAGTGGATTTCTCCCCTCTTGCGTGCCTCCATGAGTTGCATTTTTGTCGTATTATTCTTTCCTCCTTATCGTAGAATAGGTAATATTGGAATGTTCCTAGTTTTGGGCTTGTAGTCGGCCCAAACTAGGAAGTTATCGGTTTTATTTTTAGTTGTACTCGGCGGGTAGGGGAAGTAACTCGGCGGGTAGGGGAAAATAGTTAGGCGGGTAGGGGAAAATAAGTCGGCGGGTTTTGGTTGTAGAACTTGTTAGTTTCTAAGTGGTGTTGTCGGCTAGTTTTGGCGCCGAATCGTGGATCCTTAGCATGTGGTAGCTGGGTTTCTGAAGGAGTATGGTACCGGGGGAGTTCGAGCCGTGGCCACCACCATTCCCTCCTTTGGATATTCTTTTTGGGTTCCTGTAAGAGGTTGGAACTCTATGTGTGTGGACCCTGTGGCGGCCCCTTTAGTACTCTTGAGACACCTGGACCTGATTGTTCGGTTGTGACTGTTCTTAGTCTCCGACACAGGTTTGGGATTTTTGCCAGTGCTAATGATTTACAAGTTTAGGACTGTTAGTTCCTTCTTACTGTTCATTTGATGCATATTGGTTTCCTTCTGTCTCTGCAGGCTTGAGCGGAGTTTGGTACGTTTCTGTACTTGTTGCATTTCTCTCACTTTACTGATTATTACACCTGCATTTTGTCCTCTTTTGGATTCTTTAGCTGAGTTTTTCGGCATTTACTCTTGCAGGGTTGGTAACCCTTTTTCTTTCTGTTCTTTTATTCACTTATTATCTGATGCTTCTTTGCCACTTGTTTCATTATTTCTTGCTGAGGTGTTCTTCTTTTGAATGCCTCAGGTTCAGGTCTGTACCCGGCTGTGCGGCTAGTTTCAGGAGTTTCTCTGTGGACTGCGCTTTGGCAGTGTTTTCCTCGCTTGTCGAGGTAGTTCTTTAGCCTTGTAGTAGTACAAACATACATGCTCACCAGCGAGTTCGTGTCAGGTTGTTGACGCTCGTTGGTGATTTTCCTTTGTGATATTAAGTATTTGCTTAGCTGCTAGTTTACCTGTTTTGTGGTAGTTTCACTTGCTCTCTGGGAATGTTTTATGCTAGGTTGCTAGTTATTTTAAACCCTATAATAGAACTACTATATGTATTGCATGATCAGCATGTTTTATAAAAGCTCAAACTCTATGTTCCAATGCGTAAAAAGATGGTTTTTCCTTATAAATATTATAAATTGAAAATCTAGGGTCTTGCATAGTGTAAGTTGTCCTCTTAGGACGCTTATGCGCTCTTTTAGGATGTTTAGCATAAATGAGGTATTTTTTCGCTACGTATAAAAATAGTTTTCAAACCGTGGACTATCTGATCCACTGAGCCGAGGGATACGGCCAATTAATTTAAAAACCCGTTTTCTATTCATTTTAACTTATGATTTGAAGGATTAAAGTGTTGCCTGAGCGTCAGCAGTTATCCCCTGCTTGACGTGGCATCACAGCTCGTAGTTTTCTCGTGCTCTGATTTATTATTATAAATGAGAAAATGCGGGTTGTGACAGTCGACACATGGACTTAGAAACTTTTCAGCTTTCCCTGCAAATACTTAACCTGCACAACTAAACTCAAAACACATTAAATACATTTTGATGTATATCATTGAGTTGGGTGAGGCTTCTTCAAATCAGGTACATTTATTCCAATGTACCCAACAGAACAGCTGGTGTAGAGCAATCAGCACGAGAGCCAAGTGCGAACCTGACGAGGGAGAGTACCTCCCGCCTAAACCCCTCAAACATCCCCACTATGGCGAGACGGGAGGGGGTGGCGAGTTGGCCCTATCCAAACCTTGCCCTTCTCCTCCAGTCATCGAGCATGTTGAAGATTTTCTGTGCTGAACACGCTCCACGCTCACTGCACCAAAATTTTGAAACCGAGAACTCGGTCTCTGTGGAGTTCACCAATGGGGAAGGGGTGATCGCACACTTAGTTCCCTACTGTGAGCTGAACAACTAAGGAGAAAGATTATGGAAAAGACCCAAGGGCTCTGCGTGGAGGTCCCACCAAACACCCGGAAGATCTTAGAGAACTTCCCCTCCTTAGCAAAATGTCGAGCTAAGGATACCTCAGAAAGCGCAAGAAGACCGGGGCACAAGTAAGCATGCCTTCTAAGGTCCCCCCTTCAGTCATTTATAGATTTTTGAAAATGGCCTGCAAATAGCCAACCTACGCTATTTTGAACAGCTATGTGCAGCCCAACTGGGTCTGTCAACAACATAATTATGTTGTTCCACTTGGCTACAGGCAGTCCAACAAGGGTAAAATGGTAAAAATACATCACAAGAAACCGGGCAAGTGCGGGCCCAGTCTGCCCCACTCCCCTGCTGCCTGATGAGCCTCCTGGGGTGAGTGCGAGCCGGCCTACTCCACTAGCCCACTACTCGCCGAGCCCCTGGGGCGAGTGCGAGCCGACCCGCTCCCCTCGCCCCTCCAACAGTTCGCCTCACCTGGACGAGCCGGACTGCCGATCTTGGCCGATCTGGTTCCTGTTGCCCACCACTGGATGGATATGTGGTTGTACACTCCCCAGTAAAGTAAAAGTTTCAGAAGAATCTGAACCAAGTACTTCTGGGGAAGAGATGTCTGATGGAGGGTTGGTTTTGTTCACAAGGCAATTCAAGGAGATGAATAAAAGGAGGAAATATTGTAATACCTCCAAACCTACCTCCTCTTCAAACTCTAGAAGGCATAATCAGACCTCTGATAAAATCAGAAAGGACCCCAAGTGGGACAGGTATGCTTCTAAACAGAATAAACAATTTAATACAAATATTGTTTGTTATTATTGCAATATGTTTGGGCATGTAATTGCTAACTGCCCTGTCAAAATAAAGGACAAGAAAGGATATAAGGAGGGCAAGCACCAGAATGGCAAGTAGTTTGAAAATTGCCTCTTGGCCAAGAAGGATAGAACTTGGGGTGATAGTGATACTAGCTCTTTTGGATCTAAAGAAGATGAAGCATATATAGGGTTGACTGCCTTATCTGAGGAGTCAGCACCTGCTGCTGCCCAAACAATAATCAGAGCCCCACTATCATCGTTTGATTGTGATAATGACGAAGAGAAAGAAATCTATGGACTAATAGCCCTGGATGATAGGGAGGATTAGGATGACACTCTTCCCGATAGGGTAAAATCTAAAACCATCTTGTCAAATTTATATTATGAAACTGGTGCTGAGTCAGAGGCCACATCAACATCTAGAAATGAGGAGGTCTCTGAACCAGAGAATTCTTATGATGAAATTGTGGAGAGGTATGGGGCCCTCCTTGAGGCTTTGGAAAAAGTCAGAAGCTTGCTAAGAAGCAAGCTGAAGAGATTGAACTCCTCAAACCTCTGAAAGGTCAACTTGAGGAAAAGATGGCTAAGATCTATCAAATGAACTTAAAAATTTATTGAACTCAAAAGAATTATTGATTAGCATGCTGAGCTTCACAATCAAAAAGAAAGAATAATTAAGAAGCCTGGGAATGATATCCTCAAGGAAAGGGAACTGGTGGCTAAATATTCTAAGCCCCAAACAGTTCTGCCTATCATAGACACTTTCTCTGCACCATACATAAATGGTGTAAGATATAAGAAGAGGAATAGGTGGAGAACCAAGACCAAAGGAAGGTACCAATGCAACCCATAAATTTTAAAAAGATTCTATTAGTTATGACCTAGAAAGTGTCTATGGACACTGGAAAAATGGATGTTACACTAGTGGAACTAAATATGTACACTGTACAAAAAGTGCCCTCAAGCTAGCTCATGAGGAAGCTATGATGAATGACCATGGTCCTTTTGTGTTTAGTATCAACACAAGCGCCAAGGGCAAGGGAGGTGGGTCTGAAAGAAGAGATTCCAGGGAGAGCAAGGTTGTGACTGTGGATGTTAAGTCACGACCAGCACAACACCACAAGCTAAGCAAAGATTCAGATCCAAAAAGGACACATCCAACTCCTGTTATGAGCACCAAGAGAAGCTACAACAGGTTTGATTCTTGGTTGAAAGTCTTTGAATACACAAGTAGATATTCACCTAGAGTGGGGGATGAATAGGTTATTAAGGTCGTTTTGAATCTCTTTAAGTTCTTTAAGCCTTTAACTGATTTTTGGCCCCGTTGTGATTGATTAGTTCAGCTTTCAAGACATTCACACATAGCACACCAAATATTTATAGCGGTTGCCCAGTATATGGGTACATCTATTGTCCCTCCCACCTTTCTGATAGAATGTTAGACAAGGCACTTCTCCAACAACTTGGCTCCTCATAGAGTACAACACAATCCCACCGGATAACTTAGTCTCCACTGAGACTTACAACACGGGCACATAGCTCACCCACTCAGTAATCACCTGATCACCTATAATAGACACAAATGCCGAACAACACAAGCTGAGAAAAACATCCCTACCACACACAGATCCAAGACTGGAACCTGCCACTAAGATCTATACCAGATCCTACACTCATCCTTTATAAATTAGTCTTACAATACAGATCTCACCATATCTAACTCTCAGCCTTTATAAAATAGGCTTACAAAACAGATCTTGAAAAAATCCTATAGAATTTGAATAGAAATATTGATTTGACTCAACCAAAATTAATATGTGTGTCAATTGCTTCCTGAGCTTAGTGAATCTCAACCCCATCTTCTTCACAATAACAAGGTTGATGTTCTTCAAGAATCTACTTCTTGTGCTGGAAGTAATCTCAGAACTTTGATTCTGATTCTGCTGATGAAGGAGAGAGAAGAAAGATCTTCTATAAGCTCACCTGATTTGTAGATCACAGAATGATCTACCTCTTCTTCACAGATCCAAAGATTGATATTCTATTTTGGCTTTGCTTGGATCTTGAAGCAACTTTACCTAGGGATGGATTTGGCTGATTCTTATTCCTCAAAGAACTTCTCTGATCTTGCTGCAGCAGATGTTGATCGCCACAACTAACTCAAAAAACCTTCAGAATCGTCAAAATGACCTTCTTGTTTCTGCAACAATGGCAGGGGAAGAAGACAAAGTCCCGCTCCTCTTTTTCGAAATGAATTTATCACTTAGAAACTTATTACAATCCAGATCTCCTTCTCTTTTTATAATCCCATCATCCAACGAGATAATTGGCATGTATCATTGCTTTAACGGCTGATTATATCCATAGTTTTACAGAATGAGACTGACGACAACATTAGTGATGAGTTATAGCTCTTCCATGATCATTTTGGAATTTTGTTGACTTTTCTTGACTTTGGTGAGATTAGCCATTCTGGACTTAGAAAATTTAAGACAAGTATCCAGGCGTTGAGTGCGTTGAGTGAACAAGCTTTACTCAATGAATCTAGACTTTGAAAATTTCTTGCTCTGCTAGGCGTTGAGTGAGTTAGCTCCATTTAACGCTTTTTAACTTAGTCAACTCCTCATCATGTCTAGGTGTTGAGAGCATTGAGTGTATAAGCTTCGCTCATGCTTTTTTACCTTAGCTTTATCTTCAGATCATTCTGCATCCTTGGCGCTTAGAGCGTTGACTGCACTCAATGATTCTGGACATATAAAAATTCTACTCTGCATAAAGGCATTGAGTGTGTTGACTATACTCAACGCTTTCTCCCTTTGGCATTGATAATAAGCAACATGACTCGACGCATTCTCCCTTTGATATTGATTGAGCTGAATTCACTCAACGCTATTGTACTTTGACAGAATTTTCTGTCTTTCTTCCAAGTCTTTGACTGAATCAGCATGACATTGAGTGAACTGGCTTCACTCACCTCTTTTGGACATAGTCGAATTTCTTTGACAGATTTGCTTTGGCTTTGACAGAACTAGCATAGCGTCGAGTGATCAAGCTTCACTCAATGCTTCTATACTTAACCAATTTTCTATGATAGCTTTGCTTTGGTTTTGACAGAAAGATCATGAATCAACACTTTTTGCTATATGGCGTTGAGTGAGTTGACTTCACTCAATGCCTGTGGACTTAGCCACTTTTCTCCCTTACCAATACTTAAATCTTTGATTTCCAGCCTTCTCTCAATGTTATTAGCTATATGGCATTGAGTGAACTGGATTCACTCAATGCCTATGGACTTAGACATTTTTCTTCATTGTCACTGTCTTCTGATTTTTCTAGCTTTGAGAGAGCTTGCTTCACTCAACGCCTGTGGACTTAGCAATTTCCTGCCTTTCCAGACAGCTTCTTTGAGTCCACCTGTCAATGTCACTTGGACCACCTGTCCAATCAATATGACATAGACTAACATGCATGCATGAACTTAAACATACATCAAATACAACTATGTGTATACTAAAAGTCTTTATTTTCAAGGTAGCTTACAACCTAAGGTGATAAATAGGTTGTCACACTTATATTATTAACTTTTAATTTTATCTTCCTTCTAACTTAGTGTGTTGCAGTATTTAGCTTTCAAGTACCTGCACAAAGAAAACAACACAAAAAACACACACAGATTTATAATGATTCCCCAACTTTTTGGTACATCCACTCTCCTCCCACCTTGCCAACTTCCTGTTAGTCAAGGCACTTCTCCAAACCACTACTCCAAAGAGCTTACACTTCAGATCCCTCAGGACCTTTTAGTCTTCTCCAAAACTTACAACTCAGCCACAAGGGCCTACTTCTCAGTGATCAGTGGATCACCTACCTCAGGCAAAAGGCCCTACACTCAGGCTAGGAGGACAACCCTACCTCAAATCCACTAGGGATCCTACCTCAAAGAGAATGACTCTCCTATAATCTCATGCATAAAGGCCCTACCTCAGATCTGCAGCCAGATCCTACCTCAAGAACAAGTGCCCTACAGCTCAGTGAGAATGACTCACCTACCTCAGACTTGAAACCAAGTACTATAGCTCAGATCCAGCAAGATCCTACAACTCAGAGAGTATTCCTCTCATACAGCTTAGTGATCAATTGACAACCTACCTCAGATCCAATCTGGATCCTACAGCTCAGGAAAATATGCCCTACCTCGGGCTCAGAGAGCCCTACAGTACAGATCCAAAAGGATCCTACAGGAGTGAAATAGATTTATTTTTATCACAGATAAATTTCTCTGTGATGACCCCTTGTGCTGAGTTATCTCAACTCTAACTTTTCTTCATAGCAATAAGGATCTTGAGCTGGAAGTAACTAGCAGTAAACTGCTCTGCTTCCTCTTCCTTCCTAGGACAGAATCAGCAACTTTGTTCTTTATTCTTCTCAACTCCGGAAGTAGATCTTCAGATTTGAGCTTGCTGAACTGAGAAGCAACTTTTATCTGCAAAAACTTGTTCTCGATTTTTTCTTCTCTCTCAGAGGATAGACCTTCTGATCTTCCTCGTGCAGGTGAAGGTGTCACCAGCTAACTGAACTTTTTGGTTCTTGCAGGAAGACTTCTTGGTATCAATGGAGAGGAAGATGAAGTACAGCCACAACTTTTCAAATTGATAAAACTCTAAAAGTTGTTTTTGTCTTGGCCACTCTCTTCCTTTTGCAATTTGTCGATCAACGGCTCTAAGAAATCAGTGGGGCCCACTTGCAGCATCCATCTACACCTTGCTTTAACCGAAGAAGACATACAGTAGCTTCTCGACAGAGTTTGTCGTGTTCTGTAGCTTCTCCGTACTTAATTTGAAATAAGTGGACATTGTCGATTTTGCAAATATTCCTGACATCAGCACCTGTGGACTTAACAAAAATCGAGCATCCATAGAATAGGCTTTGAGTGAATGTGTTTCACTCAACGCCAATAAACTTAGATAGAATTTTGTCTATCTAGGCATTGACAACGTTGAGTGAGCAAGCCTCACTCAATGCTTTATGCCTTAGCTTATTCTTCAGCCTTTTGTGCATGCTTGGCGTTAAGAGCATTTAGTAAGCTCACCTCACTCAATGCCTTGTACCACAGCCACACTTTCTGTAATGTAGGCGTTCAGAGCGTTGAGTGAGCACTCCTCACTCAATGCTTTCTGCCTTAACCAATTTTCTACTTCTTCGGCATCTTAAGCGTTGAGAGCATTGAGTGAGCACGCCTCACTCAACACTTTTTTGCTTTAGCCAGATTTTATAAATCATGGTGTTGAGAGCATTGAGTGAGCATGCCTCACTCAATACTTTCTACCTTAGCCAGTTTTTTCCTCTCCTTGGCATTGAGTGAGTAAGCTCTACTCAACGCCAAACTACTTAACAGATTTTATTATGTTTAACTGCCGTTGAGTGAGTAAGCTACATTCAACGCATTTGGACTTAGCCAAATATCAACACATCTTTTTTGTGGCTTTGATTTATAAGGCAATGCTCAATGAATGTATAGTATGGTGTTGAGTGAGTGATACTCACTCAACGCCTGTGGACTTAGCCACATTTCTACATATTTCCTCTTAGCCTTTTACTACATTAGCCTATCTCATAGCCTTTTGTTGTATGGCATTGAGTGAGATGACTTCACTCAATGCCTTTGGACATAGCCACTTTCTCAGCTTGTCATTACTTTGGCTTTGACTGTATAAGCTCCACTCAACGCTATAAGTCATCTGGAGTTGAGTGAATGACCTTCACTCAACGCCTGTGTACTTGGACAGTTTTCTATTTATCCACACCTTATGTAAGTGTTTACCTGACCTAGACACTTATGCTGCATGTCCCATCATTGTTTCTAGGACATCCATACATGCGTGAACTCAGGCACACATCAAATACAACTTTATATATATCATTGAAAAGATTGACATCCTCAAATATAGGACATTATGGGCAATGGACCCAACAATCTCCCCCTATTTTAGAAAGTCAAAACCCTTAAGCAAATTAAACAAATGAGTAAATAATATACACAACAATATACAACAATTAGAATATAAGAATTATAGAGACATATAACTGGAGAATGATCTATAGTTACCACTCCTCCTTGCCTGCAGGGTTAACATTACTACACCTGCTTCCCCTGAATTGTTGTTACCATTCCTAATCATACATCTGATCATCTTTTCCTCCCCCTTTTTGACTTCAACAAATAACAGTAAGGTTCTCCACGAGAGTGCTAGAGCAGTGCTGGACATGCTCCCCCTAAACTAATGCAACATTTGTCATATTTCTTGGAAGACAATCTAGTCTATACCAGTCTGGACAGCAGTTGACCATGATACCACTGAAGATATATCACTTGAAGAGTCTTCATTTTACTGAAGAACAGTTCCATCTGCAAGATAAAAAATAACCTACAACTAAATGAGTAGCAACTGAAGCTATACCAGATTTAACATACCCAACTCAAACTTAAAGGTGTTAAACTTTGCTTCATCTAGTAGCTTGGTGAAGATGTCAGCCACTTGCTTGTCGGTTGGGACAAACTGAAGGTTGATATCTTCATATTCCACGTGCTCCCTAATGAAATGATATCTAATTTCAATATGCTTAGTCCTGTTTTGGGAGACATGATTCCTAGCAATTGAGATAACACTAGTAGAATAACAAAATAATGGACTTCTACTTATCTGAAGGTTGTAGTCCCGGAGCTGATGTTGGATCCACAGCAACTGAGCACAACAAATACCTGCTAAGATGTACTCTGAATCTGCAGTTGAAATTATAACACTAGTTTGCTTCTTGCTGCTCCATGAAACTAGTCTTCCACCTAGGAATTGATAGGTGCCAGAAGTGATCTTCTTGTCCTCCTTGAAACCTGCAAAGTCTACATCTGAATAGCGAGTTAGTTCAAATTCCACATTCCTAGGGTACTACAGGCCAAGATCTGTTGTGCCCTTAGGATACCTCAGAATTCTCTTTGCAGCAGAATAATGAGATTCCTTGGGGAAAGCCTGATACCTAGCACAAACACAAGTAGTATACATGATGTCTGGTCTACTAGAAGTGTAACTTCCCATTTCGTGCTAGACCACTCCCATGTATTTTTAGTCAAGAAAATTCACTCAAGTTCGGGGAGCGTCGAGTGAGTCGGCCGGACTCAATGACTAGATCTGGAATTTACTTAGAAAGCATTCTGAATGTTAGGCGTTGAGTGTACTCGACACCACTCAACGTTATTTAACTTAGAAAAGTTCTGGCGGGTTAGGCGTTGAGTGGACTCAACACACTCAATGCCATTTAACTTAGAATTGGTCGGGCGGGTTAGGCATTGAGTGCGTTGAGTTTAGTCAACACATTCAACGCCATTTAACTTACAGAAGTTTTGTGGACAGGTTAGGAGTTGAGTGCATTGCGTGCAGTCAACGTACTCAATGCCATTTAACTTAGAAATTCTGCTGGCGGGTTAGGCATTGAGTGCATTGAGTACAGTCAATGCACTCAACGCCATTTAACTTAGAAACTTCTGCTGGCGGTTTAGGCGTTTAGTGGGTTGAGTGCAGTCAACGCATTTAACTTAGAAAACTTTTGCTGGCTGGTTAGGCATTGAGTGCGTTGATTGCATTCAACGCGGTGTTGAGTGCACTCAACGCACTCGACGCCATTTAACTTAAATTATTCTGGCATCTGTAGGCATTGACAGCGTTGACTGGACTCAACGCTTTTTGCCCTAGTCAAATTTTCGGCCCTATTTGTTACTGAACTAGAATTCTAGGGTTTGACGCCAGAGGACTTAAAATTAGACACGACTTTTCAAAATGACATAATTGATATAATAATAGGCGGTCCAGTAACACGGTGACACGTGGAAAAACGGTTCAACCGTAATTCCTCTTGTAAAAGGGTATTTACGGGAAAACCCTAGCCATCACTTCGCCATTTTGCCAAGTCGTTACTGTGCAACCCCGACGGAAGCGGAAGGAGCGACAAGATCGCCGGAGTAGGATTTTCTAGAGGCAGTCTTTCCTTTCTCTTTCCTGAGAAGAATGAACACCAACGAGGGAGAAGAAGATGTCGCAAAGAAGGGTGCAAGATCCATAGCTGGAAACCTCAGAACTGCCGGAAATAAGGTGAGATTCCTACCCTCTCCCTTGGTGCTAGATCTCTAGTTATTCCTAGGAGAGATATAGACTCAAAGGAGTCTTGATTCTTGAGAAGAAGTTTTCTTAGGAGAAGGCCATGCTAGGGCTTGTGCCCAAGAGATAAGATGTCTTCGACCACTCCTTCCTTCCATAAGAAGATAGAGACTTGGTTTCATGAAGAATGTTCGATTTTTGAGGATGAACAATGGAGGAGGAATTCTGGATGTGATTTGGGAATTTTGGTTGGAGGAATAAGACGAACCAATGTCGTTCGTCTCGCTTTAAGATGCACGCAGAAATCTATTTTCTACATGCAGCAATATGCGAGGCCATTTTCGGACATGATGCGTCCAGATCTAGGCTTTTGACTGAACATGAAAGTCATAGACTTGGAAACACCTTTCCAACAAGTGGTAACACACATTCACTGGATTCCTGTAACCTCAGGAATCCCCAATTGAAGTTTTCATACAGTAATCTTTCTTGCACAAATAATTCTCGGGTTTGAGTTGAATCGGCTTTGAATTTGGTAGGGAGAGACTGTAGTACAACAACGTTAATGTTTTGGTAAATTTAGTCTATAAGTAATTGTGGTAAAATATTGTTAAAGGCATTTGTTGGATAGATCCTTAATGAACAAATGGTGTATTGAACGAATTGGTTGACGAATTGGGATGGTAGGAATGGATTAAATATGTGAACCAATAAGGATGTACTTGACAATGGTAATACATTGAATAATGATGAGGTTGGCTTGAAGTTGCTGTATGTAGTTGGTAGTGATTACTATGAATAAATGCATGTTGGCATTTAGTTGATATATCCATGTGCGCACGAATGGTTTGAACTTGGTAAAAAGAAGTTATCCAGTTGATGATAAAGTTATGTGACCATAGTCTATATGTAATTATGATAGCCAAATGGTTGATGAATATGTGAAGTACCATTATGTTGATGTTGAAAGCTTAAGCACCTTGGGGCACGAGATTGTGAAAGGGTGTAAGTGCAGGTGTTTGAGCACACTGGATTTGTAATGATGAAAAGAGACATAAGTGGACGGTTGGCCTTGGTCCTCTGGTGGTTTGTCCACAGAGGCACCTTCCATGCCATGACGATGTGAAATTGCATGCGGTGTGAGTTGACATGCGGTGTCGTAATCCGGGGTTAAGGATAGTGTGACAGGTCTACGGGCTGGCCAGTTGTCAAAACGATGGGAGTTGACAAATAAACTTGCACGGCTGGGCCTTAGTCCTCAGTGCTTACTTCCTGAGGCACCCTCCGTGCTAATGGATGGTTGGCCAAGGTCCTTTGGTGATTTGTTTAAAGAGGCACCTTCTGTGCCACGAAGATAGGCCAGTTGGGCTGGGCACTTGGTGCACATCTACTTGAGACCACTTCTGAGCCATAGTACGCATGTGAGCTCCGCTGTTGTGTTCTTAGCGTTGAGGCGTACGGAGGCCTAGTCTTGGTAGTGTGGATGCCTGCCTAGAAGTGGAGAAGCCTGCTCCACTATCACCGTCTGTCCATGATAGTTGACGCCTGAGAGGTTAGGTACCTGCTCGTAAAGTGGGAACTACAAGTCTGTGTCGACAAAGCAGTTGCATGTGTGTGATCATGGGTGAGTCATTGCATTGCATTCATGTCATTACATAACATTGCATACACAATATCCTTATTGTATAATTTTTTATGGGCACTCTTACACGTTGATTTACTTTACTGTTGAGCCGATCCTCAACTTATATGTCTGTATAGGCATTCATATAAGTTGAGTTATTTTCTGTTATAGTTCTATATTTTTATACTGTTGTAGATGGTAAAACTGCTAGAGTAGATTGTTTACTAATTTATTATACTACTGATATACATTGATATTGCTCACTATTTTACCACCTGTTTGTACTACTGCTCTTATATATATATTGTACTTGTCCTTTTCTCTGCACGATGCCGAGGAGTTGTCGGGGGAACGGATGTGAAGGCACTTAGTCTTTATGACTAACGGTTGCTATGTCTTCCTTTTTAGGAGGGAACCCCACAGATAGAGCAACAATAGGTTATGCAGCAGGACATCCAGGCCAGGACGACAGGGCCTGAAGTGACGATGTCATTGCTACCGTCAGTGACTGATATGAGTTAGAGAGACTTATTTTGTATATGTACTCTGATGTTATAGAAGCTTGTTGATGCTTCTTTTATTTGATGTACTCTCATATGGACTATTTTACTTATGTGTGGATTTGACTTCTGTTTTATATTCTTGTTTGGGTTGGCAATGAATGATATTGATTATAGCCGGCAAGATAGGCGTCTTGTAGTACATGTTAGCCTATTTGCTAACGCTACCACAAGGCGGCTGTTCTGGGCATAGGACTCCCCTCGTGATGTTTTTTGTGTTTCGGGAGGGGGGTCTTACAAATGATATCTGCTTGCAACGATCGTGAACTAAGGAAGTCATTCAACAATGGTACTTAGGCATCATGATGGTTGGTGGGAAACCGGCCTATATGTTATTCGATACTGGTGTCACACACTCGTTTATGTCAGCAGACTTCGTTAAAGACCTAGAAGGAGTGCAATACTTCACGGGTATTGCTCAGAGAGTATGCCTCCAAGATGGCTCTGAGATGACCGTAACATCCAAGTGCGAAGTGGAGATACTCCTTGGAGGAAGGACCTTTTATACCCCTGCCATAATTTTAAGGATGTAAGAATTTGACCTCATTCTGGGCATGATGTGGTTAGATTGGCTTTATACAAGAATTGACTGCGTAGAGAAACGAATTTACTTGATACATGTGTTGGGTAAATTGGAATAAATGTACCTGATTTGAAGAAGCCTCACCTTACTCAATGATATACATCAAAATGTATTTGATGTGTTTTGAGTTTAGTTGTGCAGGTTAAGTATTTGCAGGGAAAGCTGAAAAGTTTCTAAGTCCATGTGTCGACACCAGAAGAGAAGTGTCGACACTTAAGAAGACTTGTGATGACACCCAGAGAAGCACTGTCGACACTTGGAGTAATTGTGTCGACACCAGGAATGCAGAGTCGACACCAGAAGGAAAGTGTCGACACATACAGGCTGTGTCGACACACAATGAAGAAATGTCCAGTGAAGCAGTGTCGACACTTAGAAGCAGTGTTGACACCCAGAGGAACTTTGTTGACATCAGAAAGTGTCGACACTTGGAGGCTGTGTCGACACTCAGCGAAATTTCAACAAAGTTCAAGTACAAGTGTTGACACTAGGAGGCTGTGTCGACACTCAGCAAACTTCAACAGAGTTTAAGTATAAGTGTCGACATAATGAAGAATGTGTCGACACACAGCAAAAGTCTCAACACATGAAGAAAGTGTCGACACTAGGAGGCTGTGTCGACACTCAGCAAATTTCAATGAAGTCTAAGTACAAGTGTCGACATTAAGAAAATGTGTCGACACTCAGCAAGTATCAACACAGAAGGCATGTGTCGACACTAAGAAATGTGTCGACACTCAGCGAATATCAACACAAGAAGATGTGTCGACACAAAGGAGTTGTGTCGACACTTACAAGAATTTAACTAAGTACTAAAGAACAAGGAGTTGTGTCGACACACAATATCAGTGTCGACACATGTTGAAGAAGCAGTGTCGAGAAGCAGATTCTACAACACAAGGAGTTGTGTCGACACTATGAAGGCTTGTGTCGACACTTAGTCTACTTGTGTCGACACTTAGTCTACTTGTGTCGACACTTAGTCTATAAGTGTCGATACTTGAAGACTGACTGTATCGACACTTTCAGACAGTTACAGAGAATTCAAGAAGTGACTGGATGACTTGACAGCTGCCATTCCAGCCGGTCTACTGCAACTATTCAGAGCTGTCAGAAAGCTGTTAGAAACCGAATCAGCCGGTCACCATGAAGGAAGCCTATATAAAGGCTTATTCTGTCAACAGAAGATGATGATTAACAACAATCAACTGAAGTGATCAGAAGATCTAAGAAGTTGGAGAGAGAGAGCTCCTTCCAAGAAGACAGCTGTTGAACCAGGCTGTAAAGACAAGTTTCAGATTGAGATCTGATTCTTAAGTTAGCAGTGATTGAAGATCAGCTGCATAGAGACTCAACCCTATTATGTTCTAAATTCAAGAAGCTTTGAAGGAAGCCAAGGAAGGTTGATCTCAGCAAAGTTCTTCCAAGAACTCATCAAGAAACCTGTCAACTCTTCTCTCTTATTCTGAGTTGTGGGTATATACATTGTAATTTCAATTTCTTGTAGGATCCTAAGGGATCTGAGTTGTAAGCCTGAAATTATAAAGGCTGAGTGGTAGGGCCTGTGTGCCTGAGTGTAGGAGAAACTTTTCTCTGAGTGTAGGCCTTGTTGAAGGCTGAGTGTAGGTCTTTGTGAAGACTGAGTGGTAGGGCTGTGTGCCTGAGTTGTAGGAGTGGGATCACTCTGAGCTGTAGGAACCTATTAGGGGTTCCGAGTGTAAGATCTGAGGATCTAAGGAATAGTGGAGAAGTTGGGCCGAATCTAGTATACTACTAAATAGGCGAAGGGGGAAAGTGGATGTACCCAGACCTTAGGGAACCACTATAAAACTATGTGTACTCTGTGTATGTGATTGATTCTGTGTATGCTGTGTTAAAGTTCTGTGAATTCTGTGATTTATTCTGCCTAAAAGTTTAAAAAGATAAGGTCACCTATTCACCCCCCCCCCCCCTCTGGGTGATTAGGTACAATTTATTTCAAGTGGTATCAGAGCCAGGTTGCTCAAAAGTACATAACTGTCTGAGTAAAAGATCCTGTTGGCAGACTCAGCATAATCAAGAAAATCAAGAAAATGGGTTCAACAGAGAATCATAAAGAACTTGGATCCATGAAGTTGCCAATCTGCAGAAAGGAGATTTTTGGCATCTGGAAAGAAAGGGTTAGACTGTTTATGGAAGCCTATGACCCTAGAATCTATATCACAGTCAAAGAAGGGCCATATGTGCCAATGAAAGTATCAGTTCTGGATGCAAACCAGAGAACTCCTAAGGACTTTTCAGAGATGACTAAAGATGAGATTATTCTGGCCACCTTGGACAAGAGTGCTCAGAATATAATTGTAAGTGCAATAGATGATGCCACATTTCAGAATTTGATACACTGTAAAACATCAAAGAAAATGTGGGACACACTGATAGTGTACATGGAGGGCTCTGAAGAACTTAAACAGGACAGAAAGTCTTTATTAAACCAAGAGTATGAGAGCTTCAGACAAAGAAGGTCTGATAGCATAACTGAGTGCTACAAGAAATTCTATAGGATTGCCAATGAGTTGATGTCTTATGGAAGAGAATTCAGCAATTATGAGCTGAATGATAAGTTCTTGAGATCCCTAACTAAAGACTGGGATACTAAGATTTGTGCCATAAGGGAAATGGCCAAGTTAGCAGATATTCCTCCTCCAACATTGTTTTGAAAGCTGTTATCCTATGAAATGCAGCTAATGGTTAGGAAGGAGGAAGAAAAGACTACCAGAGTTGAGCATAAAGAAAGAGCTGTGGCTTTCAAGACAGAAGCCACTAGGAAATATAAAAGTAAGTCTCCATCTCCACCTCCAAAAGTTGTTGAGACTGAGACAGATGATTCAGACAGTAAGAATTCTGAAAGCAGTGAGACTGATGAGGACTTTGCAGCTTTCACAAGACATTTTCAGAAGTTCCTAAAGAAGAAACAGTGGAGGTCTAAGTCATCCACTTCACAGAAGTCATCAAATAATGACAGGAGAAATCCCAAGTCAAGTAGAACTACATCTTCAAAGATAGTCTGTTATTGTTCTAACAAACAGGGACATGTTGTTGCTGACTGTCCAGAGAAGAGGAAAGAGTCAACTGATAAGAAAAAGACTCAAATCAAGGGCAAAAAGGAAAGGTCCTTTGTTGCAAAGAAGGACAAAAGTCTGTCTGATATGTCTTCTACAGAAACTGATTCAGAAGCTGAAGCTTACATTGGACTGTTTGCTGAAGAAGAAGAAGATGAGTTCATCCAATTAATGAACTCAATATATGAGCAAGAGGACAATTAGTTCCAGGGACTGATGGCCTTATCAGAAGGAGAGAAAATCCAGGATCAGCCTGGACCAAGTCAGGTACAAAATTGTTCTTCAAGTTCAATTTCTAGTGCTGGATCAGAATCAGATTCATCAGCATCAAGTGATGAGAGTGGATCTGGATCTGAAGGAGACATTCATCAATTAATTGATGAATATAGAGTAGTGTTGCAAGCTTTGAAGAAAAGCAAATCCTTGACCAAGAGTCAGGCTAAGGAGATTGCTAATCTCAAAGTGGCTGCAACAGATTTTGATAAGGTGCTTGATCATAAACTAAATGAAATAGCCAGACTGAAGAATATTACTGTTATTCAGATGGGGACTATAACATTTAAAAATGATCAAATCAGAAATCTGGAGATTAGTCTTCAGAAAGAGAGAGATATAGTAGCAAGGTTTTCTAAACCAAAGTCTATTCTACCTTTGATAGATGAGTTCATTTCTCAAAAGGGTAAAACTGGATTGGGGTTTACTAAACCTGCCAGGACTGTAAAGTCCAAGTCTAAGGGCAAAGCACCAGTACTCAACAAGCCTGCTGTAGATACTACAGCCAGGGTTGTACCTAAGCAAAGGTACAACAGATTTGAGTGCTGGTGTTGTGGCAAGGTAGACCACTTTTCCATAGACTGTTAGCACAATTCAAGTGCCAAGGTGAGTAGCAATCTGCCTGCTAGAAAAGCTACAGGTAGTTTTGTTAAGAGACAAACTAACCAGCACCAAGGACACAAGAACTCTTTGGGTTCTAAGGTTAACTAATCTGTTTTGCAGGTGAGTCCAAGTGGCCATGCCCCAATATGTTACTTGGACAGTGGATGTTCCATGTACATGACTGGAACTAGGGGATTGCTAAAGGACTACACACCAATCAAGGATGGTCCTAAAGTCACCTTTGGTGGTTCTGAAAAAGAAATCATCAAAGGTTTTGGTAACATTTCTAGCAACTTTATAACAATTACTCAAGTGGCTTATGTTAAAGATTTGAAACACAACCTCATTATTATAAGTCAGCTGAGTGATTTAGGATATGACATCTCATTTGTCAAAGATGGTTCTCATATCAGGAGATCAAATGATCAAGAGATCATTCTGACTAGTTATAGGAAGAGAAATGTCTATTGTCTAGACATTATGTGTGAGAACAATGTTTCTCCTGTGTGTCTTGTAGCTGATGAGAAAGTCTCTCATTGTGTCAAATGGCACAAGAGGTAGCCCATCTTAATTACAAGACAATTGGCCAACTCTATAGCAAAGAGTTAGTGAGGAATGGTCCTCAGGTTAAGTGTATTAAAGATGTGATATGCTCAGCTTGTCAAAAGGGCAAGCAGACTAGATCCACCTTTAATAACATTGAAAACAAAGATGCTGTGAGGTGCTTATACCTCTTACATATGGATCTTTTTGGTCCTATGCCAGTTCACAGCGTAGGTAGGAAGGCCTACACATTTGTAGTTGTAGATGACTACTCAAGGTTTTCCTGGGTGTTCTTCCTTAGACAGAAATCTGAAACTCCTAGTATCTTCTATAGTTTTGTCAAACAAATTCAGAATGAATTAAACAGTACAGTGGTCAAAATAAGAAGTGACCATGGTACTGAATTCCAGTCTGACAGTATGACAAAGCTATGTGAAGAATTTGGGATATTTCAGGAATTTTCTTCACCAAGAACACCTCAGCAAAATGACATTGCAGAAAGGAAAAATAGAACCTTGATTGAGCCTGGTAGAACCCTATTAATTGACACATCTCTCCCTGAATATTTCTGGGCTGAGGTAGTTAATACTGCATTTCATGTGATTAATAGGTCTACTATCACCAAATGCCACAATAAGACCCCCTATGAGATTGTGAAAGGCAGAAAATCAAACCTATCCTATTTCAGGATCTTTGGTTGTAAATGCTATATACTTAACAATGGTAAGTCTTACATAACCAAGTTTGCTGCCAAATCCTAAGAGGGGATCTTTGCTGGGTACAGTAATAACATTAAGGCTTATAGGGTCTACAACTTGACTACTCAAGTTGTAGAAGAGTCAGTACATGTAGTGTTTGATGACGCTAGACTCATTAACAATGAATTGTCTAGAAGTGTTTGCAGCTCTACAGGGGTGACTGAGAAGATGGACAAGCTCACTATTGAAGAAGGATCTACTGCAAGTCAGAATGTGGATGATAGTGGCTGCTGTCTAGGGGGAGTACTAGATGCACCTGATGAAGAAGAAGACCAAGGGTTGCAGCAAGTTGAAGAAGCTGAAGGAGTACAACCTGAAGACAGGCTGTCTCCGGCTAATAGACATCTAAAAGACCATGCAGCCAATCAAATTATTGGTGATCTCAGACAAGGGGTACAAACAAGGAGTAGAAATCTAAGTTCAGTACTCTACTCCAGCTTTCTATCCCAAGTTGAGGCAAAGAAATTTGAAGAAGCCATCCTAGACCCTCATTGGATTGAGGCAATGCAAGAGGAGTTGAACCAGTTCAAAAGATGCAAAGTCTGGGAGCTTGTTCCTAAACCAAAAGATCACAATATAATTGGAACTAAGTGGATCTTTAGGAACAAGATGGATGAACATGGAGTGATTATAAAGAACAAAGCTAGATTGGTTGCTAAGGGATATATGTAGGAAGAAGGTATTGTCTTTGATCAAACCTTTGCTCCAGTAGCCAGACTGGAGGCAATAAGGATGTTCTTGGCCTATGCAACCTATCAAGGGTTTAAAGTATACCAAATGGATGTTAAGTTAACTTTTCTGAATGGAAATCTAAAGGAAGAAGTCTATGTGGAACAGCCATCAGGTTTTGTTGATTCAACTAAATCTGATTATGTTTATAGACTTAGGAAGGCTTTGTATGGGTTAAAACAAGCCCCTAGGGCTTGGCATGAAACCCTGTCTAGTTTCCTCATTGAGAATAAATTCACAAGGGGGAAAATAGATAAGACTTTATTCCTTAGGGAATCTAGAGGCAAGATCATACTAGTCCAAATATATGTAGATGACATCATATTTGGGTCTACTGAAAGTAGTTTTTGCAAAAAGTTTGCAAAACTTATGCAAGGACAATTTGAAATGAGCAGTATGGGGGAACTTAAGTTCTTCTTGGGTCTCCAAGTTAGACAGACTGAGAGTGGTTTATCCATATGCCAGTCTAAGTTCACCCTAGAATTAATAAGGAAGGATGGTATGGAATCATCCAGTACCATGAAAACTCCTATGTGGTCAAGTATGTATCTTAGCAAAGATGATGCAGAGAAACCTGTAGATGAGACTTTGTATAGAGGGATAGTTGGCTCCCTATTATATTTGACTGCAAGTAGACTAGATATCATGTATGTTACATGTGTCTGTGCTAAGTACCAAGCTTGCCCTAAAGAATCTCATTTGACAGCAGTCAAAAGAATTTTGAGATATATAAAGGGCACTCATTATCTAGGCCTTTGGTACCCTATGAATGGAGACTTTGAACTGACAGGTTATTCAGATGCAGATTTTGCAGGCTGCAAGGAAGATAGGAAAAATACAACTGGTACCTGTCAATTCCTAGGTGGAAGACTGATTTCATGGAGTAGCAAGAAACAAATAACTGTGGCTATCTCCACAGCAGAATCAGAGTATGTGGCTGCAGGAAGTTGCTGTGCTCAACTTCTATGGATACAACATCAGCTAGAAGATTATGGTATTCAAGTAAGTAGAACACCTCTATTTTGTGATTCTACTAGTGTTATTTCTATTGCAAATAATCATGTCTCCCATAGTAGCACTAAGCACATAGAAATAAAATACCATTTTCTAAGAGAACATGTGGAAAAAGGAGATATTTCCCTAGAGTATATTAATACAGATAATCAATTAGCTGACACGTATACTAAGACCTTAGATGAAACCAAATTCAATAAATTTAAAATTGAATTAGGTATGATAAACTTAGAATAACTTACAAAAAATTGGCTAAGTAAAATGGTGTCGACACACAGAGTTGTCTGTGTCGACACAAAAAAGTGGTGTCGACACTTCAGAGAAATGGTGTCGACACATCTAGGAAGTCAGTGTCGACACTTCAGAGAATTAGTGTCGACACATGAAAAGTAGGAGTCGACACATCCTAAGTGGTGTCGACACATAAACAAGTGTCGACACATATATTCTGTCGACTATACTTGTGTCGACACGTAGTTGTCGAGACATTATAAGTCTGTGTCGACACTTATCAACAGTGTCGACAAAATTTGAGTATTTTGACGCGCCCTTTCATCTTTGATTCTAGAAAGGTATAAATAGGTTTTCGCCATTGTCTGTCGACACGCTCACCAAAGTTTCGAGACCAAACTTGTGTGTCGACACCACTCTTCTCTCAATTCAAATTTCTTCAAACCCTAATGGTTCCCAAGCTAGAAGAGAATGTGAATGAAGGATATGAACTCGTGCGACACGCATTTGATGACGCGGAACCCGAGATCAAAGGCGTGATAACCCTAATCGCAGAGACTGGGTTAGAATTTCTTGTTTCAGAACCGATCAAGATCTGGAAGAAGGAGGTCCTGGAGTTTCTGAATGTAGCAACAATAGATGAATCAGGACTCAAGATTAAGTCAAGAGTTCATGGGGCAAAGGTGAAGGTCTCTCCTAAGAGTCTGAGAAAGGTACTTCAACTACCAAGGACTAAGGAAGAAGAAGATGTTTCTGCTTCTAAGACTAGAGAAGCACTAACATGGTGTGGACTGGACTCCAAAATGAAAATAGGATCTGTGTTCAATAGAAAGGGAATGAACATGCAAGGCAAATTTTTATCTGAAATTGTTGGCAAGGTTAACCTGAGCAAACCTGGAGGACATGATAGAATGTCTGCTTATATGTTCAGTCTAATGACAAGAATTATCTTCCAACTTAATACTGATTGGTCTGCAGTATTGTTTGATAAGATAAAAGAGAGTATGTAGAAGCCCAATTTGGGTAGAATACTAAGTCTATACCTACCTGGTAGTATACTAGAGGTGATGAGTCAAGCAGCTGGATCTAAGATCAACCACATGAGGAAGATGGATATGAGAATCTTCTCTAGGTGGGATAGAGTGTTAACCAAAGAAATGCCAACTCCTGAGAAGGTAACACCCCAAAGGAAGAAGAAAAAGACAGTCCCTGTGGCTCAAGAATCCTCAAGCAATTCTGAAGAGCAAGTAGTGTTCACTCCTGATGAAGAAGACACTGGAAATGTTGGACAATCTCCAGCAGGACAAGAAGATGCACCAAGGCAGGGGGAGCTATCACAAGCTAGCCCAATTAACCTGGATTCCATCCAGGGGGAGCCTCTACTGGTGGATGAGCCAACCCCCTTAGAGAGTGAAAGGGCTACCCACACAATACTTGAGTTAATTACTGAAATTAATAAATTAGATTTCCCTATTAAGGATGATGTTTTGTCTGATTCATTACCTAATGTTAATCAGCAAACACAAACACATAGCCAACCCCAAGATGTTGTCATGGAGGACACATCTGTTGCTAATCAAGTTGTTGATGAGATAAGAGTTTCTCCACCCCATCCTCAACAGGAATTTAACCTAGAAGAGCTATTCCAGATCTTCTACAAACAGATTTTGAGAAAGAGAAAGCTGTTGCTGAGGGGGAGAAGGCCCATGTTGAGGGGGAGCATGTAGATATTGTTGAGTAAACTGCAAGGAAGGAGACTGAGATGCCAAAAGATGCTGAAGGGCTACAAAGGACTGAGAAGGAGTTACCTCCAAGTCCTAAGGATAGAGTGAATATTGATAGCACATCTGCATCAGGGGATGAAGAGGCTGCAAGAGCCAAGAAGAGGAAATTCCAAGTCTTTAAGAGAAGGAGCCAGAATTATAAGAAAGCTTTACAAATAATTGCACCACAGCCTGCACCACAGCCAGCCCCATCTACAGATTTCAGTTCTCTGATGGTAGCATTGCAGATAAAGATGGATGAGCAAAGACAGGCTTTGCAATCTTATATGGATGAAGGGCATAAGTCACTGCAGTTTGATCTGGCCCAAGACATTAAGTCCATCAGATTTGAAATGAATCTGAATAAGAAAGAAATGACTGACTGCTTCCATAAGGGAGGAAATGCAGTAGTCTATTTGGCCACTCATCAGGAGAAGATCAAAACTCAAGTGGATGATATTGCACTGAAGCAAGGCTATGTCCTGGAGAATCAGCTGAGAATGAATGATAATTTAACAGCTTCTCATAATGCAATAGTCATAGAAATGAAGAATATAGCTACTAGTCAGACTATAGCAAGTGCTACAGCTAAGGCAGAATTTGATAAAGTATTACAAGAAGGTATCACTGCTGTTACGTCGGCACTTCAAGATTCGCAGACGCTAATAACTGAAAAGCTCCAAAGGTTGAAACCTTTCTACAAGGATGGAGTAAACTATATTAATGCACAAATAAGGTTTCAGAAAGATGATCTTAGGGATCACATTGAAAGAGAAGTCATAAAGGGGGAGAGGGTGTTAGTCAAAGCAGGCTCTGATCATGCAAAGTGGATTTCAAATTCCATCAGAGCCACCCTTGGATATCCTCTATTATGTGATGATGACAATGTTGCAGAGTCTGGAATTAATCCTGCATATCTTGGAGGGGAGCAAGCTGAAGTGGCTCAAGTAATATACCCTCCACCAGACTTTGATATGATACATCAAGAGATACAGTCAATGTATAGTCCTCCTGAAGGAAATCAAAATGTCATCATAGAAAAAGTAGTTCAGCCAGTGCCAGAGGCTATACTGAAAGAACAAGAAGCTTTGCTAAAAGAACAAGAGACTCAATTATCTAAGAAGAGATTCAGAGAGCAAGCTGAACTTAGGCCTGACTTTGAACAATGGAGCCCCACCTCCAGGAATATCATTTTGACTGCTTGGAAAGCTGCTAAGGACAATATCCAGGATAGAAACAAGTGGTATTCTGAACTAGAGTGGAGGAAGCATGAGAGTAGGCAAGAGGCCATTGTGCAATGTAGAAGAAAGGCTAAGATGGTAAAGCTACCTCCTACTGCCCAGGAGCCTAGCAAGTACTTTCCAAAGCCTTATCATTACTTTGAAAGGCAAAAGATCAAAGCTGAAGAATTGAAAAAGAAGGATCTTAAAGGAAAGAAGCCTGCTGCTGCTGAAGATGCTGATGCCCCAGTCCAAGCAAAGATACAATCAGGAAAGGGCATTGTGATCAAGTAGCCTGAGCAGCAATATGATAGAAATTTTTCTTTAGTTTACAGTTGTAATCATTTGATTTTAAACTCTCTGTAAACTTTTGAATAATGAATATGTTGAAGTTGTTAGAACAATGTGATATATGTTAAATCTATTACATTAATGTTCTGAGAAATTTGTGTATACATGTTTATGTACTTACCCTGTCATTTAATATTGTTTTACATCATACTGTGAATTTGTTATGTATGGTGTATATCATTGACTAAGGGTTATGACTTCTCCAAATAGGGGAGATTGTTGGGTACATTGGAATAAATGTACCTGATTTGAAGAAGCCTCACCCTACTCAATGATATACATCAAAATGTATTTGATGTGTTTTGAGTTTAGTTGTGCAGGTTAAGTATTTGCAGGGAAAGCTGAAAAGTTTCTAAGTCCATGTGTCGACTCACAGAAGAGAAGTGTCGACACTTAAGAAGACTTGTGACGACACCCAGAGAAGCAGTGTCGACACTTGGAGTAATTGTGTCGACACCAGGAATGCAGAGTCGACACCAGAAGGAAAGTGTCGACACATACAGGCTGTGTCGACACACAATGAAGAAATGTCCAGTGAAGCAGTGTCGACACTTAGAAGCAGTGTCGACACCCAGAGGAACTTTGTCGACATCAGAAAGTGTCGACACTTGGAGGCTGTGTCGACACTCAGCGAAATTTCAACAAAGTTCAAGTACAAGTGTTGACACTAGGAGGCTGTGTCGACACTCAGCAAACTTCAACAGAGTTTAAGTACAAGTGTCGACATAATGAAGAATGTGTCGTCATACAGCAAAAGTCTCAACACATGAAGAAAGTGTCGACACTAGGAGGCTGTGTCGACACTCATCAAATTTCAATGAAGTCTAAGTACAAGTGTCGACACTAAGAAAATGTGTCGACACTCAACAAGTATCAACACAGAAGGCATGTGTCGACACTAAGAAATGTGTCGACACTCAGCGAATATCAACACAAGAAGATGTGTCGACACAAAGGAGTTGTGTCGACACTTACAAGAATTCAACTACGTACTAAAGAACAAGGAGTTGTGTCGACACACAATATCAGTGTCGACACATGTTGAAGAAGCAGTGTCGAGAAGCAGATTCCACAACACAATGAGTTGTGTCGACACTATGAAGGCTTGTGTCAACACTTAGTCTACTTGTGTCGACACTTAGTCTATAAGTGTCGACACTTGAAGACTGACTGTCTCGACACTTTCAGACAGTTACAGAGAATTCAAGAAGTGACTGGATGACTTGACAGCTGCCATTCCAGCCGGTCTACTGCAACTGACAGAGCTGTCAAAAAGCTGTTAGAAACCGGATCAGCCGTTCACCATGAAGGAAGCCTATATAAAGGCTTATTCTGTCAACAGAAGATGATGATTAACAACAATTAACTGAAGTGATCAGAAAATCTAAGAAGTTGGAGAGAGAGAGCTCCTTCCAAGAAGACAACTGTTGAACCAGGCTGTAAAGACAAGTTTCAGATTGAGATCTGATTCTTAAGTTAGCAGTGATTAAAGATCAGCTGCATAGAGACTCAACCCTATTGTGTTCTAAATTCAAGAAGCTTTGAAGGAAGCCAAGGAAGGTTGATCTCAGCAAAGTTCTTCCAAGAACTCATCAAGAAACCTGTCAACTCTTCTCTCTTATTCTGAGTTGTGGGTATATACATTGTAATTTCAATTTCTTGTAGGATCCTAAGGGATCTGAGTTGTATGCCTGAAATTATAAAGGTTGAGTGGTAGGGCATGTGTGCCTGAGTGTAGGAGAAATGTTTCTCTGAGTGTAGGCCTTGTTGAAGGCTGAGTGTAGGTCTTTGTGAAGACTGAGTGTTAGGGCTGTGTGCCTGAGTTGTAGGAGTGGGATCACTCTGAGCTGTAGGAACCTATTTGGGGTTCTGAGTGTAAGATCTGAGGATCTGAGGAATAGTGGAGAAGTTGGGCCAAATCTAGTACACTACTAGATAGGCGAAGGGGGAAAGTGGATGTACACAGACCTTGGGGAACCACTATAAAACTGTGTGTACTCTGTGTATGTGATTGATTCTGTGTATGTTGTGTTAAAGTTCTGTGAATTCTGTGATTTATTCTGCCTAAAAGTTTAAAAAGTTAAGGTCACCTATTCACCCCCCCCTCTAGGTGATTAGGTACAATTTCTTTCAACATGGAAACACTAAAGTCATTTTTCAATGTGTAAGATTCGCACCATGTTTGTTATTATCTTCAATTCAGGCCTTGAAATCCCGCATGAGGGGGGATGAAGTTTAAATGATATGTATCGAATTGAAAGAGATGACAATAGATATGAAGTATGTGCGAGTGGTGCGGGATTTTCCCGAGGTATTTTCTAAGAAATTGCTAGGATTACCCCCACATAGAGAGGTGGCTTTTCAAATTAAGCTAGTAACGGGTGCAAAGCCCATCTCTTGGACCCCGTATAGAATGGCCCCAAAGGAACTCGCCTAGTTTAGATTTTAATTGCAAGAGTTGGTAGAGTCAGGGTTTGTTCGCCCCATCTCGTCACCTTGGGGAGACCCTGTACTATTTGTTAAAAAGAAGGATGGAACGTTGTGATTGTGTATCGATTATTGGGAGCTCAATCGACTGACAGTGCGGAACACCTATCCGCTAACCCGGATCGACGAGTTGTTTGATCAATTTGTAGGAGTGCATTGGTTCTCCAAGTTGGATTTACGCTCAGGGTATTACCACTTGATGATACAAGAGGAGGACATTCAGAAAACATATTTTAGCTCAAGATACGGCTTGTACGAGTTCACCGTGATGCCATTTGGGCTCACAAATGCCCCTTCAGCTTTCATCAGTCTGATGAACAAAGTGTTTGAGCCATATCTAGACATCTTTGTCATCGTCTTCATCGATGACATTTTGGTCTACTCAAAGACAGATGAGGAGTATGTCGAACATCTTACCTTGGTGCTGAAGAAGCTAAAAGAGCATGCCTGGTTTGCTAAGTTCAGTAAGTGCGAATTCTAGCTCCAAGAAGTTGCCTTCTTGCCATGTGATCAGTGGTGCTGGACTAGCTGTGGGTCCTGCCAAAGTGCGTGCCGTGAAGGAATGGTCACCCTAAAAGTCAGCGGCCGATGTACGGAGTTTCCTTGGGCTTGCCGGGTATTATCGCAAGTTTGTGAAAGCATTCTCAAAGATTGCCCTTCCTCTTACTACTCTGACAAAGAAAGTTGTGTCATACGAGTGGACACCCCACTGTGAAGCTGCGTTCCAAGAACTGAAGGACAGACTTAACACCGCACCTATCATATCCCTTCCATCTGGGAAGGAAATATTTCAACTCTACACTGACGCATCGTATCAAGGGATGAGAGCCGTACTGATGCAGTACGGACATGTGATTGCTTATTCTTCGAGACAGCCGAAGAAGCATGAAGTCAACTATCAAGTACAAGATGTAGAATTGGGAGCAGTGGTGTTCGCCTTGAAGGTTTGGAGACAATACTTATGCGGCGTCCACTACGAAATCTTTTTGCATCATAAGAATTTAAAGTACGTTCAAACTCAGAAGGAACTGAATTTGAGCCAGCGGCGGTGGTTGGAATTTTTGTGTGATTATGAGTTTACCCTAAACTATCACCCTGAGAAAGCAAACTCCGTGGCTAATGCGTTGAGCAGGAAGGTACCAGAGTCGAGCCTAGAGTCTCGGTTGATGAGTATGGAAATACCTCGAATGCTCAAGGAAATGGAGATCACTTTAGTGGATAGTGGTCATTCGGAAAAGTATACGGAGTACTTAACCGCGATGAGCATAGCCTGTGACATTCGGGACCCAATTCGGGCAAAGCAAGGAAAGGATGTTGCTCTAGCCCGAGTGTACAAGTCAATTGAAGATGGGTCTACTGACGAGTGTTCCCTAAACGATAGCCTCGTTCATTTCCGTGGTCAGCTTTACATTCTCGAAGGTGGTAAAATTCGGGAAGATATCTTGAGAGGGGCACATTGCTCTCAATATTCAGTGCATCATGGGATTGCCAAGATGTACGATGGCTTACGGAAGACCATGTGTTGGTCGGGAATGAAGAGAGACGTCAGATATTTTGTTACACACTGCAAGGCCTGTCAAAGGGTGAAGGTGGAATGCAAGAGCCCCAGAGGATTATTACAGTCGTTACCCATCCCCGAGTGGAAGTTTGAGGATATCTCAATGGACTTCATCCACGGTTTGCCTCGCTCATGCTCAGAGAATGATTCAGTTTGGGTAATAGTTGATCGCCTAGTAAAGGTAGCCAGGTTTATTCCTATGAAGAAAGAGGCTCCTGTTGATGTTTTGGTACGCCTCTTTGTGGAGCAGTTTCTACGATATCATGGCGTGTCAAAGAAAATTGTTTCTGACTGGGATGGTCATTTTACCTGTAAAGAATGGAAGGACGTACAAGCGTATTTGGGTTCACGTCTTACCTTTAGCACAGCCTTTCATCCACAGACGGACGAACAATCTGAGAGGACCATCAAAACTTTGGAAGATCTATTGAGGTTGTGTGTGCTGGATAGAGGAGAGCCGTGGGAAAGGCTCTTACTCCTGGTAGAATGCTCATATAACAACAGTCACCAGGCCAGTATCTGGATGGCACCCCATGAAGCCCTTTACAGAAGAAGGTATAGAACCCCCTTGTCATGGGTGCAAGATGAAGACCCGAAGGTTTTAGGAATTGAGTACATCGATGATACCAATGTTGTTATTAGACTAATACAGGACCATATGCTTGAGGCTCATAGTCGGCAGGATAAATATTATAATGCAAAACACTAGATGGTAGAATTTCAAGTGAGTGACAAAGTGTTCCTGATGATCCGGACGATGCGTGGAGTATCACAGGTATGTGATGTGAAGAAGCTCAGCCCAAGGTATATTGGGCCTTACGCTATATTGGAAAGGATTGTCCATTTGGCCTATCAATTGGAGTTACCGCCAGAGCTGGAGAATCTTCATGACGTATTCCATGTGTCGTCACTTCGGAAGGCGTTGTTGCGGCCCGATCAATATTTGCCCACTACTGATGGAGCAGTAGCAACTGATAGGTCTGTGCGACTAGAGCCAGTGCGGATAGTGGACACCGAGACAAGAAACTTGCATCAGAAAAGTGTCTCGTTGGTAAAGGTGTTATGGTCTAATCATGGGAAGGATGAGTATACTTGGGAGCCGGTGGATTTGATGCAAAGCGCTACCTAGAGTTGTTTCCCCATGGTAACTTTAAAAGCCTGTTTTAATATAATTTCATACTTTACTTCCCCCATAGCCTTAGCCCGATTACGAGGACGAAATCTTTTATTTTTTATAGGATTTGTAACATCCCATTTTGTGCCATACCCCTTGCATGTGTTTTGAGTCATGAAAATTGACTCAGGTTCGGGGAGCATCGAGTGACTCAACTGGACTCAACGACTAGATCAGGAACTTACTTAGAAAGCGTTCTGAATGTTATGCATTGAGTGGACTCGACAAAACTCAACGGCATTTAACTTAGAAAAGTTCTGGAGGGTTAGTGTTGGGTATATTGATTTCAATATCCCAGATTTATAAGAAATCAAACAGGTCAATGACATACACGCATAATGTATTTGATGTGTGCTTTAGTTTATGCATGCAGGTAGTCCATGATTATACAGGTGAAGAAAAATGAGTTTGGTGATAAACTCAAAATTCGTCGAGCTCAGCTCGAAGTTCGTCGAGCTCAGCTCGCTGGTCATCGAGCTCAGCTCAACACTTATCAAGCTAAAGCCAGAAAAATTGTCTAAGGCAAAATGTGGTGAGACCGCTGAGAAGATCAGAGTTCGTCGAGCTCAGCGCACAGGTCGTCGAACACAGTTAAAGCCAGAAAAACTGACCAAGGCAAAAAGAGCTAAGACAGCTGAGATAGCTGAGAAGAAAGTGATGGGATAGCTGAGAAGAAAACATTGAGACCGTTGAGAAGAAAGCACTTAGACAGAAGGTTGTCTCCGCAGTTAAGAATAAAATGATGAGATTGCTGAGAAGAAAGCGCTGAGATAGAAGCTTGCCTCTGCTGTTAATAAAAAACAACTGAAACTGCTGAGACCACTGAGACAGAAAGCGCGGAGATATAAGATTGTCTTATCTGCTAATAAGAACCGCTGAGACCTCTGAGATAGAACCACTGAGACAAATCTAGAGAAAATTCACAAGTCTAGAAGCATTGAGTGCCAAGACAGATGGCATTGAGTGACTTAACATCACTCAACGCTTTATGGATTTCTGGAATGTTTTCTAAGTCTAGATGGTGATGACAATTGCAGATGTCATCAAAGTCAACTTACATGTAGCCATTGTGGGAAAGATGCAGTGGCGCCGAAAGCTGCTTTGTCCTTTTCTAAAGAAGGTGGGGATCACCAATCCTTGGCTGAGCCCACATACAATTGTGTCGTTGATTTAAATCAACACATATAAAAAGAAAAAAAGGGATTAGGTCAACGAAAATAAAAAGATTGAACAAAAAACAGACGGAGAACAAACGCAGAAAATAAAAAGAGAAAACTAGAGGCGGCTGGACATCTTCTTCTCCATCAAGCTTGAAAGCTCAAGTCCAGCAGAGATAGCCTGAAAGGTAAAGGAAGATAGTTGTAGCTCTTCAAGCTCAGCAAGACAGTTCTTTCTAGAATAGAGAAGCTGATTCATCCATTCAACAAGATGATAGCTATTCATCTGTGCAGTAGAAAAGAGTTAGTTGTAGAAGAGGACTAATTCATTCTACATCAAGTATGCTGTACTAATATCTGCTCAGTCTAGCAAGGTAGACTCAGAGATTTATCTCTGAGTCAGTTGTTTTATTTCTCTTAATTATTTTGTATTCACTTCCTATAGGGTTCAGTTTATCTGAATCTAAGTGTAGGGCAATTTCTGCCTAAGGTAGGTGACTAATTAGTCAATGAGGTAGGTGCCCTGTTGGGGTACTGAGGTAGGATCCAAGTGTGGATCTGAGTTGAAGGGCTTAATTTCCTGAGGTTGGAGAGTGTTGCTCTCTAATGCAGGATCCAAGTGTGGATCTGAGGTAGGGTTGTCCTCCCAGCCTGAGTGTAGGGCCTTGTGCCTGAGGTAGGTTGAAAGTGCAAGCTAGATCTGATATACTCTAGCGGGGGGGTGAATAGAGTATGGTGCTTAAAAACTTTTTCCAACAGTTGTTGTAATCTGAGTGAACAGGGAAGTAAATAGTAAATCTGACCACAGAATAATCACAGTCTACAAATGAAACTAATCACAAGCCACAGCCAGAAACAAAAGAAACACAAGCAAACAGAAGACACAAGGAGCTCTAGTGGTTCCCCCAAACTTGGGTACATCCACTCGTCTACCACCCTAGGTAGGAATCCACTACAGGATGAGTTGATCAGGTGTTCTGTGCACCAATGAGCTTTTGATAAGGTGCTCAAAAACCAAACCAGATTTTTTGATCAGGTGTCTTGCCACCAATGAGCTTTTGATAAGGTGCTCAAAAACCAAACACAAACTTTTGAAGGGAGTTTGAAAAACCCTGTACAGAGGTGGGGATGAGAGAGAGATGGAAGTCTTCTCTTTCTCAAAGCAGCTGAGAAGACTATGTGGATATTGATGTTGTCAAAGCTCCCCCTGAGTTCTTGAGATGTTCAGGAAATGAAGCTTTGCTGTAGGGTGATAGGCCTTCAGAAATTGATCTCCAACAAATGATGATTTCAGCAACAGCTGAAATCTGAGGTGTCTGGAGTCTTGAATGATGATGGCCTTGAACACTTGAATCAAAAGAGATCTGAAGATTTCAGATGGTTGATCTCTTTTAGTGATGGTGTTCTTGTATGAATCCTTTTAGACAGAGAATGTCTACAACTCTCTTTCTTTTTCTCTTGAGTGATTTTTGTTGAGAAAGATGTTGTTCCATAGAGGAGTTGTTACAAAGAATATTTTTTGTTCTTCTTCTTCTTGTGCACTCTCTTCTTGTCAGGGATTCAAAAAATCTTATCTTTTATTCCTTTGTTCTGAATAGAAATGATCCTCAGTCCAGAATAGACGTTAGCCTGTCATTAATTACATCCTTAATTGCAATTGTCTTCTGGGGGAAAGTCCAATGAAACATTCCTTGATAATCCCTTGAAACTTGCTCTAGAATAAATGAAAACGGCTATAAGATCTTCTGAATTAATTGCTGACAATAACTCCTTAACTGTTCTGAATTTGAATCTTGAAAGTCATTTAACTCTTCAGAAAAACGTCGAACTGAGCTCTACTATCGTCGAACTGAGCTCAGCGATTTGGACTTAGACAGCAATAGAGATCGTCGATCTGAGCTCAACTATCGTCGAACTGAGCTCAGAGATAGAGAATCAATACTGGAGTCAGGATCGTCGAACTGAGCTCGAATATCGTCGAATGGAGTTCGACGATTTGTTGAAGTTGAGCTCAGCGATCATCGAATGGAGTTCGACGATCCGTCGAAGTGAGCTCAACAATCATCGATTGTAGTTCGACGATTCGTCGTACTGAGCTCGACGAAATGACTTAGTCTCCAAACTGAAAAACCTGGTCTTGAGGGCAGCTCCCAAACCTAACTACTAACCCTTAGTCTCAATTCTAATTGACCTTTAGATCTATACAATGAGGTCAAAAACAGGTTTCCTAAACACATAGTGATCCTGACCCAAATTAGTAATAGGGTGTTCCAACAATCTCCCCCTATTTGGGTTAGGATTACTATTTACAGAAATTGAAATAAAAGCAACAATATACAAAGCAAAAAAATGCAATAAACAAGACATTGCAGAAGCACAGATATATCTCAGACAGATCATAAATCAGAATAATTGTCACCTTACAGAATTACTCTTTCTCCTTGCTCTTTATAAGTTTAATTTCTCTATTTGGATTAAGAGCTTCCTTTTTTGATCTTCTATCATCAGCTGCACCTAAAGAAGTTTGTTGTTTAGGCCTTGATACCACAGCTTCAGGGTGCAGCTCCATGTATCTTTCAGAATCAAAAAACTTGCTGGAAGCATATCTTTCAAGTTCTTTCTTTCTTTGTTCTGACAAGATAGCAATGCTGGAGGTGTCCTTGCCTTGCTCTCTAGCTTTCTTAATCTGATCCAAGACAGCTAATTCTTTCATTCTAGCAGTCCATGCAGTAGGATTATTCTCTGGATCCTCAAAAGGCACTGGAGGTTCATATCTGTTGGAAGGATTATCTGGAGGAGCTCTGGATGAGACTAATTCTTTTAGCTTGTAGGGAAAATGACCTGAAGTTGTATCAGATGAGGCTTGTCCTTCCCTTGAGTATGGATGCTGTCTAGAATAACCTTTAGAGTAAACTTAGAATTCCCTTTGGTTTCCTCTATAATTTCCTCTCCTAGATTAATAACCTCTGGATTGGCTTCCCCTATATTGAGATCTTCCTTGAGGCTGATAGGGGGTTTGACTTCTAGCAGAAGGATGAACAGCAGAGCTACCACCTGCACCTACATCAGGAGGAGGAGGTGGAGGAGGATGATGGAACTGAGAGGAACCTTTCTCATATTTTCTCTTCTTTTTCATAGACTTTAATTGATTCTTGGAATATTGCATCCAGTGTTCAGTTATAGGGCAGTCATGAAGAATATAATAGGTAATATCATTGGTATCTTTGACTTTAGCTGGTGGAACTCTTTTCATAGCTTTGCTTCTTGCTTTTCTTTTCCTGGCTATAGTAGCAGAAGAATCATCAGAATCAGTTCTGAACTGATCACTTTCAGAGCTTTGTTCATCATATAAAGCATCAATCCTTTTCAGATAGTCTTTTTGAAGTTGGGTTGGAGCAGATGAAACAGTAGTGACAACAATTGTAGCAGCAGTAGTAGAATCAGAAACAGTACTGGCAGAAGTTATAGCAGCAACAGTAGTAACAGCAGATACAGAACTTTCAAGAGCAACACTCTTAGAAGAGACAGCAGCAATTTCAGATATAATAGTTTCAGTAGCAGCAATATCATCAGTAATGACAGTGGGCTCAAAGTCATGTGCCTCTGTCTGCATATCCTCAGAAACTGAAACATCAGCCACATCAGAACTAATAGAACCAGCAACATTTGTAGCAGTAGGAGCAGCATCAGTGCTTTCAACAGCAACAGAAATAGCAGGGGCAATAGTAGGGACAGCAGCATAAACTGAATTTACAAAGGAATGAATAATGCTAGTGTCACAGCTTGAAAAGGGCACAATGGCCTTGGAGAGATCCTCTGATGGCTGGACTGCAATTTGCTCTGGAAGACAGATGAAGTAGACTGAATCAAAAACTGAAAGCAGGGACCTGAGGTCCACTGAAAAAACTGCAACCTGTGGTGGTGTTGAAACTGGAGCTTGAGTTGAGGTAACAGCAGCTGCAGGCAATCTAACATCTTCATGAGGCATCTCCCCCTGCCTAGATTCAGAGACATCTGGATCAAGGCACCCAAAGGAAGGGATTGCCTGAGGAGGAAAGTTGGAGGAGAGCCTGGCAGATAAGTCTGCAACTGACTTGAAGAGTGGAGCCAAGGAGGTCTCCAACAGAAGTGAGAGCCTGGGAGCTATCAGCTCATATAGTTTGTCAGCTAAGGATGGAATATCTACATGCTCAGTAGGGACTTCAGCAGAGGTAGAGAAGGATGGAGGAGCAACTGGAGATATTGGTGGAGAGCTGGTGGATGGTAGAAGTGAAGGTTGAGGTGTGGGGATTGTGGAAATGGAAGAAAGTGGTATGGAGATACAAGGTGTGAAGGAGGGTTGATCAATCATATCTTGCAGAAGTTGTTGGTAAGATGTGGATGAAGAGGGTAGATCAGGAGGGGATGAAGGTGAATCATCCATGAAGGAATCATCTAGAAGATTGAATGGTGGGAGGTGAGATGATGTGTCAAGATCTGGTGGAGGGTAGTGATGTAATGGGTGGAAGATTTCTTATGTGAGAGTAGGGATTGGAGATGGAATTGATGTAGGAGATGGGCTGGAAATAATGATGGTGGATGAAGTTTGAATGGTGGATGAAGTTTGAATGGTGGAGGTGACTGGTGGAAATGAAATAAGAGTTGGAGGAGGAGGAGAAGAAGCAGCAGGCAAGTCTTCTGCAGGGGTAGAGACTTGAGGGGAAGAGACTGTTACAGTCCTTGTGCCTGAAGTAGTGCTTGCAGAGGGTCTGCTGGGCTTCACTATCTGTCTGTCCCATTTGCCAAACAGGGCACAGGACAGCCTCTTAGAGGCATTGATGTGCATCCCAGATGAGACTAGCAGGGCAGGGCATCTGTTATGAAGAAACAGCCCTAAAATCCTTCCATAATTTACAAAATTCTTATTGATCTTCTTCTTAATCAGATCAAAGAAGATTTCTCCCCAGTTTAATTGTTTCTTATCCACTAAAGCTCCCATCAAGCACAGCTGATACCTGTAGATGGTATCATGTGCTGAATGCTCGGCCAAAAGAACTTTTCCCACTACATCAGCTAAAAATCTATATTCAACACCTAAGTTCTTTTTCAGCAACTTGCTAGGGTTTGCATCAGAATGACCCATTCTAGCAAGTAAATCAGAAAATGCTCTCCTGACAACTCAATAGAATCCTCTCCATAATTCAATCCAAAAATCTCTGTCAGAATATTAGAAGTCAGAGGGACCTGGATTCCAGAAATTGAACCAACCACTGTATTTTGGTCCTGATTGTGGGTAGTATAGACCCACTCCTTGATCTCATCTGTAGGTAGCTTGATTCTGGTGGACATGATGGTGACTAGCTTTTGCTCCTTGAACAGTTCCAGAATGTCTTGGAAAATCTGATCACTGGTGTTGAAAGAATCCATGTCAATATCGAATCCGGCATCAAACTTCATTGCGGCTAGAATGGCAACTGAGACAGACATTGTTACCTGCAAAAATCAACAAACAAACGACCAAGTGTAGAGAAGTTTGGAGGGAAAGAGGATTTTTGCAGAGAGAACGAAGGCGCAAAGAGAGAACGACGGCCGAAAAATGAATTTTATATTAGGGTTTGAAGCAGAAAAGGAAAGATCGTTGAACTCAGTTCAACGATCGGGGCTTCTAAAGGAATCTGAAGGGTCTTCAATAACGTCGATCTCTATTCGACGATATTGGAGAGCGTCGAACTCCGTTCGACGATAGTTCAGAAAACAAAATCGTCGAGCGCCGTTCGACGATCGTTGACCTGAAGAGATAGTTGAACACTATCTGAGAAGCGCTGAACTCAGGTCGATGATTTTCGAAAGCGTCGATCTCCGTTTGACGATCGGGGGAAAATCGTCGAGCGCAGTTCAGAGACCAGAAACACTCTACACACTAGAAAAATCAAGATGTTTGCCTAGTCTTGGTCCTTTTTAGAGTTTCAAAATCTTGGACATTATTTTAGACTTCCCCCATCTAACATTCCTAGCTGATTTAGGAAGAAGGTGTGTTTCTTTTCATCCAAGGGTTTGGTGAAAATATCTCCCCTTTGCATATCAGTTGGGATATATTGAAGTTCAATTTTATTCTTCTCAACATTATCCCTTAAGAAGTGATGCCTAATTTCTATGTGTTTTGTCCTACTATGGAGGACTAGATTTTGAGCTATAGAAATAGCACTGGTATTATCACAAAAGATTTTAGACTTCTCTAAGTTATAGCCATAGTTTAGGAGTTGGTTTTGAATCCACAATATTTGTGAACAATAACTACCTGCAGCCATATATTCAGCTTCAGCAGTTGAAGTTGACACAGATGTTTGTTTCTTGCAAAACCAAGAGACAAGTCTGTCACCAAGAAACTGACAAGTTCCACTGGTGCTTTTCCTGTCAATTCTGCATCCAGCATAATCAGCATCAGAAAATCCAGTTAAGTCAAATGCTGAATCTTTTGGATACAGAGACCTAGATTTGGACAACTTTTTACATACCTGAGAATCTTTTTTACTAATGTTAGGTGTGACTCTCTAGGGCTCACTTAGAATCTAGCACTTATGCATGTAGCAAACATTATGTCAGGTCTACTAGATGTAAGGTACAGTAAAGAGCCAATCATTGCTCTATATGATGTCTGATCAACATGTTTCCCATCTTCATCAGCATCCAATACAGCATTGGTAGGCATAGGTGATTTCATGCAAGATGTTTTAGACATACCAAATTTCTTAACTAATTCTTTTGCATACTTGGTTTGAGAAATAAAGATGCCTTCAGCATGTTGTTTGACTTGCAATCATAGAAAGAATGATAGCTCACCCATGCTACTCATTTCAAATTTAGAATGCATTAGGTTGGAGAATCTTCTGCACAAATTTGAATCAGTAGAACCAAAGATAATATCATCTACATAAATCTGTACTAGTAGGGTATGGGACTTATGTGTTCTAATGAAAAGAGTTTGATCTACTCTACCCCTTATAAATTCATTTTCCAGAAGGAAGCATGCTAGGGTCTCATATCATGCTCTAGGAGCTTGCTTGAGACCATATAATGCTTTGTTCAATTAAAAAACATAATCAGGATGGGTTGGAGAGATAAAACCTGGAGGTTGTCTGACATAGACTTCTTCTTTGATGTCTCTATTTAGAAAGGCACTCTTTACATCCATCTGATATACCTTGAAGCCTTTGTGGGCTGCATAAGCTAAGAAGATTCTGATGGCTTCCAATCTTGCAACTGGTGCAAAAGTCTGGTCATAATCTATGTCTTCTTCTTGAGAGTATCGTTGAGCAACTAGCCTTGCCTTGTTCCTTACAATTACTCCTTGATCATCCAGTTTGTTTCTGAACACCCACTTTGTTCCAACAATGGAGTGATCCTTAGGCCTTGGCACTAGTTCCCAAACTCTGTTCCTTTCAAATTGATGCAACTCCTCTTACATTGCAATGATCCAGTGTGGATCTTGCTCTGCATCTTGAATGGATTGAGGTTCAATTTGAGATAGGAAGCAAGTGTGCAACAGGTTTTGGTTGACCTGATTTCTGGTTTGCACACCAGCTGAGATGTGTCCAATTACTTGGGAAATTGGATGATCTCTTGATGTTAGTAAATCAACAGGGGGTGTTGATTGTTCACCAACCTATATTGTTGTTTCCTCTTGTGGTACAACAACTGGCTCTTCAAGTTGTTTCTCTTCAATATGTTGAATGTTTTCTTCATCTTCACTGCTTTCCTCTTTTTGAGTAATCTGTAACCTATTGAAATCTTCAGCAAGAGAGTGTACCTGCAAAGGTTCTATGGTAGAAGTATTCTTCTCCTTGAAAGACATGTTAGATTCATCAAATGATATGTGAACAGATTCTTCAATTTTAAGAGATGATTTAATATAAACCCTGTAAGCCTTACTGATCATGGAGTATCCCAGAAACACCCTTCATCAGCTTTAGCTTGAAATTTTGCTAAATACTTCTTGTCATTATTATGTATATAACAAATACAACCAAAAATTCTAAAATAATCTATTTTAGGTTTCTTCCCTTTGAGTAATTCATAGGGAGTCTTACCCTTTAGTTTATGTTTTAAACTTCTGTTCAGCAAATAGTTGGAGGTGTTCACTGCCTCTGCCCAAAAGATAGAGGAAGGTGATCATCTGACAACAATGTAGTGGTAGATTCAATAAGGGTTTTATTTTTCCTTTCATCTACCCCATTTTGTTGAGGAGTTCTAGGAGCTGAGAAAGTATGTCTGATCCCTTCACTCTGACAGAACTCTTGCATAAGAAGAGAATCAAACTCTATCCCATGATCACTTCTGATCAGGGCAATGTGAGTATTGAACTCAATCTGTATACATTTGAGAAACTCTGTCAAACACTTAAAGTTATCAGACTTCTTCCTCAGAAAGAACACCCATGTGAATCTAGAGAAGTCATCTACAACTACTAAAGTGTAAGATTTCCCTCCTAAGCTTTGTACTGTAATGGGTCCAAAAAGATCCATGTGTAACAGATACAAAATCCTAGGTGAATCACTCTTATTAAGTGACTTGAAACTATTTTTATTTTGCTTGCCTAATTGACAAGCCCTGCAGAGTCCTTCCTTCTTGTAGGGGCCAGAAGGTAGTCCTCTAACAAGGTTGTCCTTGGATAGCCTAGCAATGGTTCTAAGGTTTAAATGTCTTAGTCTCTTATGTCATAATACATTAGGTCTACTAACATAGTTAAACAGGAAAATATCTACTTCTGTTGAAATAAAGTCTACTAAGTAGATGTTACCTTTCCTTTTACCTGTCAACACAGTTGTGTTGTCCTCTGACTTGATCTTGCATAAGGCTTTGCTGAAAGTCACCTGGTAGCCTTCATCACATAACTGACTGATACTGATCAAGTTGTGCTTTAGTCCTTCCACATAGGCTACCTTCTTGAAAGTGACTGTGTCAATTTGGACTGCACCATATCCTTTAGTTTGTCCAAAGTTTGAATCACCAAATATGACTTTGGGTCCAAGCTTGGCTTTAAAGGATGTGAGGTTGTCCTTATTTCCTGTCATGTGCTTAGAGCACCCACTATCCAAATACCATTGTTGCTTTGATGTTGGATAGGTCTTCACCTGCACATAAAATAATTCACTTGTTTTTGACCCAGTTTACCTTGGGCCTAGGTTGATAACCTTTAAACTCAGAAATAAGTGACATCCCTGGTTGACTCTTATAACCTTCATGATGATATCTCCTTGGAGGTATTATCCATTCAGTATAAGGGTTAAAGCTTTGGGATGAAGGACCCCTAGGATTGGATTTTGATTTGCCCTTGAAAGAATTTCCAAAGCTCTGATCTCTGTTCGACGATCGTTGAGCTGCGTTCGACGATCTTGGGTCAGATCGTCGAGCTCTGTTCGACGGTCGATTGTGGCAGAGTTCAGGGATTAGAGATCGTCAACCTGAGTTCGACGATTTTGCCTGAGATCGTCGATCTGTGTTCGGCAATCGTCGAGCTCCGTTCGACGATTTCTGCTGTAACTTGGTTTTCTTAGGTAGATCAGAATTTTTCCTAGCTACCTCTACAACTCCCTTCCCTTTATCAGAAATAAACTTAATTGGGGTTGTTAGAACTATAGGTTGGCTGGATGAAGCACCTAAGCCCAGTGTACTATTGAATCTGGAGTTCACTGTGCTTGTAATGTCCATTAGCTTGATGATTCTCCCATTAAGAGATTCTTCAAGCTTTTTGGCCTCTGACAGCTCAATTTTCAGTGAAGCTATCTCCTCCCTACAGCACTCCAACTCCTCAGAGAGTTTGAGGTTTTCTGATTTTAAGGAACTATGTTCAGACAATTGATTTCTGATAGAGATAATTTCCTTCTCAGATTTTAATAAGTCTAAGCATAATGCTTTAAATTCATACTTAAAGTCCTCAGAATTGAAATCAAAGGAACTAATTACCTGGTCCTCTTCAAGTTGAGTCTCTGAGTCTGACTCTGACTCTTCTGCATCTGAATTATGTTGAGAGGCATTGATTACCATCATGCAGAACTCCTTCTCTTCAGCATCATCTTCATCATCACTAGAGCTGGATGAAGCTTCTGATTCTTCTTCAGTTTCACTCCAGGATTCAGCAACAAATCCCTTCCTTGTGTGTTTGTTCTTGCTTGAGGAGGGTTTGTCATTGCCATTCTTCTTGAAGTCTTTGTCCTTTCTTCTTTCTTTCTTGTCCCTTCTGTCCTTGTTTTTGTTTTCTGGACAATCAGGCACAATATTGTCTGGTTTCCTGCAAACAAAGCAAACAATTTCTTTATTATTTGACTTATCATACCTTGGCTTATCATGCTCTTTGTATGATCTCTTTCTGAAGTCCTTTCTGGCCATCTTGTAAAATCTTTTGGCCAATAGACTAAGCAGCTCATCATTGCCTGTGATTTTGTCTTCAGGCTGATCTTCAGTGGCTTTAAAAGCTATTATCTTTTCTTTCCTTGCGTCTGGTGAGGCAGCCTTCTGCTCTTCTTCTCTATTCTTAATAAGCAGCTCATAAGACTTGAGCTTGCACAAAAGTGCTTCTGTTGTAATCTCATTCAGACTTCTGGCATCCTTGATTGGCCAGATCCTTGAGTCCCAAGTGCTTGGGAAGCACATTAGAATTTTGTCATTTTGCTCAGTCAATGAGATCTCTTTGTCCAGAGTCTTCAGTTCATTGACTATCAGACTGAGCCTGTTATACATTTCAGCTACTGGCTCAGCTTCTCCTTTCTTGAAATTCTCATATTGGGATATGAGGTGGGATCTCCTATCTTTTCTTTCATCAGCAGATCCTGAGACTATTTTAGAGAGCTTATCCCAGATTTCCTTTGCTGAGTTGCATTCAGCCACCTTTTGGAATATATCATCAGACATGGTCTGGGCTAAGATATTCATAGCCTTTGCATCTGCTACTTTCCACATCTTGATATCAGCATCTGTTCCTGATGGAGGTGGAACAGCATTTGTGCTTGTGTTCTCTGGAGGTCTTGGACAAACTGTCAAAACAGAATTAAAAATGTCCTCGTCAATAGAATTCATGTAGAGTCTTATCCTTGCTTTCCAAAGTGCAAACTTAGACAGATTGCACACTGGAGGTCTGGTGCTAGCATAATCTTTGTTTTGGGCCATGTTTTGTGAAGAAATAATTTTAATAACAAAATCTAAAACAAGCAGATCTAGCTAGGAATCTTTGGGTTTAGGTGTTAGCCTGTACAACCACCAAGGTGTGGTATGTTTAACCAACCTGCCTCTGATACCAATTGAAAGTGCAAGCTAGATTTGATATACTCTAGAGGAGGGTGAATAGAGTATGGTGCTTAAAAACTTTTTACAACAGTTGTTGTAATCTGAGTGAACAGGGAAGTAAATAGTAAATCTGACCACAGAATAATCACAATCTACAAAAGAAACTAATCACAAGCCATAGCCAGAAACAAAAGAAACACAAGCAACCAGAAGACACAAGGAGCTATAGTGGTTCCCCCAAACTTGGGTACATCCACTCTTCTACCACCCTAGGTAGGAATCCACTGCAGGATGAGTTGATCAGGTGTCCTGGGCACCAATGAGCTTTTGATAAGGTGCTCAAAAACCAAACTAGATTTTTTGATCAGGTGTCTTGCCACCAATGAGCTTTTGATAAGGTGCTCAAAAACCAAACACAAACTTTTGATGGGAGTTTGAAAAACCCTGTATAGAGGTGGGGATGAGAGAGTGATGGAAGTCTTCTCTTTCTCAAAGCAGCTGAGAAGTCTATGTGGATATTGATATTGTCAAAGCTCCCCCTGAGTTCTTGAGATGTTCAGGAAATGAAGCTTTGCTGTAGGGTGATAGGCCTTCAGAAATTGATCTCCAGCAAATGATTATTTCAGCAACAGCTGAAATGTGAGGTGTCTGGAGTCTTGAATGATGATGGCCTGAACACTTGAATCATAAGAGATCTGAAGATTTCAGATGGTTGATCTCTTTTAGTGATGGTGTTCTTGTATGAATCCTTTTAGACAGAGAATGTCTACAGCTCTCTTTCTTTTTCTCTTGAGTGATTGTTGTTGAGAAAGATGTTGTTCCAGAGAGTAGTTGTTGCAGAGAATATTTTTTGTTCTTCTTCTTCTTGTGCACTCTCTTCTTGTCAGGGATTCAAAAAATCTTATATTTTATTCCTTTGTTCTGAATAGAAATTATCCTCTGTCCAGAATAGCTGTTATCCTGTCGTTAATTACATCCTTAATTGCAATTGTCTTCTGGGGGAAAGTCCAATGAAACATTCCTTGATAATCCCTTGAAACTTGCTCCAGAATAAATGAAAACAGCTACAAGATCTTCTGAATTAATTGATGACAATAACTCCTTAACTGTTCTGAATTTGAATCTTAAAAGTCATTTAACTCTTTAGAAAAACGTCGAACTAAGCTCTACTATCGTCGAACTGAGCTCAGCGATTTGGACTTAGACAGCAACAGAGATCGTCGATCTGAGCTCAACTATCGTCTAACTGAGCTCAGATATAGAGAATCAATACTGGAGTCAGGATTGTCGAACTGAGCTCGAAGATCGTCGAATGGAGTTCGACGATTTGTTGAAGTTGAGCTCAGCGATCATCGAATGGAGTTCGACGATCCGTCGAAGTGAGCTCAACGATCGTCGATTGGAGTTCGATGATTCGTCGTACTGAGCTCGACGAAATGACTTAGTCTCCAAACTGAAAAACCTGGTCTTGAGGGCAGCTCCCAAACATAACTACTAACCCTTAGACTCAATTCTAATTGACCTTTAGATCTATACAATGAGGTCAAAAACAGGTTTCCTAAACACATAGTGATCCTGACCCAAATTAGTAATAGTGTGTTCCAACATAGGTGACTGGAGAGTCACTGAGCTATAGGTGATAAGTGTGTCACTGAGTTGTAGGCCTTGGTGGAGGCTGAGTTGTAGGTACCTGGAAGTGTACTGAGTTGTAGGAGTGCTACAGCACTCTGAGAGTAGCACTGTGTGCCTGAAGCTATAGGGCTGAATAGCCTGAGTTGTAAGACTTAGAAATAATGCTGAGGTAGGTGATCAGTGGATCACTGAGTTGTAGGAGCTCTGCAGGGCTCTAAGGTAGGAACACTTATGGTTCTGAGTTTGGATTTTTTGAAAAATCTAGGTATAAGGCCGAGGACCTGAGGTGTAAGTTTTGAGGAGCATAGTGGTGGAGTTTGTGCCTAGTCTAACAAATAAGTTGGAAAGGCGGGAGGGAAATTGGATGTACCCAATTGAGCAACTACAATAAATCTTTGTGTGTTTGTTGTGTTGCTTGTTTTCATTCTTATTGCAGGATATAAGGACAAGCTCTAGATAGATTAAGTTTAAATCAGCAAAAGAACCAATAAAATTTCAAAGACCTATTCACCCCCCCCCCCCCCCCTCTAGGTGATTAGCTAATATTCAGTTAAACAACTTTCAGGTAGGCGTTGAGTGCGTTGAGTGGACCCTACACACTCAACGCCATTCAACTTACAAAAGTTCTGGCGGGCTAGGCGTTGAGTGCAGTCAATGCACGTAACACCATTTAGCTTAGAGAAGTTTTCTGGAGGGTTAGGCGTTGAGTGCGTTGAGTGCAGTCAATGCACTCAATCCCATTTAACTTAGAAATTCCTGTTGGCGGGTTAGGCGTTGAGTGCGTTGAGTGCAGTCAACGAATTCAACGACATTTAACATAGAAAATTCTGCCGGCGGTTTAGGCATTGAGTGTGTTGAGTGTAATCAATGCACTCAATGCCATTTAACTTCGAAAATTTTTGCTGGCGTGTTAGGCGTTGAGTGTACTCAATGCGGCATTGAGTGCACTCAACGCACTCGACGCCATTTAACTTAAATTATTCTGGCATCTATATGCATTGAGAGCGTTGACTGGACTCAATGGCTTTTGCCTTAGGCGAATTTTCGGCCCTATTTGCTGCTGAACCAGAATTCTAGGGTTTGACGTCAAATGACTTAAATTAGACGTATCTTTTCAAAAGCAAATAATTGATATAATAATAGGCTGTCCAGTAACACGATGACACGTGGCAAAGCGGTTCAACCCTAATTCCTCTTATAAAAGGATATTTACGGGAAAACCTCAGCCGTCGCATCGCCATTTTGTCGAGTCGTTTCTATGCAACCATGACTGAAGCAGAAGGAGCAACAAGATCGCCGAAGTAGGATTTTCTGGAGCAAGTCTTTCTTTTCTCTTTCCTGTGAAGAACGAACACCAACGAGGGAGAAGAAGATGTCGCAAAGAAGGGTGACAAGATCCATGGCGGGAAACCTCAGAACCGCCGGAAATGATGTGAGCTTCCTACCCTCTCCCTTAGTACTAGATCTCTAGTAATTCTTAGGAGACATATTGACTCAAAGGATTCTTGATTTGTGAGAAGAAGTTTTCTTAGGAGAAGGTCATGCTAGGGTTTGTGCCCAAGAGATAAGATGTCTTCGACCACTCCTTCCTTCCATGAGAAGATAGAGACTTGGTTTCATGAATAAAGTTGGCCTTTTGAGGGTGAACAAGGGAGGAGGAATTCTGGATGTGATTTGGGAATTTTGGTTGGAGGAATAAGACTGCACGCAGAAATCTGTTTTTTGCGCGCAGCGATATTCGAGACCATTTTCGAACATGATGCGTCTAGAATTGGGTTTTCGACTGAACAAAAAAGTCATAGACCTTGGAAATAACTTCCCAACAAGTGGTAACACACCTTCACCGGATTCATGTAACCTCGGGAATCCCCAATCTAATTTACTGTGCAGTAATCTTTCCTGCACAAATAATTCTCGGGTTTGAGTTGAATCGGCTTTGAATTTGGTATGGATAGACTATAGTACAACAACGTTAACGGTTTGGTAATTATGGTAAACTATTGTTAAATGCATTTGTTGGATAGATCCTTAACGAAAAAATGGTGTAGTGAATGAATGAGTTGACGAGTTGGGATGGTAGGATTGGATTAAATATGTGAACTAATAAGGACCACTACTAGAAAAATGACTTTTAGCCACGGTTTGTTTTGCCACGGCAAAAAACCGTGGCTAATAATGAAGTATTAGCCACGGTACTTGAACTGTGGCAAATACGTTAGTATTAGCCACGGATGACTGAACCATGGCAAAAAAACACTTTTTGTCACGGTTTGCCTATTTCGTGGCTAATAAGCTAGTATTAGCCACGGAAGCCTGAACCGTGGCAAAAAGTCATGGCATTTTTAGTCCCACACCGCCAATTTCAATAAAAAAATTCGGGTTTATATAGCACATTCCGCAATGAATGTTTGAATTATCTGGGATCGCGGGCGGTGGCGGCCGGCGGCCGGCGGCGGCGGCAGGCGGCGGGCAGCGGCGGTGGCGGCGGCGTGCGGCGGGCGGCAGCGGGCGGCGGCAGAATCTTTTTCGTTTGTTACAGCCCATTTAGCCACGGAAATTCAACCGTGGCAAATAAGGAGCTTTAGCCACAACAATGGGACCGTGTCTAATAATTGCTGAAAAGAGACCCTTTAGCCACGATTCTAAACTGTGGCTAAAATTCGTGGCTAAAACTCTTTTTGACACGGATTCAGCGTGTCTAATACTATTAGCCACGCTCGCATTGCCCACGCCCATTTATCGTGGGTAAGCCGTGGCTAAAAAGTATTAGCCACGGTTTTTTACTTTTAGCCACGACAATCTGCCATGGCTAAAAGTCTGTTTTTTAGTAGTGGACGTAATTGACAAAGCTAATACGTTGAATAATGATGTGGTTGGCTTGAAGTTGATGTACGTGGTGGTAGTGATTGATATGAACAAATGGTTGTTACCATTTAGTTGATAGATGCATTTGTGCACGATTGGTTTGAACTTGGTAAAAAGATTGTATTCAGTTGATGTTAAAGTTATGTGACCATAGTTTATATATAATTATGATAACCAAATGGTTGATGAATATGTAAAGTACCATTATGTTAACGATTAACCCTTAAGAACCTTGGGGCACGAGATTGTGAAAGGGTGTAAGTGCTGACCACACTGGATTGGTAATGATGAAAAGAGACATAAGTGGACGATTGGCCTTGGTCCTCTAGTGGTTTGTCCATAGAGGCACCTTTCGTGCCATAATGATGTGAAATTACATGTGGTGTGAGTCAACACGCGGTGTCGTAATCCTGGGTCAAGGATAGTGTGGTAGGTCTACGTGCTCGCCAGTCGTCACACTGACGGGAGTTCAGAGATAGACTTATAAGGCTGGGCCTTGGTCCTCGGTGCTTACTTCCAGAGGCACCCTCCGTTCTAGTGGACGGTTGGACTTGGTCATTTGGTGATTTGTTCATAGAGGTACCTTCTGTACTATGAAGATAGGCCGGTTGTGCTGGGCTCTTGGTGCACATCTTCCCGAGACCCCTTCTGAGCCGTAGTACGCATATGAGCTCTGTTGTTGTGTTCTGCCTAGGCTTGGTAGTGTGGATGCCCGCCTAGTAGTGGAGATGGCCGCCTAGTACTGGAGATGCCCGCTACACTATTACTGCCTGGCCATGATGGTTAACGCCTGAGAGGTTAGCTACCTGCTCGAAAAGTGGGAACTACAAGTCTGTATCGACATTGCAGTTGCATGTGCGTGATCATGGGTGAATCATTGCATTGCATTCATGTCATTAAATTACATTGCATACACAATTTCCTTATCGTATAATTTTGTATGGGCACTCTTACATGATGAGTTACTTTACTGTTGAGCCGATCCTCAACTTATATGTTTGTATGAGCATTCATATAAGTTGAGTTACTTTCGGTTGTAGTTCTATATTTTTATACTACTGTAGATTATAGAACTACTAGACTAGATTGTTTACTCATTTATTATACTGATGATATACATTGAGATTGTCCACACTTTTACCACTTGTTTGTACTACTGCTCTATATATATATATATATATATATATATATATATATATATATATATATATATATATATATATATATATATATATATATATATTCTACTTGTCCTTTTCTCCACCCGATGCCGAGGAGTCGCCGGGGGAGTGGATATGTAGCCACTTAGTCTTTATGACTAACGGTTGTTATGTCTTCCTTTTTAGGAGGGAACCCCGCATATAGATAAGCAGCATGTTATGCATCAGGACAGTGAGGCCAGGATGACAGGGCCAGAAGAGACGGTGTCATCGCTACCATCAGTGACTGATGTGAGTTTGAGAAACTCATTTTGTATATATACTCTGATGTTATAGAAGCTTATTGATGCTTCTTTAATTTGATGTACTCTCTTATAGACTATTTTACTTATGTGTGGATTTGACTTCTGTTATATATTCTTAGTTGGTTTGGAAATGAATGATATTGATTATAGCCGGCAGGATAGGCATCTTGTAGTACAGGTTAGCCTGTGTGCTAACGCTACCACAAGGCTGTTGTTCTGGGCATAAGACTCCCCTCGTACCGTATTTTTTGTTCTGGGAGGGGTGTCTTACAAGTAGTTAGATAGAGAAGGGAACCAATTATCCCCTTATATAAAGTCTCATCAACAGGTTTCCCTACCTCATCTTTGCATATGGGCATACTTGATCCCATGGGAATTCTCATGGTGGAAGAATTTTCCATACAAAATTTCTCTATTAACTCCCAAGTGAACTTAGACTGGGATATGGACAAGCCATCATCAGTTTGTCTTACTTGGAGACCCCAGGAGAACTTAAGTTCACCCATACTGCTCATCTTAAACTTCCTGCAAAGGTTGTCATCAATAGATCCAAAGATGATGTCATCTACATAGATCTGAACTAAAATGATCTTGCCCTTAGATTCCCTTAGGAATATGGTCTTGTCTATCTTCCCCCTTGAGAATTTGTTCTCAATGAGGAAGCTAGACAAAGTCTCATACCATGCTATATGGGCTTGCTTTAGCTCATATAGAGCATTTCTAAGTCTATGAACAGAATCAAGTGAGTTAGAAACTACAAAATCTGGAGGCTGCTCAACATAGACTTTCACTTTTAAGTCACAATTCAGGAAGGCTGACTTCACATCCATATGCTAGACGTTGAATCCCTTGTGTACAACATATGCAAGGAACAATCTTATGGCCTCCAACCTTGCTATAGGGGCAAAGGTTTGATCAAAATCAATGCCTTCTTCCTGCTTGTATCCCTTAGCTACTAATCTTGCTTTGTTCTTGATTATAATCCCATTTTCATCAAATTTGTTTCTATAGATCCACTTGACTCCAATGACAAAATGTCCATGAGGTCTGGGAATAAACTTCCAGACTTTGCATCTTATGAACTGGTTTAGTTCCTCTTGCGTAGCCACTATCTAGAATTAATCTATGTTTCCCTCTTCAAACTTCTTTGGCTCCACTTGTGACAGGAAGCTTGTATACATAGCTGTATTCGGATTTCTGCTTCTTGTCACTACTCCATGGCTTGGTTCACCAATGATTTGGTGAGCAGGATGGTCTCTCAAATACCTAATTGCTAGAGGTAATCTTCTTTTATCAACAGTTTCAGTAACAGCCTCTTGTTGATCATCCTCTACTCCAAGTGTGTCTGATAGCCCTTCTGGAGTAATCACTTCATCTTGGATAATTGGTTCCGCTTCCTTGATGGTCAAATAATCCATCACCAGTTCTGTACCTGCAGTGCTGGAAGAGGGGCTTGGCAGCTCCCTGTTAATCATGCTAGACTCATCAAAGACTACATGCACAGAATATTCTATAACTTGGCTTTTCAAGTTGTATACTCTATAGGCTTTACTATGATTGTTGTACCCAAAAAAAACTCCATCAAAGGATTTGACAGCAAACTTAGTCACATAGGACATTCCATTATAGAGCACATAGTACTTACTACCAAAGATTCTGAGATAGCCCAGATTTGGTTTTCTTCCCTTCAAGATCTCATAGGGAGTCATCTTGTGTCTTTTGGTGATAGAGGCCCTATTGAGGACATGACATGTAGTATTTACTGCCCCAGACCAGAAATATTCTGGGAGAGATATGTCACACAACAGGGTTCTTCCAGCCTCTATGAGAGTTCTATTTTTCCTCTCAACAAAACCATTTTGCTGGAGTGTTCTAGGAGAAGAAAATTATTGATGAATCCCTTGCTCTTCACAGAACTCTGTCATGCTTTCAGACAGGAATTCAGTTCCATGGTCACTTCTAATTTTGACCAAATATCTGTTAAACTCATTCTGAACTTGCTTAACAAACTTGATGAAGATATCAAGGATCTCATTCTTTTTCTTAAGAAAGAACAACCAAGTTAACTTGGAATAGTCATAAACCACCACAATGGTGTAGAGTTTCCTACCAAAGCTATGAACAGGAATAGGACCAAATAGGTCCATATTCAAGAGGTATAAGCACCTCAAAGAGTCCTTGAAGCTAGTACCTTTGAAGGAAGCTTTGGTTTGCTTACCCTTTTGGCAAGATGAGCAAATGCTATTGTTATTGCATTTCATATTTGGACCATTCCTGAGTAACTCTTGACTAAAGAGTGTTGAAGTATTAGACCGGGTGGCTTAGCGGTCTGATCCAGCGGTTTGTTGACCGAGCGGTCTGGTGGTCTCACTCTGAAGCCTGGAGACCGGGCGGTCTATCGGTCTACCATTGCGGCCTGTTCTATCCTGCTGGAGTTACCGAGCGGTTAACCCGTCTGTCTAACCGCGCGGCCTGTGCGGTCACCTTTATTCTAGCCGCTCAGTTCTGTAAATGTTTAGTCCCACATTATTTGTATACTCTCTTTCTTATCTCCTCCATTCTATATAAGGGAGGTCATACCTTTGTAAATGATATCTTTTTTGGATAATAAAATTTTGATTATTCAAAAGTTTATCCGCTTGTTCTCTCTTTTTCGCTACTTTCTAACAAAGAGCTTGCCAATAGTCTTATAATTCAAGTTTGTTTATGATGAATATGATGTGTTGTCAATGACCTGTATTGTTTTGACTTCTTCAAATAGGGGGAGATTGTTGGGTCTATTGATCTCAATATCCCAGATTTATAAGAAGTCAAACGGGTCAATGACATACATGCATAATGTATTTGTTGTATGCTTTAGTTCATGCATGCAGGAGGTCCATGATTGGACATGTGAAGAAAAATTACTTTGGTGGTAAACTCAAAATACGTCGAGCTCAGCTCGAAGTTCGTCGAGCTCAGCTCGAAGTTTGTCGAGCTCAGCTCAACACTTATCAAGCTAAATCCAAAAAAATTGACTAAGGCAAAAAAGCACTGAGACCGCTTAGAAGATCAGAGTTCGTCGAGCTCAGCCCACAGATCATCGAATGAAGCTAAAGCCAGAAAAACTGACCAAGGCAAAAAAGCGCTGAGATTATTGAGATAGCTCAGAAGAAAGAGTTGAGATAGCTGAGAAGAAAGCATTGAGACCGCTGAGAAGAAAGCGCTGAGACAGAAGGTTGTCTCAACAGTTAAGAATAAAGTGCTGAGACCACTGAGAAGAAAGCATTGAGACAGAAACTTTTCTCAGCTGTTAATAAGAAATAGCTGAAACCGCTGAGACCGCTGAGACAAAAAGCACTAAGACAGAAGCTTGTCTCAGCTGTTAATAAGAACCGCTGAGACCGCTGAGACAGAACCACTGAGTCAAATCCAGAGAAAATTCACAAGTCTAGAAGCGTTGAGTGCCAAGACAGATGGCGTTGAGTGACTTAACATCACTCAACGCTTTATGGATTTCTGGAATATTTTCTAAGTCCAGATGGTGATGACCATTGCTAATGTCATCAAAGTCAACTTACATGTAGCCGTTACAGGAAAGTTGCAGTGACGCCGAAAGCTGCTTTGTCCAATTCTAAAGAATGTCAGGCTCACCAATCCTTGGACGGGCCCACATACAATTGTGCCATTATTTCAAATCAACGCATATAAAAAGGAAAAAAAGAAAAGGGATTACGGCAACAAAAAAAAGATCAAACGAAAAATAGACGGGGAACAAATGTAGAAAATAAAAAGAGAAAACTAGAGGCGGCTGGACACCTTCTTCTCCATCAAGCATGAAAGCTCAAGTCCAGCAGAGGTAGCCTGAAAGGCAAAGGAAGATAGTTGTAGCTCTTCAAGCTTAGCAAGATAGTTCTTTCCAGAACAGAGAAGCTGATTCATCCATTCATCAAGCTGATAGATATTCTTTTGTGCAGTAAAAAACTGTTAGCTGTAGAAGAGGACTAATTCCTTATACAACAAGTATGCTGGACTGATATCTGCTCAGTCCGGCAAGGTAGACTCAGAGATTTATCTTTGTGTCAGTTATTATATTTCTCTTAATTATTTTGTATTCACTTCCTGTAGGGTTCAATTTATCTGAATCTGAGTGTAGGGCACTTTGTGCCTAAGGTAGCTGACTAATTAGTCACTGAGGTTGGTGCCTTGTTGGGGTACTGAGGTAGGATCCAAGTGTGGATCTGAGCTATAGAGCTTAATTGCCTGAGATAGGAGAGTGTTGCTCTCTAAGGGAGGATCCAAGTGTGGATGTGAGGTAGGGCCATCCTCCCAGCCTGAGTGTAGGGCCTTGTGCCTGAGGTAGGTGACTGGAGAGTCATTGAGCTGTAGATGACAAGTGTGTCACTGAGTTGTAGGCCTTCGAGGAGGTTAAGTTGTAGGTACCTGGAAGAGTACTGAGTTGTAGGAGTGCTGCAACACTCTGAGAGTAGGGATGTGTGCCTGAAGCTGTTGGGCTAAAGAGCCTGAGTTGTAAGCCTTATAAATAAGGCTGAGGTAGGTGATCAGTGGATCACTGAGTTGTAGGAGCTCTACAAGGCTCTTAGGTAGGAACCCTTATGGTTCTGAGTTTGTATTCTGTGAAGAATCTGTGTATAAGGCTGAGGGCCTAAGGTGTAAGCTCTGAGGAGCATAGTGGTGGAGTTTGTGCCTAGTCCAACAAATAAGTTGGATAGGTGGGAGGCAAAGTGGATGTACCCAATTGGGGAACCACTATAAATCTTTGTGTGTTTGATGTGTTGCTTGTTTTCATTTTTATTGCAGGATCTAAGGACAAGCTCTAGATAGATTAAGTTGAAATCAGCAAAAGAACCAATAAAATTTCAAAGACCTATTCACCCCCCCCCCCTCTAGGTGAGTAGCTAACCTTCAGATAAACAACTTTCAAGTGGTATCAGAGGGAGGTTGCTCAAAAAGGATTTAACAATCTGAGTATAACTCCAAGGTTAGCTATAAGATAAAGAATGAGGTTTGGTGTAAACTACAAGGAATTAGGAGCGATGAAGTCACCAATCTGCAGAAAGGAAGGGTTTTGGCTCTAGAAGAAAAGGGTCAGGATACTCATGGAAGCTGCTGACCCTAGGATCTACAACACAGTCAAAGAGGGACCCTTCATCCCTATGAAGATCTCATTTCTGGATGCCAACATCTAGACTCCCAAGTCTTATGAAGAAATGAACAAAAATGAGCTACTCCTTGCCTCTATTGATAAGAAAGCTCAAAATATCATTGCTAGTGCAGTAGATGATTCTACATTCCAGAATTTAGTACACTACAACACCTTCGAGGAGATGTGGGACATCCTAGTTGTGTTCATGGAGGGTTCAGAAGAGGTGAGGGATGCCTGAAAATCCATGCTCAATCAGGAGTATGAGGCTTTCAGACAAGGAAAGTCTGAGGACATTGCTGAAAGTTTTGAAAGATTTTTCAGAATTGTTAATGAACTAAGAACATATGGAAGGGTCTTCAGCACCTCTGAGCTGAATGACAAATTTCTCAGGTCCCTTACAAAGGATTGGGACACAAGGATTTGTGTCATCAAGGAGATGGGCAAGCTAGCTAACACTCCACCTCCAACCCTATTTGGAAAGTTACTGTCTTATGAGATGCTGCTTGCAGCAAGGAAGGAAGAAGAAGAGAAGAACAGTGGGTCACAGAAAAAGGAGAAATCTGTGGTCTTCAGAGCTAATTCTTCAACTAGGAGCTTATGGAAGATCTCTCCAGTCACGAGAACTGCTTATTCAGAATCTGAGAGGTCAACATCCAGCTCCTCTGACAGCCATATATCTGATGAGGACCTGGCTGCCTTCTCCAGGCAATTCCAGAAACTCATGAAGAAGGGGCCTTGGAAGAACAGAAAGCCATCCACCTCCTTATAGCATAGAAGGAAATCCTCTAAGGAGGACAAGCATGCTTCAAACTCTAATAAATAATCTTCCTCTAATATTATTTGTTTCTGCTGCAGCAAACCTAGGCATGTAGTTGATGACTGCCTAATGAAGAGGAAACAAGAAGGAGTGAAGAAGCACCATAAGGGAAAGAAGAAAGAGAAGTCCCTTGTGGCCAAGAAGGAAAAGACCTGGTCTGACTCCTTCTCCGAGCTAGATAGTGAAGAAGAAGTCTACATTTGGCTAATAGTTGTTGCTGAACAAGAACTTAAAGAATACTCTGCTGCTAGAATAGGGATCAGGACCCATCTGTCTCACTCAGATAGTGACTCTAAGGTGGATGAAGATGAAGAAGAAGATGCTCAATGCCTTGGATTTATGGCAATGACAGATGAAGAAAGCAACCAGGATCTGCTTGGTCAGACTTAGGTAAATGCTAAATCACAATCTTTTATTTCAAGTCATGAGGCTGTCTCAGACTCTGAAGCTCAATCATCAAGAGATGAAGGGGATTCAGACTCTGAGGATGATGCCATCTCCATAATTGCTAAGTATGGAGAACGTCTTGAGGCATTCAAGAGGTGCAAGCTAATTACCAAGAGACAGGCGAAAGAGCTTCTTAGACTTAAAAGTAAGTGTGAAGACTAAGAAAAAGCCCTCACTGACATGGCTGCTCAAGCAGCCCAGCTCAAGGAGATCATTGACATTGAGACTGTGGTAAGAGTCTCAAATGAGAAATTTATCCAGAAACTGGAAAATAATCTCTTAAATGAGAAATTGCTAGTGAACAATTTTTCTAATCCAAACACTGTGATGCCCTTAATTGACACCCACCTTACCCAAGATGGTAAGAAAGGGTTGGGATTTAAGGGACCTGCTTGACCTTCCAATCCAAAAGGAAAGGGAAAAGAGAAGGCACCAGTTGTGCCTCTAGCCTCATTGCCTCAAATTCCTTTTTATAGAGTGTTGTTGCCTTCAAATAGGTATGACCATGAAAGATATTATGGTCAGTGGGAGAATGCCAGATCCACTGGAATGGACCAATGTGGCCCTATCCAAGGTGGAAGATACAACCATGTGAGAGCCTTCAAGGATTCCCATGAGAAAATTCAAATGGCCCATCCTGGACCATTTGTTTTTGGTGCCCCAGCCCCAAAACTCAAAGATAATGCTACTGTAGTGAATCAAATTCATCCAGCAAAAGTAGTGACTCAAGGTGAGTCTTCTAGCATGGCTGGAATGGAAATCTCAGATATTATCAGATGCATGTTAGCTAAAAAGGGACATGCAGCTGGTGGTTCTCAGAAAGGACCAAAACAGCTTGCTGAAGGACTATCCTTCAGTCAAACAGTTGCAGAAAGAAGACAGAAGTACAGAGTAGCACATCTCCCCACTGTTTAGGGAGCAGTACAGCCTAATGCTGGTCCGAAACAGAAACAGAGATACAATATCTATGAGTGCTGCTATTGTGTCAAAGTAGGCCACTATGTTGTAGATTGCTGGCACAATCGTTTAGTGTCCAGAGGTTGCCAAACTGTCAGGAATTCTGCAGGAAGACATGGTTATTTTCAGACTAAAATGAACCTAGGACCCAATAGAAATTGGGGCCCTAAGGTAAGGTGATTTGTGTTCATTTCAAGTTAGTTCAAGTACCAGTTCCCCTAAATGGTACTTGGACAGTAGATGTTCCAGGCACATGACTAGAACAAAGGAGGTATTGAAGGAGTTCACTCCAGTAAAGAATGGACCCAAGGTCATATTTGGAGGCTCTGACGAGGGGATAACCAGAGGGTATGGTAATATCTCAAATGACATAATCACCAACACAAAGGTGGCTTATGTGGAAGGGTTGCAACACAACCTCATAAGCATAAGCCAACTATGTGATCTTGGTTATGACATTTCCTTCCACAAGGATAAGTGTCACATCAAGACTTTAAGTGACCAAAGTGTCATCTTAACAGGCACTAGGAGTGGGAATGTCTATTTCTTAAACTTTTCTTGCTTAGATAATAGTTCCCTTATATGCCTACTTGCAAATGACAGTCTCATATTGTGTCCAATGACATAAGAGACTGGCTCATTTGAATTATAAGACCATTGGTGAGCTATTCAATGATGAGCTCATTAGGAATGGTCTCAAAATAAAATGCACCAAGAAGGGTATCTGTGCTGCTTGCTAAAAGGGTAAGCAGACTAAGACCTCTTTCAAGAGCATTGGGGCCAAGCACTCAGTGAGATGCTTGTATCTCCTGCATATGGATTTGTTTGGTCCTATGCCTGTTCATAGTCTAGGTGGGAAGGACTACACGCTTATGGTGGTTGATGACTATTCCAGGTTTACTTGGGTGTTTTTCCTTAGAAGAAAGGATGAAACCCTTGAAATCTTGACGAATTTTGTCAGGCAATTTCAGAATGAGCTTGCATGCTCTGTGGTCAAAATGAGAAGTGACCATAGAACTGAGTTTCAGTCTGCTGTTATGACTATGTTCTTTAAAGATCAAGGGATTCATCAAGAATTCTCCTCTCAAAGAACACCCCAGCAAAATGGTTTAGCTGAGAGGAAAATAGGACTCTCATAGAAGCTGGGAGAACATTATTGAGTGACACTTCTCTCGCTAAATATTTCTGGGTTGAGGAAGTCAATGTTGCATGTCATGTGCTCAATAGGGCTTCTATCACCAAAGGCCACCAGAAGACTGCCTATGAGATCTTGAAGGGCAGAAAACCAAACATATCCTATTTCAGGATCTTTGATTACAAGTGTTTCATCCTGAACAATGGTAAGTCAAAAGTGACTAAGTTTGCTGCCAAATCCCATGAGGGGATCTTTGTTGGGTACATCAATAATAGTAGGGCATATAGATTCTATAACTTGACAAATCAAGTTGTAGAAGAATCTATCCATGTAGTGTTTGATGAGTCATGCTTGATTAACTATGAGCTGTCAAGCTCTTTGCCCAGCTCTATAGGTACAAAAGTCATGATGGAAAAGCTCTCCATCAAAGATAAATACCCAGCTATATAAAAAGAATGTGAAGAGGGATGATGTCTAGAGGAAGCACGGGACAATCAAGCTGGAAATGAAGACCAACCTGCTGAAGAAAATAGTAATCAGCAGGAAGCAGTCAGGCTGCCCCCTGTAGTCAGATATTTGAGAGATCATCCTCCAGATCAGAAAATAGGTGAGGCTAGCCAAGGTGTACAGACCAGAAGAAGAAGTCTCAACACAGCTCTCTATTCCAGCTTCCTGTCACAAGAAGAGCCCAATAAATTTGAAGAAGCAAATCCAGACCAATTTTTGATTGGTGCAATGCAAGAAGAACTGAACTAGTTCAAAAGGTGCAAGATCTGGAAGCTAGTTCCCAGACCAGATGGACATAATTTCATTGGAGTCAAGTGGATTTTCAGAAATAAACTTGATAAAAATGGCATTGTAATAAAGAATAAAGCTAGAATGGTGGCCAAAAGCTATAGACAGGAAGAAGGGATTGATTATGATCAGACTTTTTCCCTAGTTGCAAGGTTGGAAGCAATTAGATTGTTCCTTGCATTTGCAGCCTTTTATTAATTCAAGGTATTCCAGATGGATGTCAAGTCTGTCTCCCTGAATGGAGACTTGAAGGAAGAGGTTTATGTAGAGCAGCCTCCAGGTTTTGTAGATTCTAACTCTCCTTACTGCTATATATAGACTTAGGAAAGCTCTTTATGGGCTCAAGAAAGCCTCCAGATCATGGTATGAGAAATTGTCTACCTTCCTCATTGAGAATAAATTCTCAAGGGGAAGATAGACAAGACCCTATTCCTAAGGGAATCTAAGGGCAAGATCATCCTAGTACAGATTTATGTTGATGACATAATATTTGGCTCTACTGATAACAACCTCTGGAGGAAATTTGCAAAACTTATGCAGGGGAAGTTTAAGATGAGTAGTATGGGTGAACTAAAATTTTTCTTAGGACTCTAAGTAAAACAGACTGATAGTGGTCTATCTATATCCCATTCAAAGTTCACCAGGGAGATAATCAAGAAATATAGCATGGAAAATGCTTCCACCAAAAGAACTCCCATGAGCCCAAGTATGCCTTTAGGCAAAGATGATCTAGGGAAGCCTGTTAATCAAACTCTTTATAGAGGTGTAGTTGGCTCCCTTCTCTACCTCACTGCAAGTAGGCCTAACATTATGTATGTAATATGTGTCTGTGCTAGGTATTAGTCATGTCCTAAAGAGTCTCACTACACTGCTGTGAAAAGAATCTTGAGATATTTTAAGGTCACCCCAGATCTTGACCTATGGTACCCCAGGAATGGGGAATTTGAACTAGCATGCTATTCAGATGCAAATTTTACAGGTTGCAAGCAGGATAGAAAGAGTACTTCAGGCTCCTATCAATTTCTAGGTGGAAGGCTTATCTCTTGGAGCAGCAAGAAACAAACAGGTGTTGCAATATCAATAACATAAAAAGAGTATATATCATCTAGAAGCTCATGTGCTCAGTTACTGTGGATCCAACATCAACTTCAGGACTACAATATTTAGATAAGTTGAACTCCACTCTTTTGAGATTCTACTAGTGCAATTGCTATAGCTAGGAATCCTGTCTCCCATAGCAGGACTAAACATATAAAAATTAGGTATCATTTAATTAGAGAATATGAGGAAAGGGAAGACATCTCCCTTGAGTTTGTCTCTACAAACAAGCAAGTGGCTGATATTTTCACTAAGCCACTAGATGAAGCCAAGTTCAACACCTTCGAATTTGAATTGGGTATGTTGAATCTTGTGTAGTTTCAAGTCTCTCTTCTACCATATATTGCACTGTCCATTTTGCAGTAGTACAAGTTCTTCCTCTAGATAATGAAGATGGTGTGCAACTATTGAGGGGTAGCTAGCCCAACAGCTTAACAGGATTCTGCCACATTGGGAAAATCTACTCCAGACAGATAGGGTTAGAAAACCCCTCAGAATGCTCCCTATTGTAGAAGTTAAAAAGGGGGAGGATAGATGTCAAAGGGGTAGGAAGAATAGACCGGTAAAATAGTATGGATGACAGTATACATGGGGGAGTAAGTAATTCTTCACAGGCTGGAGAAATATGGTAACATTTCTACACTCCACTAATGTTCAAGTTTGTCTATAATGAATATGATTTGTTGTCAATGACCTGTATTGTTTTGACTTCTTCAAATAGGGGGAGATTGTTGGGTATATTGATCCCAATATCCCAGATTTATAAGAAGCCAAACGAGTCAATGATATACACGCATAATATATTTGTTGTGTGCTTTAGTTCATATATGCAGGTAGTCCATGATTAGACATGTGAAGAAAAATGAGTTCGGTGGTAAACTCAAAATTCGTCGAGCTCAGCTCAAAGTTCATCGAGCTCAGCTTGCTGGTCATCGAACTCAGCTCAACACTTATCAAGATAAAGCGAGAAAAATTGACTAAGGCAAAAGGCACTGAGACCGCTGAGAAGATCAGAGTTCGTCGAGATCATCCCACAGATCGTCGAACACACCTAAAGCCAGAAAAACTGACCAAGACAAAAAGTGCTGAGATAGCTGAGATAGCTGAGAATAAAGCATCGAGATATCTGAGAAGAAAGTGTTGAGACCATTGAGAAGAAAGCGTTGTGATAGAAGGTCATCTCATTAGTTAAGAATAAACACTGACACCGCTGAGAAGAATGCGCTGATACAGAATCTTATCTTAACTGTTAATAAGAAACAGCTGAAACCGCTGAGACCGCTGAGACAGAAAGCGCTGAGACAGAAGCTTGTCTCAGCTATTAATAAGGACCGCTGAGACAGCTGAGACAGAATCGCTAAGACAAATCTAGAGAAAATTCACAAGTCTAGAAGCGTTGAGTGCCAATACAGATGGCATTGTGTGACTTAATATCACTCAATGCTTTATGGATTTCAGGAATATTTTCCAAGTCCAGATGGTGATGACCATTACTGACGTCATCAAAGTCAACTTACATATAGCCGTTGCGGAAAAGCTATAGTGGCACTGAAAGCTGCTTTGTCCTTTTCTGAAGAAGGTGGGGCTCACCAATCCTTAGCTGGGCCCACATATAATTGTGTCGTTGATTCAAATCAACGCATATAAAAAGTAAAAGGAAAAGAGATTAGGGCAACAGAAAAGATCGAATGAAAAACAGACGAAGAACAAATGCAGAAAATTAAAAGAGAAAACTAGAGGCGGCTGGACATCTTTTTCTCCATCAAGCTTGAAAGATCAAGTCCAGCAGAGATAGCCTGAAAGGCAAAGGAAGATAGTTGTAGCTCTTCAAGCTCAGCAAGTTAGTTCTTTCCAAAACAGAGAAGCTGATTCATCCATTCAGGAAGCTGATAGCTATTCATCTGTGTAGTAGAAAAGTGTTAGTTGTAGAAGAGGACTAATTCCGTCTATAGTAAGTGTGATGGACTGATATCTTCTCAGTCCAACAAGGTAAACTCAAAGATTTATCTCTGAGTCAGTTGTTTTATTTCTCTTAATTATTTTGTATTCACTTCATGTAGTGTTCAGTTTATCTGAATCTTAGTGTAGGGAACTTTGTGCCTAAGGTAGGTGACTAATTAGTCACTGAGGTAGGTGCCCTGTTGGGGTACTGAGGTAGGATCTAACTGTGGATTTGGGCTAAAGGGCTTATATCACAACATGCATTTTCACCGCATAAAAAGATTATAAAAGTAAGGGAAAATGCGCGTCATGATGCCACGTCAGCAGAGGATAACTGTGGACGCTCAGGCAGACACCCAACTAATCATGAGGAAAGGTTCTTTTTAAGTTATTTTAAGGAAAATCAGTTAAGTGCAGTAGTTAGTCGTATCCCTCGGCTTAGTGACTCATCTAGTCCACGAATCAAAATATATTATACGCTGCGGAAAAATACTTGATTAGATTAACTCAAACATCCTACATGAGTAAAAATGTCCCTAAAGGACAACTCATGCTATGCAAGACTCTAAATTTATTATAGTTGGAAAGATGGCTTTTACGGTGGCTAAAAATAACAAGTTAGAGTTTCAAATTATGCAATGCATGAAGTAATAGTAGTAGATTTTATAGTTGAAAATACGTAACATGCATTCCTAGCATAAATCCTCTCAGAGAACAAGTAATCCACATCCACATTTAAAGAAAGGAGCAGCTAGCAATTATGAAACAACTAACATTTCAGTGGGCGCTAACAAACTGACACGAACCCACGAACAAAGTTATGTCTGAACTAGTAAAACAAAACAAACAACAAACTACCTCGCTTAGATGAGGCAACAACCACGACCAACACTGCCGCCCAGAAAACTCCAAAACCAGCACTGCTATCTGCTACTACTCTGAACCTGAGGGATTCCAAAGACAGAATACCTCAGCAAGAAGGCACAAATGGTGGCAGAAAAGTAATAGGCCAAAATAAACAAAGGTCAACAGGGGTACCAACCCAAGACCAAAAGCACTGAAGTAAAGTACAAAAGAAAACAGGGCATCAACAGGAAAAGAACTCCTACGTGATTTGTCACGTTCCACAAGGGTACACCAGACGCACAAGGCTATAAGGTGACTACATGAATATTTCACAAGAAAGAAAATACAAAACCTTTATTAGGGACCTTTGGTCGACTCTACACAAAAACACAGCGAAGTGGTCACTCTTGGACACACCACCCAAAAACACGGCCGAGGTGGTCACTCTTGGACACACCACCCAAAAACAAAACGGATATATAATCCATCTAACTGCGAGGGAGTCTCGTACTCTCCACCATACACCGCAGACATCCAAAAACCAGGTAGACTTCCACAGGGCACTAATGAAGGTAACAAACACTGCGGAGCTGTAATCATCCACTAACTCCCGCATTCAAGAAACCCAAAGAAACCACAACACAAATATCTCGAGATTTGGCTCGTCAGACTCTACTTGACATTACTAGATACAAGACAAGGTTGATCAACCTCTAGGATCTATTTACAGTCCTAGATAAATTCTAACGCGTTTAATAACGAAAGCTAAGGTATGCATAGACATCACTAAGACACACCAGGAATAATTAACCAAAACCAGACAAGATCGGGCTTTCCAAGACAAAACTTTACAACAACAAAGGATCGCTGAAACGATTAATCATAACAATGATTTGGAAGAATAAGCGCAGAAAATTTTAAAGAACATGAAAGTATAGCCGTTATCATGTGATCGGACAAAGAGAGACGAGGGGAAACCACCACTTTCCTTGGTTTTACTGGAAAAGTCCTCTGAATTGCTCCACGTCGTAGATCGGGGCAAAAGGCTGCGGGAGGAGTTGAAATCTAGACGAAAATGGTCGAAAAGGGGGTTCGGGCCGAAATACCCTAACGAGAAATCTCAAGAGACGGTGAAGAAATTACCACGAGGGCAAAGCTCTCAACGAGAGCTTAGTGGATCTACAATAGGTTTGCGAATCCGAGCACCGAAGCACCGTCAACGGCCACTGGAAGAAATAAGGACAGACAACCTCTTTCTCGCTCATGCCACTCTGGTTCGGGAGGAAAAAGGAATCAGAGAAGATGAAGAAGGTATTTATACTAAAGGTGATAACAGGAAGAACAAACAAACAAATCGGGTTCAGCCGAACCGGTTTTCCAGAGATAGAAGGAAAGGATGACTCGAGTACTAAGGGAATTACACGAGTACTGCACGAGGATCACTCGAGCACTAAGGCACATACTCGAGTACATCAAGGGGGAACTACTCGAGTACAAGGGCACTTACTCGAGTACAGCAAGGGGGAACTACTCGAGTACAAAGGCAACTGCTCGAGTACTGCAAGGGTATTACTCGGGTATAATGCTATTACTCGAGTACAGCTAGAGGATTACTCGAGTATAAGGCTATTACTCGAGTACTGAAAGCAGAACTACTCGAGTAGATGGGAAGAATCTCTCGAGTACCAGGATGGAAGAATTACTCGAGAGATAAAGGGAGACAACTCCGATCGACTCTTGGTCGAGCTCAGCACGACGTTCATCGAAGAAAAGGAAAAAGATACTCCACTCGATGAATTTTGTTCGAAAATTATCGAATGAAGGCCTGATCGTCGATCCTAATTCGAAAATCGTCGAACTCAACACGCAGGGCCAGATCGTCGAACACAATCCGAAGATCGTCAAACTTAACACGCAGGGCCAGATCATCGAACTCAATCTGAAGATCGTCGAACTCAATACGCAGAACCGCTAGACCTACAGCAAGCTCCGCTCGACGCTTAGTCGAGCTCAGCAGGACGATCGTCGAGCTTCGCTGGACGATCGTCGAACTCCAGACAGTGCCCAGAAAAGAATTGCAATCGTCGAGCTCCGCTCGACGATCGTCGACCTCCAGACAGCGCCCAGAAAATAAAATACAATCGTCCAGCTCCGCTCGACGATCATCGACCTCCAAACAGCGCCCAGAAAAGAAAACAATCATCGAGCTCCGCTCGACGATCGTCGACCTCGAGACTGCACCCAGAAAAGAAAATAATCGTCGAGCTCCGCTCGACGATCGTCGACCTCGAGACAGCGCCCAGAAAATAAAACAATCGTCGAGCTCCGATCGACGATAGTCGACCTCGAGACTGCGCCCAGAAAAAATTACAATCGTCGAGCTCCGCTCGACGATCGTCGACCTCGATACAGCGCCCATAAAAAAATAAAATAAGGTTTGGTTCGACGAAATCCCACACCTTTAGGAGGGCTTCCCGAGAATCAAAACAAGCAGTCATTAATATAGAAATTATCATGTTCAGATAGTTGAACATGGAAATATGAGATCAAAACGGAGGCTCAAACGCGCCGAATTAAATGAAACTCACGTTGTAGGCGAAAACTGATACTACGGACACAACAGCGAAGTCAAAACCAAAATCCAACGATCCATTCCCGAGATATTAACCGTCAAAGTATGCGGCGAACATAGACAAAACCCAAAACTTTGATCGCGCGCCGAGACTCCAAAAATGCTCGGGTTGCGACGAAACTGGACGAGCAAGTCCAAAATTACATAAATCCAAAACTCGACGTTAAAAGTAACGCCACGATGTCATAAATCTGACGTTGCCCATTCAAATAAATCATCGAAAAATCAGGGGTGTTACAGTCACTCCCCCTAAAAAGAAGTTTCGTCCCGAAACTTATCACAACTCCAAAATCAACCCAAAAAATTGACAAAATCCAACATAACTGAAAACATAGCAACATACCCGAAGCTAAGAGAAGAGGTGCGCATGAGATTCCCTCATCGCTGATTCCAATTCCCACGTCGCGCTCTCGACGTCTTGATTTCTACAAAGAATCTTGACCATAGTGATGGTCTTTCTCCGCAACACACGCTCTTGAGAATCCAGAACACGAATAAGTTCTTCCACATATGTAAGGTTGGGCTTAATTAGGGGTATCGAGACGAGGACTTGAAGATCACTACGAACACACTTCCGCAACTGGCTCACATGGAACACATCATGGACACCAGGGAATGCCGCACCCAATTCCAGCATATAAGCTGACACTCCGATGCGCTCAAGAATCTGGAAAGGTCCAACATACCGGGGGTCTAACTTGTGGTTCCTTCCAAACCTTTTAACGCCAGACATCGGGGAAACTTTCAGAAAAACCAAGTCTCCAACGACAAACTCCAGATCGACCCTTCGTAGATTAGTATACTTCTCATAGCGCTCTTGAGCCACACGAAGCTTTTCCCGAATGTGAGTCACGACACAATTCATCTCTTCAAGGGCTTCCGGACCTAACAACGGTCTCTCACCAACTTCAGCCCCAAACAATGGAGTTCTACAATGCCTCCCATACAAGGCCTCAAACGGAGCCATCTGCAGACTCTCTTGATAACTATTATTGTAAGCAAACTCCATGAGTCTGAGATGCTCATCCCAAGCATTACCATGATCCAAAATGTAACATATTATCATATCTTCTACGATCTGATTTACTCTTTCCGTCTGACCATTCGTCTGCGGATGGTAGGCAGTGGAATACCTTAAATCGGTACCCAACCCCTCATGTAAACTCTTCCAAAAGCGAGACGTAAATCTAGAGTCCCGATCTGATACGATGCTAATAGGCACACCATGTACCCTGATGACCTCTTCAAGATATAACTCAGCTATCTTCTTCATCGAGTACCCAATATTAAATGGAACAAAGTGAGCACACTTTATCAGTCTGTCTACTATCACCCAAACAGAGTCGTGCCCACGGGGAGATTTTGGCAGACCGGTGATGAAATCCAATGAAATACTCTCCCATTTCCAACTTGGAATATCAAGTGGTGTCAATTTACCACCAGGCCTTCTACGATCAACCTTAATACGCTGACATGTACAACATTCCGATACAAACTTTGCGATGTCATTCTTCATCCCTGAACACCAAACAATTTGCTTTAGATCTTTATACATCTTACTAGAACTAGGGTGGTAGGCTACACTGGAACCATGAGCTTCAACACAGATCTGAGCTCGAATATCGCCAAAGGCGGGGACGCATAATCTACCCCGATACTTTAAGATGTCCAACTCGTCCACAGAGAAATCAGGTAGCTCTCCCTTCAAAGTTCTATTCCGGAGGTGCAACAAATCAGGATCATCCTTCTGATGTGCTCGAGTAAGGGAAATCCAAGAGGGTTCTTCTGCTTCTAGAGTAGCAGGCATAGTACTACTCTCAACCTCAATATCCATCAACAAAAATTCTTCTATCAAGGACTGCACTAACAGATTAAAAATCTTAGCTGTCTTTCTACTCAAGGCATCGACTACTACATTAGCCTTTCCTGGATGATAAAGAATTTCCACTTCATAATCCGCCACATATTATAACCACCGACGTTGGCGCAGATTTAGTTCTTTCTGAGTGAAGACATACTTCAAACTCTTATGGTCCGTATAGATCTTGCACAACGCGCCATATAATAAGTGTCTCCAAAGCTTCAGCGCATAAATTACAGTAGCAAACTCCAAGCCATGCGTAGTATAGTTTCTCTCGTGGATCTTTAGTTGTCTCGATCCATACGCAACCACCTTACCATCTTGCATTAAAACACAACCAAGTCTGATATGTGATGCATCAACATACACAACATACTCAACTCCTTCAGTAGGTAAGGTTAAAATCGGAGCAGTACATAATCTCTTCTTCAGCTATTAGAAAGCCTCTTCACACTTATCACTCCAAATGAATGCAGTATTCTTCTGAGTAAGTCTAGTTAGAGGAGCAGACAACACCGAAAATCCTTCCACGAATCTTCTATAATAGCCAGCCAGGACCAAAAAACTCTGAATCTCCATAGGTGTAGAAGGTCTCTCCCATTCCATTACCGCAAAAATCTTGGTCGGGTCTACATAAATATCGTCCTTGCTTACCACATGACCCAGAAAGGACACCTGAGGTAACCAGAACTCACACTTGCTCAACTTCGCATATAAATTATGCTCCCTCAGGGTCGACAAAACCAGACGCAAATGCTGAGTATGCACCTCAACATTGCGGGAATACACCAAGACATCATCTATGAATACAATAACAAATCGGTCCAAGAAATCCTTAAACACCCGATTCGTCAAATCCATGAAAGCAGAGGGTCCATTGGTTAAACCAAAAGACATCACCAAAAACTCATAATGTCCATGTTGTGAACGGAATGCGGTTCGGGGAATACCTGTCTCATGAATCCACAACTGGTGGTAGCCTGAGCAAAGATCGATCTTTGAAAATACCGAGCTACCACACAATTGGTCGAACAAATCATCAATCCTTGGCAGGGGATATCTATTCTTAATTGTTATCTTGTTCTATTCCCTATAATCGATGCAAAGCCTCATCGATCCATCTTTCTTCTTGACGAACAAAACAGGAGCACCCCATGGAGAAGTACTTGGTCTAATAAAACCACAATTGAGCAACTCATCGAGTTGAGGACGCAACTCATCCAACTCACACAGAGCCATACGGTACGGTGCTTTAACAAAAGGATGAGTACCTGGCTCGAGGTCTTTCACAAACTCTATCTCCCTTTCCGGAGGAAGTCCTGGAAGACTATCAGGAAAGACATCTGGAAACTCTCACACCACCGAGACATCCTCAAGACGTGGCGTAACAAAAGCTGTCTCCAGAGAAGAAATAGAAACCAAAAATACCTCGCAACCAGACTCTATAGCACGACAAGCACATACCACAGAAATGACAGGAGAAACTCTGTCCTGAAATCCATAGAAGCTCATAGGTTATCTGTCGTCCATTCTGAAATCCAATCACTTAGCCTTGCACTGGATGACCGCATCATACTTGGACAGTCAGTCCATGCCCAGAATCACGTCAAAATCAGACAGATCCAAAATCATCAGATCCGCAAAGGCCAGAAAATTGCCAAGATAAATAGGGCATCTCAGAACTCCTTGGTTAGATATCACGGAATCACCGGAAGGGAGCTTGACATTGAAGGAGCCTCCCAAATGGTCCACACTTAGGCGATGTTTATCAACAAATCTCCGGGCCACAAAGGAATGGGTGGCACCCGAATTGAAAAGAACGCGGGCCCACCTATTCCGCACCTTAAACTCCCCTAAAACCGTAACATACATAACTAAACGAACGATAACTAGGGCAACAACGATAACTAACAAGGATAAATTAAACTGAGGCTTACCTGATATCACTTGCGTAGAGGTTTGGGCTTCCTCGCTGGACATCACGTTCAACTTCCCTTTTCCTTTATCCAGGTTTGGTGGCGGCGATAGAGCTCGAAGTGGGGCTGGCTACATCGGGGACTGAGCCTGGGGGCACGAAGACTTCTAGTGCCCCATCTGCCCACACTGGAAGCAAACCCTTTCTTTCATCCAGCAGTGAGTCACGTCATGATCCGTCCTTGCACAGAACGAGCACACAAGCTCTCCCTTGGGTGCACCTTGGATGGCATGCACTTGTTGCTGCTTCAGAGTGGCAGTCCTCTTGAAACACCTTTCGTAGGGGTGGCTAGGACGACCACAAAAGCTACACACTTCCTTACTTTTCTTCTTCGAAGAAGGGCCAGATGCCCTGGATCTACCATCCTCAACGCCTTTTCTTTTGTCCTTCCTTGCCGCAGTACTGCGGTTCTTTGCGTTTTCAATCGCCTTCACTTTTAAAGTGGCTTCCACTGCTTCAGCATAACTTTCAGCTTGGTAAGCACATGCCAACTGCTGGACATCGCTTCTTAATCCTCCTAAGAAATGTTTCACTCTACCCTCCTCAGAAGCTACCAAGTCAGGAGCAAACCGGCTCAGTTTGCTAAACTCAATCTCGTACTCGCTCAAGTTGAGCAGTCTCTGCTTTAGATGCAGGAAGTTATTCATCAGGCGGTATTGCTCGACCGAGGGTAGAAACTTCTCCAGCAGCATCTTCTTAAAAGATTCCCAAGTACAGCCTTCCTTTAGGCTCTCTCTTTCCCGAATCCACCAACTCTTTGCCAGACCTTTTAACTGATATGCTGCAATCATCACCTTCTGGGCTTCTAGAATTCCGGAATACGAAAACATCTCCTCAATGGAGATGATCCAATCGTCTATAATCAGAAAGTCAACACTCCCATCGAAGGTGGGAGGTCCCAACCGCTAGAAGTGCGATATGAAATTCATTTCTGGTGGTATCGCCATCGGGGGCACCAGAGGAGCAGGGGTATCGGGCACGGGTTGACCCTAGACGGCCACTTGCGCTGAAGGTTGCTGCGCGGGAGCGGCAGATAACAAAGACTCAATTTGCGATTGCATCACGGCTAATTACCTTGATAGAGCCTCATTGCTCTGACGCAGACTCTCGATAATCACATCACTTTTAGCACCTGATGACTCACCCTCCGACTGGGGAGTTGACCTCGTCGCAGGACGCTTTGGCGGCATTTCTAAAAATCAAATGAACAACTCATCAAAATCCTAGCTTACAACAAAGCCACACGACTAGTTCAGACCATACTTAAAAGACACTTGCTTATGCTGCAACTTGCTCTGGGATTTTATAATGATGCTATGTCCTACTTAGGATGATATCCTCTCATCCTATTGACTCTTATGCCTATGACATGAATGCATGTATTCTATATTCTTTTTTTTCTGATTTAAAATCATATGTGTACATATGTCATCCTACAAATCTTTAGCTTGGCACATTGTGCTTATGCAATGTTATGTTATGCACGATTGTGCTGTGCATTCTAAAAAGGCCCTAATGAATGTTATGAGCGGCGTACGCATAAAAATGTTATGCATCCCATACTACATAACATTCTCATGCAACGAAAAAGAAACGTGGTAGTCGTATTCATGTGGCGAGGTTATGCATCCCATACTACATAGCCCTCACATGTTGCCCCTATGGTGGATCCATATACAAACACATATTATGCATCTCATACTACATAATATGCCCCGTATACTTCATGTTATGCTATAAGTGTAGTGTTCGTGCTTCAGCCAAGATGTGCTGATGAAATATCGGTATGTGTATGATATGATGCTAAACACCTAATACCTACAAGGAAAGGTTGCCCGAAAAATTGTCAAGCAACCTCCCTCTGATACAAACTATCACAACCAGCATTTTCACCGCATAAAAAGCTTATCAGAGTAAGGGAAAATGAGCGTCATGATGCCACGTCAGTAGGGGATAACTGCGGACACTCAGGCAGACACCCAACTAATCATGAAGAAAGGTACTTTTTAAGTTATTTAAAGGAAAATCAGTTTAGTGCAGTAGTTAGTTGTATCCCTCGATTTAGTGACTCATCTAGTCCACAAATCAAAATATATTATACGCTGCGGAAAAATACTTGATTAGATTAACTCAAACATCCTACATGAGTAAACACATCCCTAAAGGACAACTCATGCTATGCAAGACACTAAATTTATTATAGAAAGAAAGATGGCTTTTACGGTCGCTAAAAATAACAAGTTAGAGTTTCAAATTATGCAATGCATGAAGTAATAATAGTAGATTTTATAGTTGAAAATACCAAACATGCATTTCTAGCATAAATCCTCCCAGAGAACAAGTAATCCACATCCACATTTAAATAAATGTGCAGCTAGCAAGTATCAAACAACTAAAAATTCAGTGGGCGCCAACAAACTGATACGAACCCACGAACAAAAGTATGTCTGAACTAGTAAAACTAAACAAACAACAAACTATCTTGCTAAGACGAGGCAACAACCACGGCCAACACTGCCACCTTGAAAACTCCAAAACCAGCACTGCTAACTGCTACTGCTCTGAACCTGAGGCATTCGAAAGACAGGACACCTCAGCAAGAAGGCACAAATGGTGGCAGAAAAGTAATAAGCAAAATAAACAAAGGTCAACAGGGGTACCAACCCATGACCAAAATCACTGAAGTAAAGTACAAAAGAAAACAGGGCATCAACAGGAAAAGAACTCCTACATGATTTGTCACGTTCCACAAGGGTACACCAGACGCACAAGGCTATAAGGTGACTACATGAATATTTCACAAGAAAGAAAATACAAAACATTTATTAGGCACCTGTGGTCGACTCTACCAAAAAACACGGCGAAGTGGTCATTCTTGGACACACCACCCAAAAACACGGGCAAGGTGGTCACTCTTGGACACAACACCCAAAAACAAAACAGATATATAATCCGTCTAACTGCGAGGGAGTCTCATACTCTCCCCCATACACCGCAGACATCCAAAAACCAGGTAGGCTTCCACAGGGCACTAATGAAGCTATCAAACACTGCGGAGGTGGAATCGTCCACTAAATCCCGCATTCAAGAAATCCAAAGAAACCACAACACAAATATCTCGAGATTTGGCTCGTCAGACTCTACTTGACATTACTAGATACAAGACAAGGTTGATCAACCTCTAGGAGCTATTTACATTCCTAGATAAATTCTAACGCGTTTAATAACGAAAGCTAAGGCATGCATAGACATCACTAAGACACACCAGGAATAATTAACCAAAACCAGACAAGATCGGGCTTTCCAAGACAAAACGTTACAACAACAAAGGATCGCTGAAACGATTAATCATAACAATAATTTGGAAGAATAAACGCAAAAAATTTTAAAGAACATGAAAGTATATCCGTTACCATTAGATCGGACAAAGAGAGACGAGGGGAAACCACCACTTGCCTTGGTTTTACAGGAAAAGTCCTCTGAATCGCTCCACGTCGTAGATCGGGGCAAAAGGCTGCGGGAGGAAATCTCAAGAGACGGGAAAGAAATTACCAAGAGGGCGAAGCTCTCAACGAGAGCTTACTGGATCTACAATCGGTTTACGAATCCGAGCACCGGAGCACCGTCAATGGCCACCGAAAGAAATAAGGACGGACAACCTCTTTCTCGCTCACGCCGCTCTGGTTCGGGAGGAAAAAGGAATTGGAGAAGATGAAGAAGGTATTTATACTAAAGGTGATAACAGGAAGAACAAACAAACAAATCGGGTTCAGCCGAACCGGTTTTCCCGAGATAGAAGGAAAGGATGACTCGAGTACTAAGGGAATTACACGAGTACTGCACGAGGATCACTCGAGCACTAAGGCACATACTCGAGTACAGCAAGGGGGAACTACTCGAGTACAAGGGCACTTACTCAAGTATAGTAAGGGGGAACTAATCGAGTACAAGGGCAACTGCTTGTGTACTACAAGAGCATTACTCATGTATAAGGCTATTACTCGAGTACTGCTAGAGGATTACTCGAGAATAAGGCTATTAATCGAGTACTGAAAGCAGAACTACTCGAGTACAAGGGAAGAATCTCTCGAGTACCAGGATAGAAGAATTACTCGAGTGCTAAAGGGAGTCAACTCCGATCGACTCTTGGTCGAGCTCAGCTCGACGTTCATCGAAGAAAAGGGAAAAGAAACTCCACTCGACGAATTATTTTCGAAAATCGTCGAACGCAAGGACTGATCGTCATTCCCAATTCAAAAATCGTCGAACTCAACACGCAGTGCCAGATCGTCGAACTCAATCCGAAGATCGTCGAACTCAATAAGCAGGGCCAGATCATCGAACTCAATCTGAAGATCGTCGAACTCCAGACAGCGCCCAGAAAAGAATTGCAATCGTCGAGCTCCACTCGACGATCGTCGACCTCCAGACAGCGCCCAGAAAAGAAAATACAATCATCGAGCTCCGCTCGACGATCGTCGACCTCCAAACAATGCCCAGAAAAGAAAACAATCGTCGAGCTCTACTCGACGATTGTCGACCTCGAGACAGCTCCCAGAAAAGAAAACAATCGTCGAGCTCCGCTCGACGATCGTCGACCTTGAGACAGCGCCCAGAAAAGAAAAAAATCGTCGAGCTCCGCTCGACGATGGTCGACCTCGAGACTGCGCCCAGAAAAAATTACAATCATCGAGCTCCCCTCGACGATCGTCGACCTCGATACAGCGCCCAGAAAAAAAGAAAATAATGTTTGGTTCGACGAAATCCCACACCTTTAGGAAGGATTCCCGAGAATCAAAACAAGCAGTCATTAATATCGAAATTATCATGTTCAGATAGTTGAACATGGAAATATGAGATCAAAACGGAGTCTCAAACACGCCGAATTAAACGAAACTCACATCGTACGTGAAAACTGATGCTACAGACACAACGACGAAGTCAAAACCAAAATCCAACGAGCCATTCCCGAGATATTAAACATCAAAGTATGCGGCGAACATAGACAAAACCGAAAACTTCGATCTTGCGCTGAGACTCCAAAAATGCTCGGGTTGCGACGAAACTCGACGAGCAAGTCCAAAATTACTTAAATCCAAAACTTGACATTAAAAGTAACGCCACGACGTCATAAATATGACGTTGCCCATTCAAATAAATCATCGAAAAATCAGGTGTGTTACAGCCTAATTGCCTGAGGTAGGAGAGTGCTGCTCTCTATGGTAAGATCTAAGTGATGATCTGAGGTAGGGTTGTCCTCCCAGCTTGAGTGTAGGGCCTTGTGAATGAGGTAGGTGAGTGTAGAATTACTGAGTTGTATCTGATAAGTGTGTCATTGAGTTGTAGGCCTTGGAGGAGGCTGAGTTGTATTTACCTGGAAGGGTACTGAGTTGTAGGAGTGTTGTAGCACTCTGAGAGTAGGGCTGTGTGCCTAAAGTTGTAGGGCTGAAGAGCCTGGGTTGTAGTCCTTGGAAATAAGGCTGAGGCAGGTGATCAGTGGATCACTGAGTTGTAGGAGCTCTACAGGGCTCTGAGGTTGGAACCCTTGTGGTTTTGAGTTTGGATTCTATAAAGACTTTGTGTATAAGGCTAAGCGCCTTAGGTGTAAACTATGAGGAGCATAGTGGTGGTGTTTATGCCTAGTCCAACAAAAATGTTGGATAGGTGGGAGGGAAAGTGGATCTACCCAATTGGGGAACCACTATAAATCTTTATGTGTTTGCCATGATGCTTGTTTTCACTCTTATTGCAGTTTCTAAGGACAAGCTCTAGATAGATTAAGTTGAAATCAATAAAAGAACCAACAAAATTTCAAAGTCCTATTCACGCCCCCTCTAGGTGATTTGCTAACCTTCAGTTAAACAACTTTCGGTTTGGCATTGTGTGTGTTTAGTGGACTCAATGCACTTAATGCCATTTAACTTAGAAAATTTCTGGTTTGTTAGGCGTTGAGTGCAGTCAACGAACTTAACGCCATTTAGCTTAGAGAAGTTTTGCTGGCAGGTTAGTCGTTGACTGCGATCAGTGCAGTCAACGAACTCAATGCCATTTAACTTTGAAATTTCTGTTGGAGAGTTAGGAGTTGAGTGATGTCACAACCCGCATTTTCTCAATGGTAAAATCGTATCAGAGTAAGAGAAAACACGTGTCGTGATGCCACGTCGTGCAGGGGATAACTACACACGCTCAGGCAAAACTCCAGACCTTAGATTTTAAGGAAAAACGTTGATTAAATATGAAAGAAAATCAGTTAAGTTGAATGGCCGTATCCCTCGGCACAGTGGATCAGCTAGTCCAAAGTTAAAATTATATCTATACGCAGTAGAAAATACTTTGGTTCAATTAAGTTGACACCCTAAATAAACACGAGAGTCCCCGGGGGATGACTCATGGTATGCACGACTCTAGAGTGAATATTATAGGTATAAAAGATAGTGTTTTACGCTGAGAAAAAATAGTGTCTTTGTTTTAGAAAACATGTTATGCATGAAGTACATATATTAATAATTTTAGGTTTTAAAATATCTATCATGCAACCTATCATAAATCCTCCCCAGAAGCAAGTAACCAACCACATAAAGGCAAAATCAGCAGTTTAATTTCATATCCAGCATCACAAGAAACCACCAGTGGGCGTCAACAACCTGACACGAACCCACTGGCGAGTATGTATGTCTATACAGAAATGTAAGGAACTACCTCACAACAAAACGGGGATCAGCTATCTCAGTAACCCTAGAGGCCACCAACAGCCCCTCCAAAAGAAGTAGCCACTGAACTGGCTACAACCTGGACCTGAGGCATTCAAGAAAAGAACACCTCAGCAAGGAAACAATCAAAAGGAAAATAGAGCAATGGATTAATTAGCAAAATAAGAAGAAGGGTTTACCAACCCGGCAACAAACTGCTATAAGCAAAAGAAAAGGGGAATGACAGTAAGAAAAGAATACTGTCTAAAACACCGCAGAGCACGCCAAGTGCGAGCAATAAAACCAATATGCCTTACCAAGAGAGCCTGCAACAGCATCAAGACATATACATATGCCAAAAGAAAGGAAGCATAAACAGGAAAGTGACTAACAGTCCTAACACGTGGGTAAGTGGCAGTGGTCAAAACATGGGTCTGAATACATAACCGAAATCACACCCAAAAAGGGCTAAGGGGTCAAACAGTGGCAGCTTTAGGGTCCCACACACACCAACCCAAACTGGGGCAAAAGGCGGTGGCCACAGCTCTCCACATAAAACCACCCCTCCAGAGGCCACCAAAACTCCACCACCTGCCACAACCCAAGAGTCGGCATGCAGAAATTAGCCGAGCACTCAATGCCCCCTCCTAGGGAAAAGTCCCACTAACAGTCCTAAGAAACACACGAACCCAAGGCAAAACGTCGGGTCCAACCGACGCGGCCTTGCACGCCTAACCAAAACCAACCCCGAGTCTCCCTGACCCCAAAACAAGCGCAACACCCAGTGTCGACACGATGTGTCGACACCACGACAAGCCGGTGTCGACACAAGGTGTCGACACAACCGCGGCCGGTGTCGACACCAAGTGTCGACACCACAGCGGCCAGTGTCGACACAAGGTGTCGACACTGCCGCGGCTGGTGTCGACACCAAGTGTTTACACCACTGCAGCCGGTCTCGACACAAGGTGTCGACACTGCCGCTGCTGGTGTCGACACCAAGTGTCGACACCACTGCGGCCGGTGTCGACACAAGGTGTCGACACTGCTGCTGCTGGTGTTGACACCAAGTGTCGACACCACTGCGGCCGGTGTCGACACAAGGTGTCGACACGCCGCTGCTGGTGTCGACACCAAGTGTCGACACCACTGCGGCCGGTGTCGACACAAGGTGTCGACACGCCGCTGCTAGTGTCGACACCAAGTGTCGACACCACTGCGGCCGGTGTCGACATAAGGTATCGACACTGCCGCTGCTGGTGTCGACACCAAGTGTCGACACCACGACTGGCCGGTGACGACACCAAGTGTCGACACCAAGACTGGCCGGTGTCGACACAATGGTGTCGACATCCCAACTGGCCGGTGTCGACACAACGGTGTCGACACCCCAACTGGCTACAGGAGCCAGATCCAGCATATGACTAAAAGTAAGAACGAGGAATCTCTCTCTCTCTAGAGTACAACATCCATCGACAATGGCAGCTACTCGACCTAAACCGAACCAAAACTGTCCCTAATAGACACAATCCCTCAGGAAAACTGAGATTTAACTGGAACTTTCTACACTAACCACGGTATGATCGGGAACAAACCCTAGCTTACACCAAAGATCTAAACAAGAAAGAGATAAAAATTAACTCAAAAGAAAGACAAAGATCAGCTTTGGTAAGGATGAGGGGACATCACTTGCCTAAATACCAGGAACTTGGTCGGCGGCCTCCCCCGCTCACGGATCTGGCCGCAGAGCAGCAAGCTGTGGAGCATAAAGAAAGCAGATCCCGGCGAGGGCAGTCAAGATCCACTCTCGAAATCGAATTCCGACAGCTAAATCTCCAGGAATCGGCGTCCGAAGGCTAGGGTAGTCCGGCGGTTCTCTTCCTCACGCACAGGCGGCAACTTCTACCAAGCAGAGAAAAAGGGAAGAAACAAATAAACCCAGCCCTAATTCTAACCCAAGACTATATATATATCAGTTAAATAATAAACAAACCACATATCAATAATTATTTACACTCAATATCAAAACAACCCGAAACCCGAAACTTCTCGGAAAAAGACGAAATTCACGCCGCAGCTAAAAACCCACGCTACGAACGCAACTACGAAGTCGAAATTAGCATTCGGCGAACAAAACCCAGGATAACACCTCCCGAAGCCAAAACACAAGCATTCCCTAAGAGGCCAAGCCGAGTCATCAAACAGACTCCGGCTAGTTGGGGAATCTTGCTAACAGGCTACAAACAGGCTACACAGGGAACCCTAAGAGCTAAGACCACGCTCTACAACGGCAAAAAGCCGGAAATACGCCATCGTAACGCCAGCCAACGATCAAACAAAACACAGAAAAACCGGGGGCGTTACAGCCACTCCCCCTAAAAGAAAGTTTCGCCTCGAAACTTTACTCAAAACACTCCTATATATAAGGAGAGAGAAAGAGCCAGGAAAAAGGCTATATAAATAAATAAAATAGAACATACCAAGCACAAGATCAGGGAAAAAGATGAGGGTGAGCCTCCCTCATAGCCGACTCCAACTCCCAAGTCGCGCTTTCCACATCCTGATTTCTCCATAAAACTTTAACCATAGGAATAGTCTTCTTCCGCAACGCCCGAACTTGAGAATCCAAAATGCGAACAGGCACCTCCACATAAGAAAGATTCGGCTCCAACTGAGGCACAAAATCCAAAACCTGCCTGCCATTTACCACACATTTTCGCAGCTGACTGACGTGAAATACAACATGCACTCCAGGGAAATTTGCGGGCAAAGCCAGCCTGTAGGCTGATACCCCAATCCGCTCAACAATCGGAAACAGCCCCACGTACCTCGGGTCCAACTTCCTATTCTTGCCAAACCGCTTGACTCCAATCAACGGGGAGACCTTTAAGAACACCGAGTCCCCCAGAGCAAATTCCAAGTCCGATCTACGCCGATTGGCGTTCTTCTCATACCTCTCCTGGGTTATCCGAAGCTTTTCCCGAATAAGCTTCACAGCGGTTTCCATCTCCTCAAGCACTTCTGGACCCAACAAAGGTCCCTCGCCTAGCTCAGCCCAAAACAAGGGAGTCCTGCAGCGCCTCCCATACAAAGCTTCAAAGGGAGCCATTTGCAAGCTTTCTTGATAACTGTTGTTGTATGCGAATTCCATAAGCCGCAAGCGCTCGTCCCACGCTCCTCCGTGGTCCAGAATATAGCATTGGATCATATCTTCCACAATCTGATTTACTCGCTCTGTCTGACCATTGGTCTGCGGATGATAAGCCGTGGAGTATCTCAAATCTGTACCCAACCCTTCTTGAAGGCTCTTCCAAAAACGAGACGTGAACCTGGAGTCTCGATCTGATATGATACTTACGGGTACTCCATACAATCTGACAACCTCTTCCAGATACAGCTCGGTTATCTTCCACATCGGATAATCGATCTTAAATGGTACGAAATGAGCGCTCTTCGTCAATCTGTCTACAATTACCCAAACTGAATCATACCCCTTAGGAGATCTCGGTAAGCCGGTAATGAAATCCATCGAGATACTCTCCCACTTTCACATCAGAATCTCCAAGGGAGTCAGCTTGCCACCAGGCCTCCCATGGTCGGCTTTCACACGCCTGCAAGTGAAACACTCTGAAATAAATCTGGCTATGTCCTTCTTCATCCCGTACCACCAGGCAATCTGTTTTAAATCATGATACATCTTGGTAGACCCTGGATGGTAGGCAACACTAGATCCGTGGGCGTCTCTGCACACCATATCCCGGATATCTCTAACTGCGGGGATGCAAAACCTGCCACGGTACTTCAAGGTACCCGCATCATCTATAGAGAAATCTGGTAATTCACCCTTCCAGCTCGAAGATACAAATGCAGAAGATCGGGATCGTCCTTCTGATGCAGTCTCGTAAGTGTAATCCACGAAGGTTCTGCTACTGCTAAGCTACTCTACGAATCACAGCTTCCCACAGAAATGTCCATTAACAGAAACTCTTCCACTAGACGCTCGGCGGAAAGATTAAAAATCTTACCTGACTTCCGACTCAGGGCATCAGCCACTACATTTGCCTTGCCTGGATGATACTGAATTTCAACATCATAGTCGACCACGTACTCCAACCACCGCCGCTGGCGCAGATTCAATTCTTTCTGAGTGAAGACATACTTCAGACTCTTATGATCCGTGAAAATCTTGCACTGTGCGCTATATAGCAAATGCCTCCACAATTTCAACGCATAGATCACAGCTACAAACTCCAGGTCATGCGTAGGGTAGTTCCTCTCGTGTGTCTTTAGCTGCCTCGACCCGTACGCAATCACCTTTCCGCCCTGCATCAAAACGCAGCACAGACAGACATGCGACGCATCCACATATATATCATACTCACTACCTTCCGTAGGCAAAGACAAAATTGGAGCCGAACATAGCCTCCTTTCTAGTTCCTCAAAAGCCTTCTCACACTTACCATCCCATATAAAAGCTACATTCTTCTGCATCAACTTGGTCAACGGCGAGGACAAGGTAGAGAAGCCTTCTACAAATCTTCTATAATAACCATCCAAACCCAAGAAGCTTCTGATCTCTTTGGCGGTAACAGGTCTCGCCCATTCCATAACAGCAGTGATCTTTTCTGGGTCCACCGATATTCCCTCCTTATTAATCGCGTGGCCTAGAAAAGAAACTTGAGGCAACAAAAACTCACATTTGCTCAGCTTGGCGTATAACTTATGGTCTCTCAAAGTAGCCAAGACTAGCCGCAAATGTTGATCATGCTCCTCCGCATCCTTAGAATACACCAAAACATCGTCTATAAAGACAATCACGAACTTATTTAGGAAACCCTTGAAAACTCTGTTCATCAAATCCATAAAAGCTGAGGGCGCATTAGTCAAACCGAATGACATAACCAAAAACTCAAAATGCCCATGACGAGAGCGGAACGCCGTCCACGGAACGTCTGACTCCCGAATCCTCAACTGGTGATAGCCCGAACGAAGATCTATCTTGGAAAACACGACACTACCACGCAGTTGGTCAAACAAATCGTCGATTCGCGGCAAAGGGTACCTGTTCTTAATAGTAACCTTGTTAAGCTCTCTATAGTCAATGCATAACCTCATCGACCCATCCTTCTTTTTAACGAACAGCACTGGCGCACCCCAAGGCGAAGAACTCGGCCTTATAAAGCCTTTTGCCAATAACTCATCCAGCTGAATTCACAACTCCTCCAGCTCTCGCGGGGCCATCCGGTACGGCGCCTTTACGATAGGACGCGTACCAGGCTCCAAATCTATGGCAAACTCGACATCTCGATCGGGTGGAAGACCGGGAAGATCGTCTGGAAACACATCGGAAAAGTCACACACCACAGGAATCTCTTCCAAACGGGGGTCACTAACAATCGACCCTACCAGAGAAACCACACCGGCAAAACAGCTAGAAACAAGCAACTTCTGAGCACGCACCGCAGAAATGATCGGCGACTCCTGGAGAGAATATCCATAAACGCTCCCTGGCTGACCGTTGTCTTTGATGAAGTCCAAGTGCTTACCCTTTCACTGGATCATAGCATCGTACCTTGACAACCAGTCCATGCCCAAAATAACGTCGAAGTCCTCCAGGTCAATCACCTTCAAATCTTCCTTGGCTAGAAAATCTCCCAACAAAATCGGACAATCTAGGACACCCAGGTCCGTAACCACAGAGTCACCGGAGGGGAACTTAACACAGAAGGCACCACCAACACGATCTAGGCCCAAACTGAACCGCTCCACGAAGGCTTTAGCCACAAACGAGTGGGTAGCGCTGGAATCGAAGAGAACGCGCGCCCAGCGGTTCTTTACCTTAAATCGTCCTGAGATAACCTGGGTCGAGGTCTGCGCTTCGTCTGCCGAAAGCACATTCAGCTTCCCCTTTCCTTTATCCATTTGCTGAGGCGGTGGCAAAGCCTAGAGGGGAACTGGCTGCAGAGTAGGCTGGGTCTGAGGACACCTTGTCTTGAGATGACCCTTCTGGCCGCACTGAAAACAGACCTTATCTTTTAACCAACAACGGGCAGCCTCATTCCCCTTCCTTCCACACAAGGCACACCCCAAATCTCCCCTGGGAATACCCTGAATCGCGTGCACCTGCTCCTTCTTCTGCGCTCCCAACCTTTTGAAACACTTCTCAAAGTGGTGGCCTGGCCGGCCACAAAAGCTACAAATCTCTTTGACCTTCTTTCTCGAGACAGCATCAGGTTCGTGAGGGCTCTTCCCTCCACCGGATTTCCGCTTATCCTTCCTTAACTGCTGGCCTCTATTCTTGGCATTCTCAATGGCCTCGACTCTTAAGGCAGCTTCAACCATGCTGGCATAACTAACTGCTCCATAGGCATTCGCTAACTGCTGAATGTCGCTTCTTAGTCCACCCAGAAATCGCTTAACTCGGTCTGCCTCAACACTCACCAGACCCGGAGCAAACCGACTCAACTTACTAAACTCAATCTCATACTCACTAACCGTGAGTATCCTCTGCTTTAAATGAAGAAAGTCATTCATTAGCCGGTCTCGTTCGACTGAAGGCAGAAACTTACTTAACAACATCACCTTAAAAGACTCCCAAGTGCAACCTGCCAATAAGCTCTCTTTCTCCCTCAGCCACCAATTCTTTGCTAGACCCTTGAGCTGGTAGGCTGCGAGCATCACTCTCTGATCGTTGGTAATCCCTGAGTAAGAGAACATCTCCTCAATGGTAATCAGCTATTCATCCAAAATCATGAAATCTTCCTGCCCATCATAGGTAGGGGGTCTCAGCCGCTGAAACTAGGATATGAACGCCATCTCCGGAGGCACCACAACCAAAGACACGGGAGGAGCAGGAGGGGTAGGAACAGCTACCCCCTCTGCGGGGTTCTGAGCTCTCGGGGTCTGTCCCGCCACCACTGCTACAAGGGATTGAATCTGAGCCTGCATAGCCACTACCTGCCTCGATAACTCCTCATTACTCTGCCGCAGGCTTTCTACTATCGCATCGCTCTGCGCTCCTGACGTCTCACCATTGGATGGGGGGGTCGATCTCGTCGCAGGACGTCTCGTCATCCTAAAATCGCACAAGCTTTAGACAAATCCTAGCCCATCAAATAGAACAAACTACCCGGTACGGACAAACACACTTAAATATGAACTTCAACTGCAAAACTTGCTCTGGGAGTTGTTTTTACCATGATGATGTTATGCTTATCCTAAGATGGTTCACCACCATCATACTAACTCATGTGCCTAAACCATGAATGCATGTATTTGTATTCTTTTTGACTCAAAACCATGTGTGTACATATGTCATCTTGCAAATCTTTAGCTTGGCACGTTGTGCTTATGAAATGTTATGCTATGCATGATGTGTTATGCATTCTAAAAAGGCCTTAGTGCATGCCATGGGCGGCGTACACATGAAAATATTATGCATCCCATACTACATAACATTCCCATGTAACGTAAAAAGAAAACGTGCTAGCCGCATTCATGTGGTGAGGTTATGCATCCCATACTACATAACCCTCACATGTTGCCTCCTATGGTGGATCCATATACAAACACATATTATGCATCCCATACTACATAATATGCCCTGTATACTTCTTTATGCTCATGAGTGTAGTGTTCGTGCTTCGGCCAAGACATGCCGATGACATATCGGTGTGTGAATGGTATGATGCTAAACACTAATACAGACAAGGGAAAGGTTGCCCAACCATTTGTCAAGCAACCTCCCTCTGATACCAACTGTCACAACCCGCATTTTCTCAATGGTAAAATCATATCAGAGTAAGAGAAAACACATGTCGTGATGCCACGTCGTACAGGGGATAACTGCACACGCTCAAGCAAAACTCCAGACCTTAGATTTTAAGGAAAAACGTTGATTAAATATGAAAGAAAATCAGTTAAGTTGAATGGCCGTATCCCTCGGCACAGTGGATCAGCTAGTTCACAGTTAAAATTATATCTATACGCAGCAGAAAATACTTTGATTCAATTAAGTTGACACCCTAAATAAACACGAGAGTCCCCGGGGGATGACTCATGGTATGCACGACTCTAGGGTGAATATTATAGGTATAAAAGATAGTGTTTTACGCTGAGGAAAAATAGTGTCTTTATTTTAGAAAACATGTTATGCATGAAGTACATATATTAATACTTTTAGGTTTTAAAATATCTATCATGCAACCTAGCATAAATCCTCCCCAGAATCAAGTAACCAACCACATAAAGGCAAAATCAGCAGTTTAATTTCATATCCAGCATCACAAGAAGCCACCAGTGGGCGTCAACAACCTGACACGAACCCACTGGCGAGTATGTATGTCTATACAGAAAAGTAAGGAACTACCTCACAACAAAACGGGGATCAGCTATCTCAGCAACCCTAGAGGCCACCAACAGCCCCTCCAAAAGAACTAGCCGCTGAACTGGCTACAACTTGGACCTGAGGCATTCAAGAAAAGAACACCTCAGGAAAGAAACAATCAAAAGGTAAATAGAGCAATTGATTAATTAGCAAAATAAGAAGAAGGGTTTACCAACCCGGCAACAAACTGCTATAAGCAAAAGAAAAGGGGAATGACAGTAAGAAAAGAATATTGTCTAAAACACCACAGAGCACGCCAAGTGCGAGCAATAAAACCAATATGCCTTACCAAAAGAGCCTGCAACAGCATCAAGACATATACATATGCCAAAAAAAAGGAAGCATAAACAGGAAAGGGACTAACAGTCCTAACACGTGGGTAAGTGGCAGTGGTCAAAACATGGGTCTGAATATATAACCAAAATCAGACCCAAAAAGGGCTAAGGGGTCAAACAGTGGCAGCTTTAGGGTCTCACACACACCAACCCAAACCGGGGCAAAAGGCGGTGGCCACAGCTCTCCACATAAAACCACCCCTCCAGAGGCCACCAAAACTCCACCACCTACCACAACCCAAGAGTCGGCATGCAGAAATTAGCCGAACACCCAATGCCCCCCTCCTAGGGAAAAGTCCCTCTAGCAGTCCTAAGAAACACACGAAACCAAGGCAAAACGTCGGGTCCGACCGACGTGGCATTGCACGCCTAACCAAAACCAACCCCGAGTCTCCCTGACCCCAAAACAAGCGCAACACCCAGTGTCGACACGATGTGTCGACACCACGACAAGCCGGTGTCGACACAAGGTGTCGACACAACCGCGGCTGGTGTCGACACCAAGTGTCGACACCACAGCAGCCGGTGTCGACACAAGGTGTCGACACTGCCGCGGCTGGTGTCGACACCAAGTGTCGACACCACTACAGCCGGTGTTGACACAAGGTGTCGACACTGCCGCTGCTGGTGTCGACATCAAGTGTCGACACCACTGCGGCCTGTGTCGACACAAGGTGTCGACACTGCCGCTGCTGGTGTCGACACCAAGTGTCGAAACCACTGCGGCCAGTGTCGACACAAGGTGTCGAAACTGCCTCTGCTGGTGTCGACACCAAGTGTCGACACCACTGCGGCCGGTGTCGACACAAGGTGTCGACACTGCTGCTGCTGGTGTCGACACCAAGTGTCTACACCACGACTGGCCGATGTCGACACCAAGTGTCGACACCAAGACTGGCCGGTGTCGACACAACGGTGTCGACACCCCAACTGGCCGGTGTCGACACAACGGTGTCGACACCCCAATTGGCTACAGGAGACAGATCCAGCAAACGACTAAAAGCAAGAACGAGGAATCTCTCTCTCTCTCTCTAGAGTACAACATCCATCGGCAATGGCTGCTACTCGACCTAAACCGAACCAAAACTGTCCCTAATAGACACAATCCCTCAGGAAAACTGAGATTTAACTGGAACTTTCTACACTAACCACGGTATGATCGAGAACAAACCCTAGCTTACACCTAAGATCTAAACAAGAAAGAGATAAAAATTAACTCAAAAGAAAGACAAAGATCAGCTTTGGCAAGGATGAGGGGACATCACTTGCCTAAATACCAGGAACTTGGTCGGCGGCCTCCCCCGCTCACGGATCTGGCCGCAGAGCAGCAAGCTGAGGAGCAGAAAGAAAGCAGATCCCGACGAGGGCAGTCCAGATCCACTCTCAAAATCGAATTCGACCGCTAAATCTCCAGGAATCGGCGTCCGAAGGCTAGGGTAGTCCGGCGGTTCTCTTCCTCATGCACAGGCGGCGGCTTCTACCAAGCAGAGAAAAAGGGAAGAAACAAATAAACCCAGCCCTAATTCTAACCCAAGACTATATATATATCAGTTAAATAATAAACAAACCACATATCAATAATTATTTACACTCAATATCAAAACAAACCGAAACCCGAAACTTCTTGGAAAAAGACGAAATTCACGCCGCAGCTAAAAACCCACGCTACGAACACAACTACGAAGTCGAAATTAGCATTCGACGAACAAAACCCGGGATAACACCTCCCGAAGCCAAAACACAAGCATTCCCTAAGAGGCCCAGCCGAGTCATCAAACAGACTCCGGCTAGCTGGGGAATCTTGCTAACAGGCTACAAACAGGCTACACAGGGAACCCTAAGAGCTAAGACCACACTCTACAACGGCAAAAAGCCGGAAATACGCCATCGTAACGCCAGCCAACGATCAAACAAAACACAGAAAAACCGGGGGCATTACAAGTGAGTTGAGTGCAGTCAACGCAGTCAAGTCCATTTAACTTAGAAACATCTGCTAGCGGTTTAGGCATTGAGTGCAGTCAACACACTCAATGTCATTTAACTTAGAAAAATTTTGCTGACAGGTTAGGCGTTGAGTGAGTTGAGTGCACTCAACACGGCGTTGAGTGCACTCAATGCACTCGACGCCATTTCACCTAAATTATTCTGGTGTCTAAAGGCGTTGAGAGCGTTGACTGGACTGAACGCTTTTTGCCTTACGCAAATTTTCGGCCCTATTTGCTGCTCAACCGAAATTCTCGGCTTCGACACCAGGTGACTTAAATTAAATGCATCCTTTCAAAAGGAAATAATTGATATAATAATAGGCGGTCCAGTAACACGATGACACGTGACAAAGTGGTTCAACCCTAATTCTTATTACAAAAGGATATTTACGGTAAAACCCTAGCCGTCACTTCGCCAATTTGCCGAGCCGTTACTGTGTAACCATTATGGAAGCGGAAGTAGCGACAAGATCGTCAGAGTTGGATTTTCTGGAGGAAGTCTTTCCTTTCTCTTTTCTGTGAAGAACAAACACCAACGAGGGAGAAGAAGATGCTGCAAAGAAGGGTGACAAGATCCATGGCTGGAAACCTCGGAACCGCCAGAAATGAGGTGAGCTTCCTACCCTCTCCTTTGCTGCTAGATCTCTAGTTATTCATAGGAGAGATATTGACCCAAAGGAGTCTTGAATCGTGAGAAGAAGTTTTCTTAGGAGAAGGCCATGTTAGGGCTTGTGCCATAGTGATAAGATTCTTCGACTACTCCTTCCTTCCATGAGAAGATAGGGACTTTGTTTCATTAAGATAGTTGGCCTTTTGAGGTTGAACAAGGGAGGAGGAATTCTGGATATGAATTGGGAATTTTGGTTGGAGGAAGAAGACGAACCTATGGCAATCGTCTCGCGTTAAGATGAGCGCAGAAATCTGTTTTATGTGCGCAGCGATCTTCGAGGCCATTTTCGGACACAATTCGGCCAGATCTAGGCTTTCGACTAAAACGAAAGTTGCAGCCCTTAGAAATACCTTTCCAACGAGGGGTTACGCCTTCACCAGATTCCTGTAGCATCGGGAATCACCGATTCAAGTTGCTATATAGTAATCTTTCCTCCACAAATAATTCTCGGGTTTGAGTTGAATCAGCTTTGAATTTGGTAGGGAGAGACTGTAGTACAACAACGTTAATGTTTTGGTAAATTTAGTGTAACACCCCAAGAAAAGATTTGGGTTTCAGGTGGGGTGACACGGCCTGGGACACGGGCATGTCCTAGGGCGTGTCGTGCCTCGATTGAGGAGTTGGGTGTCTGGTCGATGAAATTGGGTCGATGGAAGGAACACGCCAGGTGACACAGGCGTGACCCAATTGACGCGGGCGTGTCAGTAGGCGTGTCCCTCTGGTCGACACAATGCGCTCGACGAAATGCGCTCGATGATCGTCGAGTGTCGAGTAAGGTGTACACGGCCTGGGACACGGGCGTGTCCCAGGGCGTGTTTGCGGGACACGGGTGTGTCCAGGTGCACACGACATGGAACACGGGCGTGTCCCAGGGCCGTGTGAGTCTCAGGTGATTTTGAGGCTGTGTAGCCTGATGAACACGGGTGTCCAACACAGGCATATCAGGTATGACACGGGCGTGTAGGGTGTGAAACGGGCATGTCACACGGCCTTGTGCTGGCTGGTTTTAAGTCGGTTGACTGCCGCTTAAGGGACACGGCCTGTGACACGGGCGTGTCACAGGGCATGTCAGGCCGTGTTCATGCTTTTCTGGACAATTCTGAGACGGTTGATACCCTATTCCTAGATCCAATGGATAGGCTCTATCCATGTGTTTCTAAGGCTGGCAGAAAAGGGGATTTAAACCATTCCTCTTCATCTTCTTCTTCTTCTTCTCATTTCAAGAGAGAGAAAGAAGAGGGGAGTGCAAGGGAAGGAAGGAGGAAGAGAAGTCAGCTGCTGGAGGAGCTACGGAGTGCAGAGCAAAGATCTAAGAGCGAATTCGTGAAGGCTAAGTCAAGGCGGTGACTTCCGTCCGGCTACTTCATGGCACCGAAGCGATCTTCAAGGGTAACGATCTCTTTCTTGGACATCGAAGTCCTTTCTTTATGCATATGCGTGGAATCCTCCACCAAAAGGTGGATTCATGAAGTGATTCTGTCGTTGAGTCTGCATCTAGAGCCGGAATTGTGGAGTACGACATAGGCATGCTGTGTGAAGCCCATCTGGACCGTTAGTCTGGATTGGTGATGATCATGGATAAACTGGAGAAGACTCCGTGGGTTTGCAAAGATGCTATATGCTTTGTGTCTTGGATGAATGAATGCTATGTGTGTATGGTATGCTCATGCATGATCTAGCCATTGATATGATCTTGGATGCTTTGCGTAAGCTCCTTGTGATGTGAGCGCTGTGTGTGCTCATTTGCTCTGCGAGAGCGGAAAGCTGCGGCTAGCTAGGAAGGGAAGGCCGACTCGCGTCATGGTGCGCCTAATGACGATTTGAGCACGGGCAAGGCTAACCTGTACCTGGGCTTGTTGGAGAGATCGATTGGTGGCAGTGTTTCAGGAGCATGCGATAGCCCGACTTTCTACACCGAAATAAAAGCGGGTCGATATGATGGATTAATGCTCATGTTTGTCATACGGTACCTACCTCTGCTTGGTTTGGGCCGAATGCAACCAGCATGCGTGTTGGGGTGACTAGGACCGGCCAGCCAACAAGTTAATTACCGTTCGTTGGTGGTGTTACCACGGGTTTCCGGTACACCGTAAGGTGCCCTGAGTGCACGAAGCGTCTGGCTGCGGTCGGCATTTGTGATTTGATGCGTGTGATTGTGATTGTTAGCTATTATACTTGTAAATGCATACATGGAAGGAACTGCTGCCCCGGAGCATGTGGTAGGGTCGTTATAATTGGTCAGGTGTAGCTGCCCGTTACTTTGTTTGCCGCTCTTTGGTAGATGTCTACTTGTAGGTGCTGCGGCTTGAAATGAAATGAGCGGATTGAAAGCTTGCTGCTAAGGCCCTTGAAGGCCAAGTGAATCGTGGTTGGATTTCATGTGTGGCCGGCCTGCGTGCCGATGTACGAACCTGTATATGTGTAAAAAGAGAAACCTGTTAGGCCTTAAGGCCATGTGTGTGTGGGTTGTATACATTGCTGGTTTGGATATATATAAATGTGGAATTTATGTATTAGTGGACATTCCCGAAGTTGAGTTCATACAACATAAAAAATGTTGCGCCTTGAATGGATTGGGTTAAGGATACGAATAGAATTTGATCACCACAAGTAATTCCGCCACTTGTCTGTGACCTATGGCGTGGGGCCCCGGCCGGACCCACCGTTATATGCCATGTGACGAGTGGGGGCGTTACAAAGTGGTATGAGAGCCAAGTTGAGATTGTTTGGGAGGAGAGAACATAATTGAACTCACGAATGTCCACTAGGAATGTATTTCATGAACGTGACGTGCGTGAGTGTGTAGTCAATGTATAAGTACCGTTATGATATGAATGATTAATGGTGTTCTGTACATTGATAGGTGGCGAGGAGTGGAGCTGGCCGTCTGAGCCCCAGTGGTCTGATGAGAGTGTAGCACTGGCTGAACCACCTACGCCTCCCTTGGTGGAGACCATTCAGGTGGTGACAGAAACAGTGCTCGCAGTATTGCAGACACAACCTGCAAGGCCTGCAGTGGTACCTGTGCAGCTTGGTGTTCAGCAAGAGCCTGTTGATGAGCAGTTGAAAATATTTATGGAATTTCATCCACCCACATTTGGCGGAACGGTTTCTCCAACGCAGGCGGAAGATTGGCTTGTGAGAGTAAAACGAATCATGGCTGTAATCAGGACGGTAGAGGAGCAAAAAGTGACGTTAGCCACTTTTCGGCTGGAAGGAGAGGCGAGATTAGGGTGGGATGAAATGGAGGTGCATTACTTGGCCGGTCGAGGGTTAGCGGAGGTGTCCATGGAATAATTCTCCCGCTTGTTTTTAGTCAAGTACTTGCCAGTGTCCCTGTGGATTGCTATGGAGAATGAGTTTTTACGTCTGGTGCAGGGTGAGACAGATATTGATACATACCTGCATGACTTTACTAGACTGGGGCGGTATGCGGGATCTACTTTCGCCGAGGAAGCCCGAAAGACGAATCGATTTTATGAGGGCCTTCGGGATGAGTTAAGGTTGGCACTCCCGAGTTCGGTGAGCCAAGGCTTCCAAGCGTTGGTAGACAAAGCCCGTGCATTGGAGAAGGATATGAAGCGAGTGCAAGAAACAAAGCGTCTGGCGGTGGAGAATCCAGAATTCAAAGTTCCGCAATCGAAAAAATTGGATTTCCCGAAACGAGAGAAGAAGAGGTTCAAGCCCGCAGAACAAACCTCTTCTCATGCTGCGTCAGAAGCAACGTATGGACAAAGACGTGTTGAGACACGTACCTGTTTTAAATGCGGAAAACATGGGCATATAGCCTCTAACTGTCAAAGCGGCCCTCCTAGAAGTGAGAAAACAACAGGTGCATCTTATGAAGATAAGGGTAAAGCAGTGGCCGAGTCATCTGCATCCCGGGCGCAGCCTCGATTGCATAATGTTGGGTATTGTACTCACGATTACCTAGATTTGAGGAAGCCACCTGTCAAGCTAAGATGAATTCACAATGTATTTGATGAAACATCTCAAGTTGTGCTTGCAGTTCCTCCACGCTAAGTGCACACCAATGTCAGGGTGCAGTAGGTCAATATACACGGGTCTGCACGACGTAATCCCTCGTTGAGCAGATCAGTGTGTTTGGCCTATGTGTACTCTCTCTATTGGAGTGCACTTACTTTCAAGTACAGGGCCGTTCATATGCAAGAGAAGACAAGGAGCATGGAGGATCAAGGAGCAGCTCCTGGGTGGAAGACGAAAATTCGTCCAAGGCAAATTCGACGAGAATCACCAAGTAATTCTCGCCGATTCGGCGAGAATCACTAGTGATTCTCGCCGAATCGACGAGAACCATTAGTGATTCTCGCCGACTCCTTCTGGCCACCTCTAAATGGTGCCAAGTAAGATTCGGCGAGAATCACTAGTGATTCTCGCCGAACCAGTGGCCAAGGAGCTCATGCATACAAAGTGAAATTCGTTGAGAATCAATAAGTGATTCGGCGAGAATCACTGACGATTCTCGACGAATCGTCGAGAATCACTTCGTCGAGAATCACTTGGTGATTCTCGCCGATTCGTCGAGAATCATATGCGATTCTCGCCGATTTTTCCTTGGTGTTTTCTCAGGATGCTGCTGGACCGGATTCTGCCTCTGGACCAGTTTGAGCCAGATTTCGGGGTTATACCTGTGGGTCCCACAACGGTCAAATTTGTTGTATCTACAGGTTATAAATACATGGGTATTTTGAACAGTAAAACCACGGAGAAAGAAAAAGAAACCGAGCCGCCTCCTAACCCTAATTCCGCGACTTCTCTCCTCCGCCGCCGTCGTGCTCGGGCAAGTACGTCGCCGCCGCTGATCGTTCTTCTTCCCGATCTCCGGCGACAGAAGCTTAGCAAAGCTTGCGTCTCACGTATCTATCCAGAGATCTCTTCTCTCTCGATTTGTTGACCGGGAAAAACTCCCCCGTCTGAATCGATCGAGACGACCGATCCTAGAGTGACCGTTGGTAGACCTAGTTTGCTTTGCTACGAAGTTTGGATCTCCAAGTTTAGCAGCCGCTCTTCATCGTAGCCACCGATCCCGAAGCTAGCCGCCGCTCGTGTGCCGCCGCCGGTTCCGGGGAGATCCTCTCCAAGTGAGACCAAGGTCGTAGACTCTTCATCGACTTCAAGAATACGTCGTCGAACAAAGAGGAACACCGTAGTCTCCAAAAGAAGTTTGTATCACGTGTACACTCTATATTTAATTTCGTTGTAAGGGAACTTTTGTTCCGTGTTGTAAGGGTTGGGTGCAACCCGTTTTGTGGGAGTGTTGACTCTCACGTGTGGAAGGGCTCCTTCCGTTAGTGAAGGGATTGGATTTCAATCCCGTTGGAGAAGTGACCGAGTCGTCCCTTGTTGGGGAGATAGGTCGAAGGGGGAAAGTGGATGTACCCAAGTCGGGGAACCACTATAAATTTGCTGTGTATTCTGTGTGCTGTGCTTGTTGTTTTTATTGTGCAGGTACATCCGTAAATTCCGCAAGAGAACCACACATCACCTATTCCCCCCCCATAGGTGCACATAGCTGACACTAGGTGGACTTTCAAGTGGTATCAAAGCGAGGTTACTCATCAAAAAGGTTAACACCTTGAGTAGAATCCTGCCACCAGTGTCAGAAGCATGGATCTGGATTATGAGATTCCGCCACTCAAACTCCCCGCATGCACAATGGATTATTATCCCATCTGGAGAATGAGAGTATCCTTTCACCTTGATGCCATCGATCCTCGAGCATCCTTCATCCTGGAAGAGGGTCCGTTTATCCCCATGAAGACCTCCGACTCTGGGATCCTAGTGCCCATGGACGTTGCTGAGATGTCTGAGACGGAACTATCTCTATTTCACTTGGACGAGAGGATTCGACAAATTATCATGGATGTCTGGTCCGGAGCCTCTCGCTCTAGATTGGAAAAATGTCGAACGGCTAAATCTCTGTGGATGATGATCTCAGAGCTGATGGGGGGGGTCAGAGAAAGCTGAAATATGCTGTCAATCAGAGGATGAAGCGTATGTGGGGGTCATCACTTCTGAAGATGAATGCAAGGATCCCTCGGATTGCATCAGAGCTCCCGTGTCCGTGTCAGAGACTGACGAGACCAGTGAGGAAAGCAGCTCTGACGAGAACGAAACAATGGTCATTGATTCTAATGACAATAACTCAGATAAGCAGGTAACATCTTTACCCTGCTCCATATCTTTTGACTTTTCTAAAGACAGAAACTGCTCTCCTCCAGAAAATACTGATTCCCTGAAGAGAGCACTTCAGGAAAGCAATCTACTTGCTGAGGAGCAAGCTCGAGAGATTGCTCGACTGAAGATCTTGTTGGTTCTCCAATTGGCGTCCAACAAGGTCAAGGACTCTAAGATCTCAGCTCTAGAGAATAGTCTAGATAATGAGAAACGTATAGTATCAAACTTTTCCAAAGTTGATGCTATAAAGAGAAAGCAAGAAACCGGGTGGATCTCCCGGATTATTCAGCGATGGAGAAATGGCGAAACGGTGTTCCGACCCCCCACTCCAAGCAGGAAGGCAACTCATCATGCCTTCAGGTATGACCACAGGAGTAATCGTGGTCACTGCAAGGGTGATTTGTCCCCATGTGGAAACGTCCATAGTGCAAGGGGCGTCATGGCCACCCATGAGGAAATACCTAAGGCTCATTCTGAGCCCTTTGTATTCACGGCCACTGCCACAACACAGTGTGGATCTGCATGTCCCAGCTCACAGAAGACTTCTCACCATTCGAGGACACGGGATAGGGAGGATAGAGGTCATGATGTCAGGCTTCATGGGGCCTCAGCAAGGGACATGCCTGAAAGATTGGCACCATCTTCTCGGACTCATAACGCTCACAACATGTATTCGTTCCACCCTTCCACGTGTCACGATGGAAGAGGAATTTGTGTGACAAGAACATGCCCTATCCCGTTTAGACCTAGGACCGTGACTACGTCAGTCACTAGATCAGGTCGAAAACGGCGATATAACATTCACCCTTGTTGGTGCTGCGGTAAAGTGGGGCACTTTGCCATTGACTGTTGGCACAACCCCTCTGTGCCCACAGCAAGGGCTTATCCACATTCTAGGGACAGAGGTAGTCTTCCAGACAGGTTTTCTGAAGGAAGGCAGTTGCGTGCTTATGCTAATAGAAACCTAGGACCCAATATGATTTGGGTTGCTAAGGTAAAGTAATTCTGTCTTGCAGGGCAGTCCAGGTCCCCGTGAATACGATGGGGACTGGACAGTAGATGGCTCAAGGCTAACGTGGAACAAGCGTCTGCAATAACGGATGTGCTACCTGTTTGAGCATATTCACCTTGAGCCTCTAATGTGTCTACCTGTGGAACTAAAACGATAACTCTCAAAATCCCAGGTAATTTTGATCAGTTCAAGGACTTGTGTCGTGATGCACCCTCATTCAAAATAAATATATATATATATATATATTCTATCCTTGTGTATACGTATACTTATGCTTATCATGTATGTGTGCACCTTACAGAGAGATTAACTCTATGCATGCAAACCAATACACGTCAATAAAAGGTTAACAAAGATATGTCATTGTAAATTTCGACAAATCACAATTGACATCAAGATGTGTCTGGAGAAGTTCCGCTCAAATCCGAATAGATTGTCGTTACAATAAACATGTATTTATTACTCTTATGTTAATTTGACATCCGAAGAATTTGAAAATGTTTCAATTCCTAGTAAAGAAAACCCTTAAATTACAATTGGTAAAGAAAGACCTCACTTTCACTGTATATACTAGGAATCCCGCCGAAAGAGCTCGCCGACCCTTGGCATTCACCCCGAATCCCGACGATCTAGATAAATCCCGCCGAACGAATCACTCCGCCCATTCGCCTTCTTCACGACACCCGCAAGACTTCTCCCGCAAGAACTCTCCCGCCGACCCGCAAGAGTTCTCCCGACGACCCGCAAGCGCTCTCCCGAGCTCCCCCTCCGACTCGCCGAAACCCGCAGCTCGTGAAGTCTCCTCCTTAGCTCCCGCAAGGGTCTCGCAAAGTTCTCCTCGAAAGACTCCCGACGACTCACGCCGAAGCTCGCACCGTCGATCTTCCCAAGTCACGATTTTTCTCCGCTCAAACCACCTCACCGACTTCACCTTTAGGTATCCCCTTACCCGAAGCATCCACTAATGAAGTTTTCCTTTTGAAAGTTCATTAACGTTTTGAGTAGGGCTTCTCTCTAGGTCTACAATGGCTCCAAGGACGACTGCAGGGTTGGTCTCTGGCTGCGAGCTGGTTCGCACTGGATTTTCTCATGCCTCGGACGAATTCCGCAATATCATTCTAATGCTGGAAGAGGCTGGGCTAACCTTCGTCCTGGAGCACCCTTGCAAAATTCTTGACAAAGAGGTGCTGGAATTCTTCTCTACGGCCAGGCTCCGAGATAGAGACTCCGTAATCAAGAGCAAGGTGGCCGGGACAAAAGTAAAGATGTCTGCCAGCAAGTTGAGTCGCTACCTGCAGCTTTCTAGTTCGGAGCAGGAGGACTATCTGGAGGACGCGGACAAAGCCAGAACTCTCTTGTTCTGCGGTCTTCCAAGAGGCACTCGATCAATAAAGAGAAAAGAGATGAATGAAGAAGGGAAGCTCCTATCTGACGTCATTGGAAAAGTGCTCATCTGCAAACCAGGCTCGCATGATCATATCTCAGGAGATATGTTCAAAATCCTCATAGCTGTTGTCTGCCGCAAGAGGTTCAACTGGGGGGAGTTGCTGTTCCAGAAGATCAAGGACACTCTGGGCACTCCTAGTTTCGGCCGCATCATAAGTCTATATCTCAACCAGCTCAACGGAGACAAGTTCGACATGAGCAAAGGCGTCCCTCTCCACTACTTGAAAAGGATGGATGCAAGTGTGTTTGATCGATGGGAGCGGCACATCGGGCAGCCTGCTGTGGAAGAGCACGAGGAAGTATTTCCAGCAGTCTCCCCCGGTGAAATTCCTGATACTGTGACTGCAGGAATCGAGGGGGAGACTCTACCCCCTCATACAGATGGAATATCTGAAATTGCCCAGGTGGCCAGAGATGCTGTGGCCGTTATTCAAGAAGAATGTGACCGTGTGCTGGAGACTGCTGACCGAGAAGTGGAAAAAGCTGCTGATATTGATGAATTCTTGGATGAGGACGGAGAGGACGATGTAAATGAGGGCCATGAAGTGTTGGAGTCTCCAGATATTGTTGAACCTCCTTCTGATAAGTCTGCACCAGTGGAGGGGGAGTTAAATAAATCTACAGAGGCCGCCCACACTCCTCCTGTAGAGACTGTGATGGTATCCAGCTCCACAGATGCGTCTGCAGAAATGCAAGGCCCACAAGTGCCTCCGACCATCCCGTTACGAGATGAGCTGGCCACTCACACTATCAATGTCATTCAAGGAATAGTGAACGAGCTTAAAGACTCTTTTGATACAGCTCAGAAAACTCTGCTGAAAATGATTAAAACTTCTGAAAATCTGATGCTCAAGAATATGGTGGAAATCAACCATAAGCTGGACATGATGGAGAAGAAATTTGAGGAGAAGTACACCGCGGCCGGGGAAGCTGTCACACTCTTAATGGCCGGTTTGAAAAAGAATACTGATACCCTGGCTGTCGTAAATCAGAACGCACACGTTGTAGCCAACAACATTCAGCTGTTTGATGGCAATATGGTCACTTTAAATGCCAATCAGCAGGCCCTGATCACTGAATTCACGAAGACAACGAAGCATATTGATGACTCCCTGCACTCATATGCCAACTGCATAGCTGACGAAGCCAAAAAGGGGGAGAAAGAGTATATAGCTAAGTTGGCCGAGCTTCAAGAAAGCATGGACACAAACTTCGCACAATCAAGCAAATATGTCTATGAGAGCTGCTGGTGGATGCTTCAACAGGCGCTAGGTACGTTAGGCGTCGTTCTGCCTGACAACCCTGCCGGTATTCATGTCCCTGAGACATCTAAGGCTGCTGAGGAAGTAAGTGTTGCTGAGGATGTAAGTGCAAGTGCTGCTGCAGATATTCCCACACATGAAGCTGATGCTAGGGCTCTCTCTAAAGCTAAACTGAGGAGCATGTTTGACCAAGAGGCCTTAGCAAAAGCCAGGGGAAAGAGAAAAGTTCAGGAAGGGACCTCCAAGGAGACTCTAGCTGAGAAGAGAATCAGAATGAGTGAGGAGGATGTACGAAATGAAAGGTGGAGTCCAGTTTCAAGGAACATCATCTTAGACACCTTCCGGCTGCAAGAAAGAGGAGAGATCAATCGAAATGAAGCATATAGCCAGTATGAATGGGAAACGCACAAAGCATTTGAAGCGAAACGCAACATCTTTTTCCGAAACAACAAGGATCCAGATAAAGTTGCTCCTCCTAGGTACTACCCGAAGCCCAAAGAATACATGGAGAGGCAAAGCAAGAAGTACTTGGCTCAAAATCTTAAGGGTGACGTAGCTAAGGACAAATAGTCAACACTTTATAGCTTGTCACTGTGTCTTAAGAACATTTAATGATTATTGTTGTCATATAAACAATTCTGGATTATATGTGAATAATTTTATCCTGGTATATATATATTTGAATTTGTGAATGACTCAAGTCCTGATCTGATTGCATATATTCTCTTGTGCTGCATGTTTAATTTCTGAATGCTATGATTATTATTTGATAAGTGTTATTCATCTTAGCTAGTAGGGTTTTGGCTTCGTCAAATAGGGGGAGATTGTTGGGTATTGTACTCACGATTACCTAGATTTGAGGAAGCCACCTGTCAAGCTAAGATGAATTCACAATGTATTTGATGAAACATCTCAAGTTGTGCTTGCAGTTCCTCCGCGCTAAGTGCACACCAATGTCACGGTGCAGTAGGTCAATATACACGGGTCTGCACAACGTAATCCCTCGTTGAGCAGATCAGTGTGTTGGCCTATGTGTACTCTCTCTATTGGAGTGCACTTACTTTCAAGTACAGGGCCGTTCATATGCAAGAGAAGACAAGGAGCATGGAGGATCAAGGAGCAGCTCCTGGGTGGAAGACGAAAATTCGTCCAAGGCAAATTCGACGAGAATCACCAAGTAATTCTCGCCGATTCGGCGAGAATCACTAGTGATTCTCGCCGAATCGACGAGAATCATTAGTGATTCTCGCCGACTCCTTCTGGCCACCTCTAAATGGTGCCATGTAAGATTCGGCGAGAATCACTAGTGATTCTCGCCAAACCAGTGGCCAAGGAGCTCATGCTTACAAAGTGAAATTCGTTGAGAATCAATAAGTGATTCGGCGAGAATCACTGACGATTCTCGACGAATCGTCGAGAATCACTTGGTGATTCTCGCCGATTCGTCGAGAATCATATGCGATTCTCGCCGATTTTTCCTTGGTGTTTTCTCAGGATGCTGCTGGACCGGATTCTGCCTCTGGACCAGTTTGAGCCAGATTTCGGGGTTATACCTGTGGGTCCCACAACGGTCAAATTTGTTGTATCTACAGGTATAAATACATGGGTATTTTGAACAGTAAAACCACGGAGAAAGAAAAAGAAACCGAGCCGCCTCCTAACCCTAATTCCGCGACTTCTCTCCTCCGCCGCCGTCGCGCTCGGGCAAGTACGTCGCCGCCGCTGATCGTTCTTCTTCCCGATCTCCGGCGACAGAAGCTTAGCAAAGCTTGCGTCTCACGTGTCTATCCAGAGATTTCTTGTCTCTCGATTTGTTGACCGGGAAAAACTCCCTCGTCCGAATCGATCGAGACGACCGATCCTAGAGTGACCGTTGGTAGACCTAGTTTGCTTTGCTATGAAGTTTGGATCTCCAAGTTCAGCAGCCGCTCTTCATCGTAGCCGCCGATCCCGAAGCTAGCCGCCGCTCGTGTGCCGCCGCCGGTTCCGGGGAGATCCTCTCCAAGTGAGACCAAGGTCGTAGACTCTTCATCGACTTCAAGAACACGTCGTCGAACAAAGAGGAACACCGTAGTCTCCAAAAGAAGTTTGTATCACGTGTACACTCTATATTTAATTTCGTTGTAAGGGAACTTTTGTTCCGTGTTGTAAGGGTTGGGTGCAACCCGTTTTGTGGGAGTGTTGACTCTCACGTGTGGAAGGGCTCCTTCCGTTAGTGAAGGGATTGGATTTAAATCCCGTTGGAGAAGTGACCGAGTCGTCCCTTGTTGGGGAGATAGGTCGAAGGGGGAAAGTTGATGTACCCAAGTCGGGGAACCACTATAAATTTGCTGTGTATTTTGTGTGCTGTGCTTGTTGTTTTTATTGTGCAGGTACATCCGTAAATTCCGCAAAAAAACCACACGTCACCTATTCCCCCCCATAGGTGCACATAGCTGACACTAGGTGGACTTTCACATAATATGGAAGTGCAAGAGCCGCAAAGTGCACTTTGTGAAGTTCAACCTCATATTTTCAATTTGGCCTTTACAGAAGAATTTAAACGCTATCTGCAAAATAATACGGATGAGCGGAAATAAGTGTGACCCGTCTTCCATGTGTGTATGTGAATGTTATGTATCTGTATCTGTGACATATGATAAGTGCTCTAGTGGGAAATGGCGGGTTAGATGGATATATGACTGTGTTGATATTTGGTTTGATCGTGCGAGGGCTTGTGGTGAGACATGCTGCGGCCTCTGAGCTCGATTATGTGAATGATTAGAGTGAGACAAATTTCGAGGATGAAATTCTTTGAAGGAGGGGAGGATTGTAACACCCCAAGAATAGATTTGGGTTTCAGGTGGGGTGATATGGCCTGGGACACGGGCGTGTCCCAGGGCGTGTCGTACCTGGAATCAGGAGTTGGGTGTCTGGTCGACGGAATTGGGTCGATGGAAGGAACACGCCAGGTGACACGGGCATGACCCAACTGACACGGGCGTGTCAGTGGGCGTGTCCCTCTGGTCGACACAATACGCTCGACGAAATGCGCTCGCCGATCGTCGAGTGTCGAGTAAGGTGTACACGGCCTGGGACACGGGCGTGTCCCAGGGCATGTTTGCGGGACACGGGTGTGTCCAGCTGCACACGGCCTACAGCATGGGCGTGTCCCAGGGCTGTGTGAGTCTCGAGTGTTTTTGAGGCTGTGCAGCCTGATGAACACGGGTGTCCAACACGGGCGTGTCAGGTATGACACGGGCGTGTAGGGTGTGACACGGGCGTGTCACACGGCTGTGTGCTGGCTGGTTTTAAGTCGGTTGACTGCCGCTTAAGGGACACGGCCTGTGACACGGGCGTGTCACAGGGCGTGTCAGGACGTGTTCATGCTTTTCTGGACAATTCTGAGTCGGTTGATTCCCTATTCCAATATCCAATGGATAGGCTCTGTCCATGTGTTGCTAAGGTCGGGGGAAAAGGGGATTTAAACCCTTCCTCTTCATCTTCTTCTTCTTCTTCTAATTTAAAGAGAGAGAAAGATGAGGGGAGTGCAAGGGAAGGAAGGAGGAATAGAAGCCAGCTGTTGGAGGAGCTGCGGAGTGTGGTGCAAAGATCCGATAGCGGATTCGTGGAGGCTAAGTCAAGGCGGTGACTTCCGTCCGGCTATTTCATGGCACCGAAGCGATCTTCAAGGGTAACGATCTCATTCTTGGACATCGAAGTACTTTCTTTATGTATATGCGTGGAATCCTCCACCAAAAGGTGGATTCGTGAAGTGATTCCGTCGTTGAGTCTGCATCTAGAGCCGGAATTATGCAGTACGGCATAGGCATGCTGTGTGAAGCTCATCTGGACCGTTAGTCTGGATTGGTGATGATCATGGGTAAAACGGAGAAGACTCCGTGGGTTTGCAAAGATGTTATATGCTTTGTGTCTTGGATGAATGAATGCCATCTGTGGATGGTATGCTCATGTGTGAGCTAGCCATGGATATGATCTTGGATGCTTTCCGTAAGCTCCTTGTGATGTGAGCGCTGCGTGTGCTCGTTCGATCTGCGAGAGCGGAAAGCTGCGGCTACCCAGGAAGGGAAGGCTGACCCGCGTCATGGTGCGCCTAATGACGATTTGAGAACGGGCAACGCTAACCTGTACCTGGGCATGTTGGAGAGATCGATTGGTGGCAGTGTTTCGGGAGCGTGCGATAGCACGACTTGCTACACCGAAATAAAAGCGGGTCGATCTGATGGATTAATGCTCATGTTTGTCATACGGTACCTACCTCTGCTTGGTTTGGGAGGAATGCAACCAGCATGCGTGTTGGGGAGACTAGGACCGGCCAGCCAACAAGTTAATTACTATTCGTTGGTGGTGTTACCACGGGTTTCCGGTACACCGTAAGGTGCCCTGAGTGCACGAAGCGTCTGCCTGTGGTCGGCATGTGTGATTTGATGTGTGTGATTGTGATTGTTAGCTATTATACTTGCAAATGCATACAGGGAAGGAACCGCTGCCCTGGGCATGGGGTAGGGTCATTATAATTGGTCAGCTGTAGCTGACCGTTACTTTATTTGCCACTCTTTGGTGGATGTATACTTGCAGGTGCTGCGGCTTGAAATGAAATTAGCGAATTGAAAGCTTGTTGCTAAGGCCCTTGAAGGCCAAGTGAATCGTGGTTGGATTTCATGTGTGGCTGGCCTGCGTGCCGATGTACGAACCTGTATATGTGTAAAAAGAGAAACCTGTAAGGCCTTAAGGCCATGTTTGTGTGGGTTGTATACATTCCTGGTTTGGATATATATAAATGTGAAATTTATGTATTAGTGGACATTCCTGGAGTTGAGTTCATACAACATAAAAAATGTTGCGCTAGAATGGATTGGGTTAAGGATACGAATAGAATTTGATCACCACAAGTAATTCTGCCACTTGTTTGTGACCTATGGCGTGGGACCCCGGCCGGACCCACCGTTATATGCCATGTGACGAGTGGGGGCGTTATTTTTAGTCTATAAGTAATTGTGGTAAAATATTGTTAAAGGTATTTATTGTATAGATCCTTAACGAACAAATGTTGTAGTGAACGAAAGGGTTGACGAGTTGGGATGGTAGGAATAGATTAAATATATGAACCAATATGTACGTACTTGACAATGGTAATACGTTGAATAATGATGAGGTTGGCTTGAAGTTGATGTACATGGTTGGTAGTGATTGCTATGAACAAATGGTTCTTAGTATTTAGTTGATAGATCCATTTGTGCACGAATGGTTTGAACTTGGTAAAAAGATTGTATCCAGTTGATGTTAAAGTTATGTGACCATAGTATATATGTAATTATTATAACCAAATGGTTGATGAATATGTGAAGTATCACTATGTTGATGATGAACCCTTAAGCGCCTTGGGGCACGATATTGTGAAAGGCTGTAAGTGCGGGTGTTTGACGCACTGGATTGGTAATGATGAAAAGAGACATAAGTGGACATTTGGCCTTGGTCCTCTGGTGGTTTGTCCACAGAGGCACATTCTGTGCCACGATGATGTGAAATTACATGCGGTGTAAGTCGACACGAGGTGTCGTAATCCTGGGTTAAGGATAGTGTGGCAGGTCTACGGGCTCACCAGTCGTCACACCGACGGGAGTTGACAGATAGACTTGTATGGTTGGGCCTTGGTCCTCGGTGCTTACTTCCGGAGGCACCCTCCGTGCTAGTGGACGGTTGGCCTTGGTCCTTTGGTAATTTGTTCACAGAGGCACCTTCCGTGCCACGAAGATAAGCCTGGTTGGGCTGGGCTCTTGGTGCACATCTACCTGAGACCCCTTCTGAGTCGTAGTACACATGTTAGCTCTGCTGTTGTGTTCTTAGCATTAAGGCATACATAGGCCTAGGCTTGGTAGTGTGGATACCCACGTAGTAGTGGAGATGCCCGCTCCACTGTCACCGCTTGGCCACGATTGTTGACGTCTGAGAGGTTAGCTACATGCTCGAAAAGTGGGAATTACAAGTCTGTGTCGACATAGCAGTTGCATGTGCTTGATCATGGGTGAGTCATTGCATTACATTCATGTCATTACATTACATTGCATACAGAAGATCCTTATTGTATAAATTTGTATGGGCACTCTTACATGATGAGTTACTTTACTGTTGAGCCGATCGTTAACTTATATGTTTGTATGGACATTCATATAAGTTGAGTTACTTTCGGTTGTAGTTCTATATTTTTATACTGTTGTAGATGGTAGAACTACTAGTGTAGATTGTTTACTAATTTATTATACTATTGATATACATTGATATTGTTTACTCTTTTACCACCTGTCTGTACTACTACTCTTATATATATATTGTACTTGTCCTTTTCTCCGCCCGGTGCTGAGGAGTTGCAGCGGGAGCGAGTGTGAGGGCACTTAGTCTTTATGTCGAATGGTTGCTACATCTTCCTTTTTAGGAGGGAGCCCCGCAGATAGATCAGCAACAGGTTATGCAGCATGTTGATGCGCGGAAACGGCACCGGGGCACAGCTAACACGGAGGGGGTGTTCGATCTCACAAGCTAGGAGAGGAAGAGGAAGGAAGGAAGCCTCTGAGTGCTCGAGAGTGGAGCAAGCGGCTTGTCAAAGAGGGTTGCGGGGATAGAGGGGAGGAGAAGCTTGATCAACAGAAAAGGTTGACCAAGAGAGGAGGAGGAGGTTGATCAGGAGCTATCGAGCAGACAGTTACTATGACGATCGACCAGCAGAGAAGCTCAAGGAGCAGCGAAGAACTTGCTTAGCAGAGAAAAAGCTTGCTGAGCAGAGAGCAAGGCTTGCTAAGCAGAGGGCAAGGCTTGCTGAGCAGAGAGCAGGAGAGGGAGCCGCTAGCAGCGGCAACAACAGACTTCGCCCGCCGCAGCTTAAATGCCACTCTTACGACGGGCTTTTCTCTAATCAAGAAACAAGATTACAGCTTGCTAGTGCACCTTTACATGAAAAAGGATTAAAGGGTACAAAGGGGGAAGTTGGCGGTTAAGGAAGGAGTTGCCAGAGACTAAAGAAAAGAAGCTGCCAGAGACTAAGGAAAAGTGGCTGCCCGCAGCTGTGGAGGACTGGAAAACTGAGTCCGCAGAGCTTGCTGGCAAGCTGCAGGCAAGCTGCGAAGGACTGCGCGGACTAGAAAATGGAGTCCGCAGGGCTTGCTGGGTCAATTGTGGAGGACTGGAAAACTGAGTACGCAGAGCTTGCTGGCAAACTGCAGTTTTTCCCTTGGGCCTTCTCTGCCTCTCGCCTCCCTCAAATGAGAGGCAATAGAGGCTATTTATAGGCCCGGGGAAGGATCTTCTAGAAGCATGGCCCAGTGACGTCACCATTATGACCTGCGCGGACTCGGCGGACTGGAAAAACGAGTCCGTCAGGTCGGTAGGCGAAGCAAGCAGCAGGAGGCCGGGAGAGAATGGAGGCCACCCGTTGTTGGGCGGACTGGGCGGACTCCAGGGGAGTCCGCCCCTATTACTGCTGGCGGGTGGACGGGCAGACTCAGGGGAGTTCGCCCCTGCTGCTGCTGGTGGAGGCCGCCCCTTGCGGGCGGCCTGGGCGGACTCTAGGCGAGTACGCCCTTGCGGCTGCGGGCGGAGGCCACCCCCTGCGGGCAGCGTGGGCGGACTCCAGGCGAGTCCCCCCCTGTGGCTGCGGGCGGAGGCCGCCCCCTGCGGGCGGTCTGGGCGGACTCCAGGCGAGTCCGCCCCTGCGGCTGCGGGCGGAGGCCGCCCCCTGCAGGCGGCCTAGGCGGACTCCAAGCGAGTCCGCCCCTGCAGTTGCGGGTGGAGGCCGCCCCCCGCGGGTGGCCTAACCGGACTCTAGGAGGGAGTCCGCCTGGCTGACGGCGAAGCAGAGGCTACCCCCTGTGGGTGGACTCGACAGACTCCAGGAGGGAGTCCGCCCGGCTGAAGGCAAAGCGGAGGCCGCCCCATCCGGGCGGCCTGGGCGGACTCCAGGAGGGAGTCCGCCCGGCTGAAGGCGAAGCGGAGGCCGCCCCCTGCGGTCGGCCTGGGCGGACTCTAGGAGGGAGTCCGCCCGACTGACGGCGAAGCAGAGGCAGCCCCCTGCGGGCGGCCTGGGCGGACTCCAGGAGGGAGTCCGCCCAGCTGACGACGAAGCGGAGGCCGCCCCCTGCTGGTGGCCTGGGCAGACTCCAGGAGGGAGTCCGCCCGACTGACGGTGAAGCGGAGGCTGCCCCCTGCGGGCGGCCTGGGCAGACTCCAGGAGGGAGTCCGCTCGGTTGACGGAGAAACGGAGGCCGCCCCCTGCGGGCGGCCTGGGCGGACTCCAGGAGGGAGTCCTGGAGTCCGCCCGGCTGACGGCGAAATGGAGGCCGCCCCTTGCGGGCGAGATCCTGATGGTAGGTTGCCTCCTGCAAGGAAGAGAATTGCACGGTTAACGGGCCTAACCGCATGTCCTGCGAGGGTGAGCTATGGGAACAGCCCGCCGTCCCGCAGGGCACGCGGTTGCTAGGGGACCTAGGCGGACAGGGAAAATTGTCCGCCTACACTTGGACTTGTCGCGAACAATAGGGAGAATCTGAGGGTCGCGACTAGCCAGCTGGCTACCTTGGGAAGGATCACCAATTTCTGGGTTAACATAATCCCCGCACTTTTTTAAGTTCTGAAGGGAACTTCGAAAAAGTTGGAGACCCACGAAAATAGTGATCCACCCCAAAGGAAGAAGAGACAAGGGGAGATAGAACCTGATGCTTCTCCCAACTGAGTTGCCATTACCTATCTTTTTCCTGCGCAGAAAAAGTTAGTGAAGACATAAATGGAAGGTACACTTCACGCGTACCTGAGTTTGCCTTTGCAAAAAATGAAGATGTATCTTCCACTAAGTTCTACAAAAATGGAATTGAGAGGAAAACACAGAAGCGTAATGACTCGCAAGTACCTAATGGAGGCTTGCAAACATCTGTTATCCTCTGAAAAAAAGGAAGGATGAAGAGTATACAAGAAGGAAAAAACGAGCTGCAAGTACCTGGAAGGGACTTGCAAGTCTTTTGTTGGTTTCTGCAAAAGAGGAGTCGAAAGTAGGTACAATATATGAAAGTAATTTTCAAGTACCTGAGAAGACTCTTGCAAGGGTCTGCTGATCTCTGCAAGAAGAGAGTTAGAAGCAGGTATTGTACTCAAATAATACGCTGCAAGTACCTGAGTGAGACTTTGCAGGGGTCTGCTAATCTCTGCAAGGAAAGGGTTAGGAGTAGACATATATTTAAAAGGAGTTTGCAAGTACCTGAGAGAAGGCTAGCAAGTTTATGCTAATCTCTGCAAGGTGGAGTTAGAAGCAAAACATGTAAATGAAAGAAGCTTGCAAGTACCTGGAAAAAGGCTTGCAAGTATTTGATGCTCTCTGCAAGAAAAGAGTTAGGAGCAAACAAGATATGAAAAATAGCTTGCAAGTACCTGTGAAGAGAAGCTTGCAAGTGTCTGCTATTCACTGAAAAGAGAAAAGAGTGAGCAGCAAGCATATCATAATGAACTAAACTGCAAGTACCTGGATGAGGCTTGCAGGTGATAACTGTTGATGAGATAAGGCCGACATGACCAAATAGCAAGGAAAATTCCTGACGAACTCTTTGTCATGAAGCCCAGATCAATAAACCGAGTGTTAACTGTTGATATTGTTTGATTAATGTTTGATGCCATTAAAATTTGAGAAGAGTAATGAATAGCTCTGTGAATCTTTATCTGATTGAGTTTGAGCAAGCAATGTATATAAGATGAGAATATATGAATGCTGAATATCCTTTTGGTAGGTCGGATCAACCTGTTCACCTGTGAAAGAAGGCAATTGACAAAAAGGGAGTTCTATACTCGGAGATGACTAAAGAAGGCTAAATGCTGCAACAGGTGTTCCCCGTGGGCCTTATGCATCACTTGCCTGAGAAAATCATCTCGAGTATAGTCCTACTCAAATCGGGCTGGCAGCGCATCCTCTAGGAGGGCACAAAAGAGAAAAGAGAGGAGGAGAATCCTGAGAAGGATCGCTAGATGCACTGCTCTCTTGCCTTGGGTACAATCATCACTGATCAATGAGACTAGTTGCGCCAAGTAGCCTATTGCTTGTCTGTAGATTGATCAGTGGAATTGTGGGAACCCGCGAAGGAACGAATCGAGAGTACCAGAGAGTGTTCGGCCATCACAGCTGTGAGATGATCGAAGAGACAAGGCTACGCTTGATTGTCGTTGCTTGTCAAGCAAAGATCACTGTAACTGTAATGTATCCTTTGCGAAGCACAACAGAGCTAACACATGGGGATCCCCTAGCACACACTCTGTGTCAGATGCCGGCAAGGATCCAAAGTCTTGTATTCCTCCGCATGAGAGTTGGATAGCCCCCACTACACATATGCGAACTCTGCCCGCGATATGTGGTCGTTGTGGTCTTACGCCAGAATCCAATCTCAAGGGGGCCTATAGCAAGACTCGGCGATATCTCATTGGTGTAGTGATCTCTTTGGCAAAGAGAAAAATAGAGGAAGGAGCATCACAAGAAGGGAACTGTGTCAGTATGAGATCCCAGATAAAAATTATGCTGAAAAGCAAGAATGAACACTGAGAAGTGTTTGGTAAAATGAAAATGTCTGAAAAAAGAAAGAGCAAGGGTTTAGATAACCCATCAGGGTTGTGAGGAGCTTTGGAGGACTGTGAAGTCCATTACTTGCTCAGAATAGCCTTCCAAGCACACCCTCATCATCGGCATCGAAGCATTCGACGGCTTGTTTAACAACGAGGAGAGGAGGCTCTTCGAGTTGGTTCACTCCCTTTGAGGAGAAAGGAACGTCTGCAACCTCTTTGACCTTTGAAGTTGGTGGATCAGGGCGATCTTCTTTAGTAAGCAGGTCACGCATCTTACCCTGCTGGAGCATCCTTTGCACAAGCTGACGGAATGCTCGGCAGTGCTCAGTCAAGTGACCCGGCTCTTTGTGGAATTCGCAGTAAGGTTCTGAACCCCTAGATCATTGATCAGCTGGGCGATAAGGCTTCTTGTAGTTGGCCCTATCTTTCATGACTTGGCTCACTTGAAGCATGATTTCATTTAGTTCGGACTCGTGCGAGTCGTTGCCTTACTGCTGATAGACTACAGCTGTTTGAGAAGATGGAGCTGGTGGTAGTAGCGGTTGATCTTGAGCACGATCATGGCTCGGAAAGGAGTATCACTAGCGTTGAAACCTTCTCTCCTTTCTTGAGTGAGATGGGAAGTGATTGTAAGGAGACCTCGGAGGCTGCTTGTGAAACGGATCTTTCTCTGATAAGAGCTTAGAGATGAAGCCCGGATTTCTCTTTTCTCCTCGAATGTACGAGTTGGCTAGAGAAATCAACTCTTGGTACGTTCTTGGAGCACAGACATTAGCTTCAAAATTGAGAGGCCCTTCACGAAGACCATGGATAAGAGCCACTCGGTACATTTCTTGATCAACGATCTCGATGTCCAAAATCTCTCTCTGGAATCGATCAACGAATTGAGACCAAGTTTCATCACTGCCCTTCCTGATCTCAAAGAGGGCTTCAGGACCGCCCTTTCTCTTGGTGGAGGTAGAGAATCTGAGAAGAAACTCCCTTCGAAGATCAACGAAGGAGGTGATGGAGTGAGGACGGAGGCCATAGAACCAGTCCCTCACTTGCCCATCAAAGGTGGTGACAAGGAGCTTGCACTTAATTGCATCTGAAAGAGTTTTGAGAGCAACGGCTGACTCAAAAGCTTGAAGGTGCTTTACTGGATCAGTCTCTCCAGTGTAGATGGGCATTCGAGTCTCTCTGAAGTTAGCTGGAGTAGGTTCATGGCGAATGCACTCGGTAAAGGGTGATGGTTTTTCCTGCTCTCCCACAGTATAAGGATTAAAGGGAGCATAGGCTGTAGCTGTAAAGGAAGCAGGGAATAAAAGGGAAAAGCTACTGCAGGAGCAATGGCAGGAGCTGGGGGGCAAGGATGACTTCCTTGATTGTTGAGAAATCTTGCAGGGCTTCCCCGGGCTGCTCCCCGGAAGAAGTTTTGACGAGCTGCAAACTCTTCATCTTGAGGTCGCAAAGGGGCTGCAGGCCCTTACGGAAAGGTTGGGGTGTAAGGCGGATAGAACGACGGGCAAGCTTGAGAATAATCTTGTTGATGCTCCAATGTTGGTGTTGGGTTGATTGGAGCAGCTGGAGTAGATGGAGCTGTTGCTGGATGAGCGTCTAATCGATGTGTGATTGCAGGAAGAATTTTTTTGATTGCTTGGAACTGCTGGGCATTCTCACGGCGCGATTGCTCGAAGGCCTCCTAGAGAGGATGTTCAATAGGACTTGGTGCAAGGTTCTCATCTGGTTGGTGGTCTGTCATGGCTGTCAGTTTTCACTGCCTGTTCGGATCTGAAGGCCGCGTGTTAACTGTTGATGCATGGAAACGGCACCGGGGCACAACTAACATGGAGGGGGAGTTCGATCTCACAAGCTAGGAGAGGAAGAGGAAGGAAGGAAGCCTTTAAGTGCTCGAGAGTGGAGCAAGCGGCTTGTCAAAGAGGGTTGCGGGGATAGAGGGGAGGAGAAGCTTGATCAATAGAAAAGGTTGACCAAGAGAGGAGGAGGAGGTTGATCAGGATCTGTCGAGCAGACAGTTACTATGACGATCGACCAGCAGAGAAGCTCAAGGAGCAGCGAAGAACTTGCTTAGCAGGGAAAAAGCTTGCTGAGCATAGAGCAGGCTTGCTGAGCAGAGAGCAAGGCTTGCTGAGCAGAGGGCAAGGCTTGCTGAGCAGAGAGCAGGAGAGGGAGCCGCTAGCAGCGGCAACAACAGAATTCGCCCGCCGCGGCTTAAATGCCACACTTGCGACGGGCTTTCCTCTAATCAAGAAACAAGATTACAGCTTGCTAGTGCACCTTTACATGAAAAAGCATTAAAGGGTACAAAGGGGGAAGCTGGCGGTTAAGGAAGGAGTTGCCAGAGACTAAAGAAAAGAAGCTGCCAGAGACTAAGGAAAAGAGGTTGCCCGCAGCTGTGGAGGACTGGAAAACTGAGTCCGCAGAGCTTACTGGCTAGCTGCAGGCAAGCTGTGGAGGACTGCGTGGACTGGAAAATGGAGTCCGCAGGGCTTGCTGGGTCAATTGTGGAGGACTGGAAAACTGAGTCCGCAGAGCTTGCTGGCAAGCTGCAGTTTTTCCCTTGGGCCTTCTCTTCCTCTCGCCTCCCTCAAATGAGAGGCAATGGGGGCTATTTATAGGCCGGGGGAAGGATCTTCTAGAAGCGGGGCCTAGTGACGTCACCATGACGACCTGCGCGGACTCGGCGGACTGGAAAAATGAGTCCGTCAGGTCAGTAGGCGAAGCAAGCGGTAGGAGGCCGGGAGAGAACGGAGGTCGCCCGTTGCTGGGCGGACTGGGCGGACTCCAGGGGATTCCGCCCCTGCTGTTGCTGGCGGGCGGATGGGCGGACGGGAAGACTCAGGGGAGTCCGCCCCTGCTGCTGCTGGAGGAGGCCGCCCCCTGCCGGCGGCCTGGGCGGACTCCAGGCGAGTCCGCCCCTGCGGCTGCGGGTGAAGGCCGCCCCCTGCGGGCATCCTGGGCGGACTCCAGGCTAGTCCGCCCCTGCGGCTGCATGCGGAGGCCGCCCACTACGGGCGACCTGGGCGGACTCCAGGCGAGTCCGCCCCTGCGGCTGCGGGCGGAGGTCGCCCCCTGCGGGCGGCCTGGGCGGACTTCAGGCGAGTCCGCCCTGCGGCTTCGGGCGAAGGCCGCCCCCTGCCGACGGCCTGGGAGGACTCTAGGAGGGAGTCCGCCCGACTGACGGCAAAGCGGAGGCCGCCCCCTGCGGGCGGCCGGGGCGGACTCCCGGAGGGAGTCCGCCCGGCTGACGGCAAAGCGGAGGCCGCCCCCTGCTGGCAGCCTAGGCGGACTCCAGGAGGGAGTCCGCCCGGCAGACGGCGAATCGGAGGCCTCCCCCTGCGGCGGCCTGGGCGGACTCCAGGAGGGAGTCTGGCCGGCAGACGGCGAAGCGGAGGCCGCCCCCTACGGGCGGCCTGGGCGGACTCTAAGAGGGAGTCCGCCCGGCTGACGGCGAAGCGGAGGCCGCCCCCTACGGGCGGCCTGGGCGTACTCTAGGAGGGAGTCCGCCCAGCTGACGGCGAAGCGGAGGCCGCCCCCTGTGGGCGGCCTGGGCAGACTCCAGGAGGGAGTCCGCTCGACTGACGGTGAAGCGGAGGCCGCCCCCTGCGGGTGGCCTGGGCGGACTCCAGGAGGGAGTCCGCCCGGCTGACGGCGAAACGGAGGCCGTCCCCTGCGGGCGGGATCCTGATGGTAGGTTGCCTCCTGTGAGGAAGAGAACTGCACGGTTAACAGGCCTCACCGTATGTCCTACGAGGGTGAGCTATGTGAACAACCCGCCATCCCACAGGGCACGCGGTTGCTAGGGGACCTAGGCGGACAGGGAAAATTGTCCGCCTACACTTGGACTTGTCGCGAACACTAGGGAGAATCTGAGGGTCGCGACTAGCCAGCTGGCTACCTTGGGAAGGATCGCCGATTTCTGGGTTAACACAGCAGGACAACCAGGCCAGTATGACCGGGCCTGAAGCGACGGTGTCATCGCTACTGTCATTGACTGCTGTGAGTTTGAGAAACTCATCTTGTATATGTACTCCGATGTTATAGAAGCTTGTTGATGCTTCTTTTATTTTGATGTACTATCTTATGGACTATTTTCCTTATGTGTGGATTTGACTTCTGTTATATATTCGTAGTTGGGTTGTCAATGAATGTTATTGATTATAGCCTCCAGGATAGGCGTATTGTAGTACAGGTTAGCCCGTGTGCTAACGCTACCGCAAGGCAGTTATTCTGTGCAAAAGACTCTCCCACATGCCGTGTTTTGTGTTCCGGGAGGGGGGTCTTACAAGTAGTTAGATAGAGAAGGGAACCTATTATCCCCCTATACAAAGTCTCATCAACATGCTTCCCTGCCTCATCTTTGCATATGGGCATACTTGATCCCATGGGAATTCTCATAGTGGAAGAATTTTCCATACCAAATTTCTTTATTAACTCCCTAGTGAATTTAGACTGGGTTATGGACAATACATCATCAGTCTGTCTTACTTGGAGGCCCAAGAAGAACTTAAGTTCACCTATACTACTCATCATAAACTTCCCGCATAGGTTTTCACCAGTACATCCAAAGATGATGTCATCTACATAGATCTGAACTAGAATGATCTTGCCCTTAGATTCCCTTAGGAATAGGATCTTGCCTATCTTCTCCCTTGAGAATTTGTTCTCAATGAGAAATCTAGACAAAGTCTCATACTTTGCTATAGGGGATTGCTTTAGCCCATATAGAGCTTTCTTAAGACTATGAACAGAATCAGGTGAGTTAAGAACTACAAAATCTGGAGGCTGCTCAACATAGACTTCCACTTTTAATTCACTATTTAGGAAGGCTGACTTCACATCCATCTGGTAGACCTTGATTCCCTTGTGTACAACATATGCAAGGAACAATCATATGGCCTCCAACCTAGCTACATGGGCAAAGGTTTGATCAAAATCAATGTCTTCTTCCTGCTTGTACCCCTTAGCTACTAATCTTGCTTTGTTCTTGATTAAAATTCCATTTTCATCAAGTTTGTTTCTATAGATGCACTTGACTCCAATGACATTATGTCCATGAGGTCTGGGAACCAGCTTCCAGACTTTGCATCTTTTGAACTGGTTCAGTTCCTCTTGCATAACAACTATCCAGAATTGATCTATGTTGTCCTCATCAAACTTGTTTGGCTCCACTTGTGACATGAAGCTTGCATACATAGCTGTTTTCAAATTTCAACTTCTTGTCAATACTCCATGGCTTTGTTCACCAATGATTTGGTGAGCAGGATGGTCTCTTAAATACCTAATTGATGGAGGTAATCTTCTTTCACCAATAGCTTCAGTAACAGCCTCTTGTTGATCATCCTCTATTCCAAGTGTGTCTGATAGCCCTTTTGGAGTATTTACTTCATCTTGGATAACTGGTTCTGCTTCCTTGATGGTCAGATAATCCATTATCTGTTCTGTACCTGCAGTGCTGGAAGAGGGGATTGGCAGCTCCCTATTAATAATGCTAAACTCATCAAAGTCTACATGCACAGACTCTTCTACAACTTGGCTTTTCAAGTTTTATACCCTATAGGCTTTAATATGATTGTTGTACCCAAAAAAATTCCATCAAAGGATTTGGCAGCCAGCTTAGTCACATAGGACATTCCATTATAGAGCACATAACACTTACTACCAAAGATTCTTAGATAGCCCAGATTTGGTTTTGTACCCTTCAAGATCTCATAGGTAGTCCTCTTATGGCTTTTGGTGATAGAGTCCCTATTGAGGACATGACATGTAGTATTTACTGCCTCATCCCAGAAATATTCTGGGAGAGTCATGTCATACAATAGGGTTTTTACAGCCTCTATGAGAGTTCTGTTTTTACTCCCAACAATACCATTTTGCTGGGGTGTTATAGGAGAACAGAATTCTTGATGAATCCCTTGCTCTTCACAGAACTCTATCATGCCTTCAGACTGGAATTCAGTTCCATGGTCACTTCTAATTTTGAACAAAGAACTGTTAAACTCAATCTGAACTAGCTTGACAAACTTGATGAAGATATCAAGGTTCTCATTATTTTTCTTGAGAAAGAACACCCAAGTTAACTTGGAATAGTCATAAACCACCACAATGGTGTATTCTTTCCTACCAAGGCTATGAACAGGCATAGGATCAAATAGGTCCATATTCAAGAGGTATAAGCACCTCACAAAGTCTTTGAAGCTAGTACCTTTGAAGGAAGCTTTGGTTTGCTTACCCTTTTGGCAAGCTAAGCAAATGTTATCCTGGTGCACTTCATATTTGGACCATTCCTGACTACCTCTTGACTAAAGAGCTAACCAATAGTCTTATAATTCAAGTGAGCAAGTCTCTTGTGCCACTAGACACAATATGAGACTTTTTCATTTTCTACAAGACAAATAGGAGAATCTGAGTCCAGACATAAAAACTTTAAATAGTAAACATTTTCACTCCTAGTGCATGTCAATATGACCTCTTGGTCACTTGACTTCCTAATCAGGCACTCATCCATGTGGAAGACAATAACATAGCCAAGATATTGAGAAATATGCCCTATAATGTTCCTCAGGATTTGAAGAGGCATCACCAATCATGCTAAGGGGCATAATGTATTTGATGTGTGCTTAAGTTCATGTATGCAGGTTGTCCTTGATTGGACAGGTGAATAAAAAGAGTATGTTTGAACTCAAATAATTTGACTAAGGAGAAAGAGTTGAGACCATTGAGACAGCTGAGAAGAATGTCTCAGCATAAGCGTTGAAACCATTGAGAAAGCTGAGATAGCTGAGAAGAATGTCTCAACATAACCACTGAGATAAAGCAAACAGGAATTCTCTAAGTCCAGAAGAGTTGAGAGAAGCAGGTTCACTCAATGCTTCTAACGAAGACGGAAGAGTTTAGATAGTTGAGAAGAAACCGCTGAGACAGGAGGTAGTCTTAGCTGTGTAGAATAAACTGCTGAGACAGTTGAGAAGAAACCGCTGAGACAGGAGATAGACTCAGATGTAAAGAAGAAACCGTTGAGACGATTGAGAAGGAATCGCTTAGACAAAGCAAATGAAAATTCTCCAAGTCCAGAAGCGTTGAGTGAGGTAGGTTCACTCAACGCTTCTAATGAAAAGCCAAGTCAGCTAGCGTTGAGTGACTTAACATCACTCAACGCTTAATGAGTTCTGGAATTTTTTCTAAGTCCAGAAGGTGATGACCACTCTGATGTCACCAAAAGTAAACAAGTCAAAGTAGTTCGTGTCGTTGCGGGAAAGCTACAATAGCACTGGATGACCACTACGGACGTCACCGGAAGTCAACGAAGTCAAAATAGTTCATGTCGTTGCGGGAAAGCTGCAGTAGCGCCGAAAGCTACTATTTGTCCTTTTCTGAGGGAGGTGGCGCTCACCATCCTTGACTGGGCCCACACTCAAATTGTGTTATTTATTCAAATCTACAGATATAAAAAGAAGAAAGAAAAGGGGATTAGGGTTATGAAGAACACACGAAGAAAATACGGAAAATAGATGCGGCTGGACTTCATCTTCTCAGACAAGCTTGAAAGCCAAGTCCAGCTGTGCAAGCCTGTAGGCAGAGAAAGATAGCTGAAGCTTTTCTAGTTCAACAAGTTTGTTCTTTGCATAACAAGGCATCTGATTCTTCTAATCAGCAAGGAGATTGCTGTGTGAAGGGCTGTCAGCATTCAACAGCAAATAGCAGTTCTTTAGTGCAGCAAAGAAGCATTTAGCTGTAGAAGAAGACTCATTCCTTCTACAGCAAGAGGGCTGGACTGATATCTCCTCAGTCTACTAAGGTAGACTCAGAGATTTGTCTCCGAGTCAGTGGTGTAAATTTAATTCAACTTCTTATTTAAATTCCTATAGGATTCAGGTTGTCTGAATCTGAGCTTTAGGGCCTTTTGTGCCTGAGTTGTTGGTGGCTAATTAGTCACTGAGGTAGGTGCCCTGCTGGGGTACTGAGGTAGGATCCAAGTGTAGATCTGAGAGTAGGGTTGTCCTCCGCGCCTGAGTAGTAGGCCTTAGAGATAAGGCTGAGGTAAGTGATTGTTGAGTCACTGAGTTGTAGGTGACCATTGTGTCACTGAGTTGTAGGCCTTGGAGGAGGCTAAGTTGTAGGTGCCTGGAAGAGTACTGAGGTAGGTACCTGGAAGGAGTACTGAGTTGTAGGATTGATGCAGCACTCTGAGAGTAGGGCCTTGTGCCTGAAGTTGTAGGGCTGAAAAACCTGAGCTATAGGCCTTAGAGATAAGGCTGAGGTAGGTGGTCTGTGGACCACTGAGCTGTAGGAGCACTGCAGGGCTCTGAGGTAGGAATCCTTGTAGTTCCGAGGTAGGGTTCGGAAGAGAACCTGAGTGTAAGGCTGAGGGCCTAAGGTGTAAGTTCTGAGTAGCATTTTGGACAAGTTTGTGCCTTGTCTAACATAAGTTAGAAAGGTGGGAGGGAAAGTGGATGTACCCAATTGGGGAAAACTATAAATAACTGTGTGCTTAGTTGTGTTGCTTGTTTTTTCTTTTATTTTGCAGGTTTTAAGGAGAAGCTCTAGATCACATAGAAAGAAAACAGCAAAAAGACTAAGAAATTTTCAAAGACCTATTCACCCCCCCCCCCCCCCTCTAGGTGATTAACTAACCTTAAGTTAATAACTTTCAAGTGGTGTCAAAGGGAGGTTCCTCAAAAAAGATTTAACAATCTGAGTATACCTCTGAGGTTAGCTATATAATATAATTATGGGGTTAGGAATGAACTATAAGGAGCTAGGGGCCATGAAACTGTCAACCTGTAAGAAGGCAGCATTTGGCTTCTAGAAGCAAAGGGTCACACTGTTCATGGAAGCATCTGACCCTAGGATTTATGCAACAGTAGTGGAAGGTACTTTTATCCCCATAAAGGCTTCCACCATAGATCTAACTTTCAGAGTGACCAAGGCATATACAGAGATGGACAGAGATGAGGTAATTCTATCTACCATGGACAAAAGGGCACAAAATATAATAGCCAGTGCCATTAATGACTCAACCTTCCAAAATCTTGTACACTGCAAGACCTCCAAGGAAATATGAGACACTCTTGTGTTCTACATGGAAGGCTCTGAGAAAGTTATATATGATAGGAATTACATGCTTAACTAAGAGTGTGAGGCTTTCAGACAAAGCAAATCTAAAAAAGTAGCTGACTACTTTGAGAGATTCTTTAGGAAAGTTAATGAACTAAGAACCTATGGTAGGGTCCTCAGCAACTTTGAGCTAAATTACAAGTTCCTTAGATCTCTCACTAGACATTGGGACACCAAGATTTATGTCACTAGAGAAATGGATAAGCTGGCAGACACTCCTCCACCGACTCTCTTTGGAACGTTATTGTCCTATGAAATGCAGCTGACTACTAGACAAGAAGAGTAGAAGGGAAGTCAATCCAAGACCAAGGATAAGACAGTGTCCCTCAAGGTAGAAACCCTAAGAAGGAGAAAAATAAAGACTCCTTCCCCACCCAAGAGAGAATCTGAGTCCAGCTCAGAATTGTTTGGGACTAGTTCCTCAGACAACCACATGTCTAATGAAGAGTTTACAGCCTTCTCCAGGAAACTTCAAAAGTTCATGAAGAAGAAGCACTAGGAGAGCAGACCCTCATCATCATCTCATCACAGGAAGTCCTCCAAGAAGGACTAGTATGGCTTTAAATCTAGAAAATAGATTTCATCTAATGTTATCTATTATTTTTATAGCAAGACTAGACATGTCATTGTTGACTGCCCAGATAGGAAGAAGGAGAAGTACTTTGTGGCTAAGAAGGAGAAAGGCTGGACAGATTCTTCCTCCTCAGAATCAAAAGATAATGAAGAAGAAGCCTATATGGGGCTGATCTTTGTTAGTACAGATCCAAAAGAAGAAGAGGAATATCCTGCTACCAGGATAGGAATAAAGGCCCCTCTGTCACACTCCGACAGTGATAATGAGGAGGATGAAGAAGACTATGGATGCCAAGGGCTGATGGCAATATCTGAAGAAGAAATAAGTGAGATAAATGCAGAATCATTCAAGGTACATCCTCTCTCCATTTGTTCATCTTCCTCTGACTATGAAACCAGTCCAGATACTGATGTATCTTCATCCTGTGATAAAGATTGCTCAGAATCTGATATTTATATCAAGCAATTGATTGACAAGTATGGACTGCTCCTAGATGCTCTAAAGAAGAGCAAAAGTCTTGCCAAAAGGCAAGCAAAGCAGATTGAAGTCCTCGACCCTTATAAATCTCTTTATAAAAATAAATCTATTGAGTTTTATAAGAAATGTCATGAGGTGTCTGAACTCAAGAAAAGCCTTGAGTGTTAGACCAAGGTTCTAGAAGAAAAATGTAAACATATTAGATATCTAGAATAGAAATTTACTAAGAGATTAGGGATTGTGATTAACCCTTCTCAATCTCTTGGTATGTTGCCAAAAGCTGCAACTTGTCAAACTTCTGAGACGCTGGGTATTAAGCACACAAATTATCAAGTCAAATCAAATATCCCTGATAAGTTGATATTATTTCAAAAAGTGAATTTACCTTCTAAAACTATCAAGTTTGCACCACTCCATAAGGATCAACTAATGTGTACTCTACCATTGGGGTGAAGACACATGATCTCAGAAGGAGTGATGTTGTCCACTCTAGTCATATTGTTCAGGATAAGTTCTTTAGATTTGGATCCAAATATCCTTTATCTAAAGAGATGAGAGAGACCACTAGATGGTAGGCTACAAAAATACAATTAGCCCATCTTGGACCAACTGTATTTTGTTATTCATCACCTTCACTCAGGAAGAAGGAAGCAGCATCTTGCAATGCTCATCCAGCAAAGTCTGGAGCTACTCACATCTCTCATGGACAATAATTTTGTGTTGTCCTGAAGAGAAGGTACAACATTCATAAATGTTGGTGTTGTGGGAAAGTGGGTCACTTTGTCATTGATTGTTGGCACAACATGAATGTGGCTAGTGGATAGAAAGGTGCTCCGCTCAGGCAGAGAGTTGGGCAAAAGTTTTATAATGCTAACAAGAACCTACTTCACAATAAACATTGGGTTATTAAAGGTAAATGATTTGTTTTTGCAAGATAGTCCAAATACCTATCTAGATAAGACTTGGTTTTTGGACAATGGATGTTCCAAGCAAAATGTCTGGGACAAGATGATTGTTCTAGGAATATGCTCCATGTAAAGCAATAAACTAAGGTTGAGGCTGTCAAGTGTGTAATCCTCAAAAGTTAGAGGTAGCAAGCCTCAAGGTAAGTCTCTCTCTCTCTCCCTCTTATATAGAGATTAAGTTTGCAAATTGATGAATTAAGTTAGATGTTCTTAGGATGAATCTAATCAAGCACATCAGTTAGATACTAATGATTCAATTATTCTTCATAATTATCTGCACTGTTAACTTATATGACCTTTACTCTCAAACTCAAACAACTTGTAAATCAGTGCATTATTTGGTTGCTAATAAAACTGGCTTATTAGAATGTTAGGTCTCCATTATATTTAAAGTTGATAAAATTTTTGAATAATGGTGTGTCACATAGAATGTACATCCAGATAGTGAGGGAAGCTACAAATTAATCAGGCATTGAGTAAATGAAAGAAGAGCGGAGAGGTATAATAGAAGCGTTAAATGCCCTATATCATAACAGGAAGCATAATGCATGTCGTAAGACCAAAAAGTATTAATTTAAGCTAAAAAAGTTTAATTGGTTATTCTAACAATAAGGAAATTAAACTTTTTCATTATAAATATAAAGGCGACAAGAAACGAAAAGCCACACCACTCTTAAAAGCCTTAACACTAGCCGTCGAGACTGAAACATGGAGTGAAGATTTACCTGAAAAGAATGGATATGAAGACATTGGATAGATTCAGATCTTATGCCAATCTTCAACAACAAAGGACTCCGATAAGAGCACTAGTTCAATGACGCCAAATGTCACTCCAGGAACTGTTGCACATGTTGCTCCAGGACAAGGGCTGAGGCAGACATGAAATTGTGAGGGATGAAAATAACCATGATTCAGTCATGCCAGAGAAGGATCGCTGAGGCGGAGCTGATGGATTTGATTAAAGCAGTGTTAAGGATGACTCCTTCTACATTGAGACTGCAGGTTTGGAGTACACCCAAATCCTACTCCTAAACCATTAGCACTACCTCCACCATTCTTAGAATTATTAAAAAGTCAAGGTAAATAAAAAACCTCTCACTTAAACAAACAGGTCACCACCTTGTTTGATATGGCTGGAATTCTTCATGAAATCCAACATTAAAGTGTCAAGAATTATGTGAGTCAATTGATGAGGTGATCAGGGGTGCAGCAGATCAAATCACATGTCACCTCCACTCAGCAGTCTAAGATAATGAGGAATACATCAAGACCTTTACAAAGTGAAGAATAAACACTAAGAGATCAAGCCTTCTAGGCACCAAAACCTGCCCCTACTGGATCATACTTACCTTCCATCAAAATAAAAAAGGAAGGAACATATGGATGAAGAGTTCATGGTAAAGAGGAGAGCTGAGAACAGAGTAAGATCATGAAAGAATGCCTCTGAACCATTATAAATGCTTGGGTAACCATCATGGATAGAGACAGAGCAATTCCCTAAGGGAAAGAGTATTCAAAGAAAATCTGGTAAGGAAGAGAAATCCTAAGTGGTGCTCAAAAGGCAGAAGATACTTGAAGAAGAGTGATGCCAAACAAAGAAGAGCTGGATGTGAAAGACTTAGGGTTCTTTTAAATATTTAATCAATGTCTTTAGAATCAAAGTGTAAAATTCTTCAATCAATGAAATTAATATTAGACTATTTTTATGTGATATAGGTACATGCAATTCTTATTTATATATCTGAGATTAATGAATATGTTGTTCTTTCATATATTTCTTATAATCATAAGTTTTTCCTACTGCTGTTTGGCTAAGGCTCTCTAATTTAGTTAATTATTAGGTATTTCTTAATCATAATGTTTAACTTGTCAATGATTAATAAAGTTTTTGTTGTTAATCATATCGTTACATTGTTAATGATAGATAATTCACCTGTACACTTGGTTATTCAATCATAGTGTTAAGCCATCTCATCTAGGGGGATTTATCCTGCACTGGGATGGCTAATTGTCATGATAATGTCTCATCAGGCCTATCATGATACTTTTTTGTTGATGCACCTTATTATGGATGGGTATTCTACCTTCTTCAAATAGGGGAAGATTGTTGGGAACTGTGCCCTATAATGTTCCTCAGGATTTGAAGAGGCATCACCAATCATGCAAAGGGACATAATGTATTTGATGTTTACTTAAGTTCATGCATGCCGGTTGTCCTTGATTGGACAGGTGAACAAAAAGAATATGCTGAAAGTCAGATAATTTGACTAAGGCAAAAGTGTTGAGATCGCTGAGACAGCTGAGACAGCTAAGAAGAATGTCTCAGCATAAGAGTTGAGATCGCTAAGACAGTTGAGATAGCTGAGAAGAATGTCTCAGCATAACCGCTGAAACAAAGCAAGCAGGAATTCTCTAAGTCCATAAGTGTTGAGTGAAGCAGGTTCACTCAATGCTACGAAGAACAAACTGCTGAGACAGTTGAGAAGAAACCGATGAGACAGGATATAGTCTCAGTTGTAAAGAAGAAACTACTGAGACAGTGGAGAAGGAATAGTTGAGACAACCAATGAAAATTCTTTAAGTTCAGAAGTGTTGAGTGAGGCAGGTTCACTCAACTCTTCTAATGAAGAGCCAAGTCAGCTGACGTTAAGTGACTTAACATCACTCAACGCTCAATGAGTTCTGGATTTTTTTCTAATTCTATAAGGTGATGACCACTGCTGACGTCACCAGAAGTTAACAAGTCAAAGTAGTTCGTGTCGTTGCGAGAAAGCTACAGCAGCACTGTGATGAGTCCGATTTATATAGGGTTTTTCGGACTCATTTGGGCTAGTTTTCATGCACTTGCACTTCAATTTTAGTATGTTATCGTTGATATTTCATTTATATAGTTTTTCACGCTATGTGAACTATTTTGGCCCATGGGTGTGCAATTGCGCATTCTATTTTTGGGGGTAAGCCAATGGTGCTCCCCATGGTTCTTTTTGTTTATTTTTATGTTGTGTATTGTTGTTGGATGCTGGTGCTCCATGTTTTGGTTTTTCTGTGCAGGTGGTGCATTTCCCCCAAGTTTGAAATGCAGGTTTGAGGAAAACGCAAGGTCGTGCGTTTTCTTGGCACACAGTCCTTTTTGATCGTGCGTTTTGTTTGTGCAGGAGAAACGTCAAGCTGAGCTCGACGATCTCAACGCATGGTTAACGTATGGTTTCTTCGGAACCGTGCGCGAAGGAAATGACCGGTTTTCTTGTAGCTTCTTGTTATTGCATTCTGTGGTTAATTGTGTGATTTGTTCACGCACTGGCGGAAGCGCCCGTGCGCGAGTAAAATGCACGGTTCCACTACTTTCTCCTGCATTCCTACGCTTTATGTTTACCCGTGCTAATTCCTTCATGCACGGGCGGAAGCGCCCGTGCGCGAGTAAAATCACACGGGTCAACGCTTCTTCCGCGATCAAGATCTGGAAGTTAATAACGTACGTTTGGCGCACGGTCACGCGCTGGGCCGTGCATGACCATTTTTCTGATCTTTTTCTATTTAAGTGCAGGTTTTCAGCCATTTTAGGAAGACTTCTTCCAGCCACTTCCTTCCGCGATTTTAGTGCGAAATCCGCCGTTCCACCAAGAGGAGAAGATCCGGGCAAGCATTCAACGCAAAATCCAAGCCAGAGCTTCCTCTCAGCCTCCTCCTTCATCCTTGAGCTTCAAGAAGGGTTTTATGTAGCTTTCTCCACCAAGATAGAGAAGTTGTGCCATCCTCTACCACAGACGAAGTTGAGGACCGAGCTAGGACGCGGATTGACAATCCGGTGAATCCTACCGCGAATCCTTTACAAGAATTCGGATCCTGTCAATTTCGCACACTTTTTTTCTCTTATTGTTGATAGTTTAGTTGAACTCTTTGTATACGATGAAGTTGTGCTATTTTATTAAACATTCGTATGAAATCATGTCTATGTGATTGCATGTGTTCGTTATTTTCTTGAGGTGTGTTTATTTTCCTTCTGTCATCCATCCGTTCTAGCTGTTCTAGTAATTGTTAGAAGCGTGCGTAGCGAAGATGTGATTACGAGCCTCAAATCATAGTTCTTACCCTTTCCTACTCGTCCATCTACCCAGCGATTCGTTGCATAGCGGCCCGTGTAGTCTTCCATCCCGCCTGGCGAAGCATCGCATAGCGGCGTTGCATAGGAGTAGTTGTTAGTATTTTATTTTCCTTTTCCACAACATACCAAAACACCCATAGTTAACTCCGACCAAAGGACTTCAATCTCAAGTCCTCCTCGATATTAACTCCCCCCTTATTGTGTTCCTTGAAGAGATCGATACTTGAGGACATCCCATTTTATATTACTTGTGCGACCGGTACACTTGTCGTTACAACACATCAAGTTTTGGCGCCGTCGCCGGGGAACACAGTCGTGTGAGTTTTTGGAGAGGGAGATAGGAGATAGAAGCCCTTTTTCATTTGTATATTTCATGTTTCTTCTTTGCTTTAGTTTTAAGAATATGTTTCTTATCTTTATTTGTTCCTCTTCTACTTTTAATTTTTCTATAACAGGTTTTCCTTTTCTTTTATCTGCTGGTGTGTAGTTAATTGTTGCTTAGAAACTTTCTGTTGGTGAATTTTTCTTGTTGCACAATGTATTCTTATATGAATATTCGTTGCTGATGGTGCGGGGATTATAGTCATGGTAGTGATGAGTGTCCCACTAAAGATTGGGAGCATAATTCTCGTGGTTCTGTGTATGGAGCACCGTCTTCAAATTGTACTTCATACACCCAACCCAGGTCTTATGGTCACTCCTCTTCTATGCATTCATCTTTTTCTTATTCCTCTCCTGTCCCACCTGGACCGAGGAGTAATGGAAAACGATGTTTGTGTTATCATAGCACCGACAACGTGTTGAAAGATTGCGCAGAATTTCGGCGCTAGTTGGAGGAGGATGAAGAACCGGGTATCTGATTCACTCTATCACCCTCTCAAATGGCCGCCCCTTCTGTTTCTGATGATATATTCGCAGCACCACCTTGTCTATGGGGGACTGTTGCGGATATACCCATCATACTTTCTGCTGATTGGTATGACGACATTGTGGTGCCGTCTCCCCCTATGCATTCTTCCCCTCTTTTGGATTCACAACAGGAGGAACCCGCACATATTTTCTTTGATGTTGTTGTTCCTCCGCCTTCTTTGCAAGAATTATCTATCCCTATTTTTAGTGAGTCGGTTGATGATGTTTGGGCAGATTGTGATTCTGAGCCTGAGGATGTGCCCATGTGTGACGAGGACGTAATTCTCATCAATGGGGAGTATTACATCTTGGAGCATGTGGACGCACCGAGCAGTGTTGATGAGGAGATCCTCTCTGATGAGGAAGTTCCCACTTCCTTGTTGGATGAGGAGGTCCAAACCACCAACGAGGACCTCCTATTCTCAGATTCCCCTCGGCATGACTCAAATGATACCGACAGTGATCTATGTCTGTATAACATCCCACTTTCAATTAGACCCCTCTACTTAGGCCGGGTTAGAGCATGTGGTGGGAGGGGGCATGGATTTAGGCTAGGTTTGAACCATGGGGTTAGGGTTTAGTCACATGGGGCCCACAATAGGGCCCAAGATAGTCTAAGTCAAACCAGCCCAAATTGGGGTCCTAGCCACACATTGATTCCACCACTGCATCCCTAACCCTAACACCAACCTAAGGGAACCATAAGCCATATCACAAGGTCACCAATTGACTAGAGTTGACCCAAGTCAACCCTTGTCTTAATTTGGTCAAACCCACACTAAAGGCTCAAATAGTCCAAGTGTGTCACCACCATGGCCCAACCCAAGTTGGGTGGTGTCATAGAGCCCATGACCTTCAGGTGGGGTCAGCCCACTCATCAAGTTGACCAAGTCAACCCTAAAAGTCAACATAGTCAACTTGAAGCCTAAATTAGGGAAAGAATGAACCAAGCCCACTCCCCATGGGCTAGGTCCATTAGTCAAGGCTCATGACCAGCCCAAGAGGCCAAGGACTGCCCCTACCCCTCTGAATTAGGAGAGAGAACAAATGCATGGGGGTAAAATTGTAATTTTGGGGGAAAAGAGGAGATAGAAGAGAAGGAGAAAGGAAATAATGGCCATGTGGCCCTCCTTTTCCCTGCCCAAGTAGCTGGCCAAGCTTCTCAGAGATATTCCATCAAGGTGGAAGGATTTGGGGACATTTGGTGGCTAGGACGAGATTCCAAAGCTTGGCTGGCCACCCCCCCCCCCCCCCCTTTAACTTCAACTTCTCCCACAGCCACCCCAAGCCAAAAGCAAGCCCACCATCACCTTTAGTGAGCTCAGGCGAGTGGAAATAGACATCTGGAGCACTGCTTTTGCTGGAGAAACCAGGAAACAGGAAGGACTCGCCGGAGCAAGCTCGGTCATGGCTCACCGCCGCCAAACTCGCCGCCAAGCCTCAATTTCGGTTTGTTTCACCTAACCTCTCACCGTACTAGAATTTTAGATCGAATAGGAGAGACATCGGGCTCAATTGAGCCCGGTACCATGTGAGCAGAGAGCAAAAATCCGAGTTTTTCTTCTTGCTCGGGATCACCGGAGGAGCCGCCTCCGGCAGCCTCACCGCCAGGAAACGCCAGCCACCACCTCAACAAAGGTGGTGGCAATAATCGTCGGAGGTGGCGCCGGCCCAGGTGGCCGGAAATCGCCAACAAACATGGCCCAGGAAGAATAAATCGCAGACATTGGCCACCTGGGGACGATGAACGGATGTCGTCCATCTGACTTGATATGATTAATGAATTATATTATTGTGAACAGTAAATTAAAATGTCACATTTTTATACAGTTCTTTCATGCTAAAAATAGGCCTCTTAAATGCAAATTAAGATCCAGACATCAACATGAAAATTGTAGGCCTAAGTCTTACCTTCATTTTTCCATCCTAAACTTGAGATTTAGAGCACTAGGGCTCCTTGTAGGGCCATTCTATCTAGACTGGTCCTAGGCTAAGAAAGATTTTCAAATGTGTGCCCAAGCCAAAATATAAGTCCTCATGACTGAGATTTTGGCCATGCATGCGACTATGTCATAGCTAATTATTGACCAAAAATTAGAATTTGTGGAAAAATATTTCTAATAGTTTTTAGTAAAATTCACTTAATTAAATTAACTGAATATATGGAGAAATACAACTCCAAATGGTCCCAAATTTTGGTGGCATGGCCTTTGGGTCAATATAAACCCATGGTAAAAATTTCAGCCCCTTTGGGACTTTCATGTTGGGTAAACCCACTTGCATGAGTATGATGAATATAGGCTTGGGGTGCCTTTAGCAAAAATCTATATAATTGGGACTTAGCCCATTTGGAACATTAAAAATCTATCACATCTTGGTCAGAGGTTTATTAGGGTGAAATATATCTTCAACAGAAGTAATGGGATTTTTGGGATCAAAAATCCCATTATTTGAAATTTTTGAGTATTAGGCCATTTTAGAATAAAAATTTGAAAATAGGGTTATTGGTGAGTTAAAATTCTAAAATTTTGTTAAGAACTCAAAAGAGTCATATTTAACCCCTGGAAAATTTTATGAGTCTGTTAGATGATTATATTTTGGAATTATGTAGAATTTACAATTTTGCTACTTTATGGAAATTATTTAAAAATGATGTAAATTACAGTAGGAATATTATGGAAAATTTCTTGGTGACTTAATTATGTGTTTGTGTCCTTGTGTAAATTTCTTGATATTTTTGGATGCTTCTATATGTTTAAAATCCAAATAATGGCATTTTTATAATATTTGTCATATGAGTGTTGTTAAACCAAATTACTGTTTAGGACCATGAATATTTGAATTTGGTATTATTTCAGCAATTTACATCTGCAATAATTTTCGTAGAATTTTTAGAAACATATTTATTATACTTCATTTGTAAAGTGGCCAATTCATGGACTTTACTCTAAATAAAATTTAAATGGAAATATAAATTGGAAAATTACAATTTTTGGAAACCAGTCATAATTAGCCTATATGATCATCAAGAAAATTTATTAGACTAGGGGGATCATTTGATATAGTACTTCTTGTATGAAGTGACATAGGCCACTTAATTAATGGATTTAATTTAGGATCTTTATGACTTAGAAAAATAGTGAAAACTCCACATAATCAATATCATATGTCATACCATCCCATGATAAATGGTTAGGGTCACTTTGGCCGAGAAATTGGAAGTCGAACTTTACGGGTGGATTGGGACATGGGTTGCATCTAGCTCAGATAGTATATATTACTAGGACCGCAGGGAGATAAGAATAAACATTGAAATGGTAATTATTTTGGGAGAATGAACCCTAGTTGGTCTATTATAGGTTATTTCCTAGTTACGAGCGATAGAGCGCAAGCCTTAGGATAGTAATTATAACGAAGGCCGGCGGAAAACCGTCGCCCTTCTATTAACATCTTAAGTCACTAGGATCACTCTAGAGTAATAATGAGAGCAGAATATGGACAAGGGGTAGACACTAATAAGAGTAAATATCCTTGAGAAAGGGAGCTTTGGGATTCAGCCCATCATAGTTCCTAGTGCCCTCGAGAGCCCTTCACCGGGCATGCCTTGGGCAGTCATAGGATTAACCCTAAACTACTAGGTGTAACTAACACTAGACAAGAGTAGTCTAATAGGTTAAGGCATTGTGGTTCATTCTCACCCGTGATGGGTTTGAGGGATTTGAATAAATGTACAAATGTGCATTCTCACCCGTGGAGGGTTGGAGGGATTCAAAACTAAGGCACTGATGTGCAATCTCACCCGTGAGGGGTTGGAGAGTTTCAGGACGGTTTGGTCCTGCGAGCTGGAGGCTCGGGTTGGAATATCTTGCATGTGCATAAACTTGTGGCGGGTCATGCGGTACTGGGCCAATCGTCACACCGATGGCAGTACGGTGACTCTGGCGAGGTGTGATGGTTTGAGGGGCCAGTGAGTTTTTTACATTGCGGTAGGGAGGACGATCCCCGAAAACGCACAGTCGACAAAAAAGACTGGTGGGTAGCCAGCAATTAGTACGCAGAGACTCTAGAGTGCACCTAGGACGTGTACATAGGCGTATGGGAGGTCTAGGCTTGGTAGTGTGATACCCGCCTAGGAGTGGAGACGCCCGCTCCACTGCTGCCGTAGCCACAACGGTGGTACCAGAGAGTGATGCTAGCTCTAAAAAGTGGGAACTAAAGGTTTGTGATCACAGAGTCGTGTGCGTGAGTTGCACTTGCATGAATCATAATACGCATGCATATCATATATTCATAACTAGGTCATACGCACCATGGATCCTTATCATATAAATTAGTATGGGCTTTTTTATATGATAAGTTAAATTTCTGGAAACCTTAACTTATATGTTTGTATAGGCATTCATACAAGTTATGGTACTTCTGTGATAGTAGTAGTAGTTTACTTTACTTATTGTCTTTACTCAGCTTACTTCCAGTACTGTTTAGTTACTGCACATACTTGTTCCTGTTCAGTTCTTTTACTTTCCTACACTATATATATAGAACTACTAGAATAGGGATATTGATGTATATGTACATGATAGTATAGTTCCATTGTCACCTGCTTCCTTGTTTTACCCCTTGTTATCCTCCACTTCGTCCTCACGCCTGGTGCCTAAGAGTTTCGGGGCGAGGTGCAGAGGAAATGACTTAGTATTTTTGACTAACGGTCGGTGTGACCAATCATTTTAGGAGCTCGAGGAGATGGAGCACCAGCAGGACGAGGTGGCAGGACGTGAGGAGCTGATACCACCACCACCTACTACTACTACTGCAGCCTGACGTCAGGTGGGACGAGTCTTCTGAGGATAGTGTAGCTTCCGCTTGTTGTCATTTATGAGAGAGATATTTGTCATGTGTACTGGGCATAAGCCCCTTTTTCTCTATTTTTATATATAACTCAAGCTGGACTGATGTACTCTTATTTATTATATGATTGTATTGTGACTTGTGGACTAGTGGTTACTTCATACTACTTTTACTTCTTTCTCTCTTTTGGCCAACAGGTTATATGATCATACTTGCCAGCAGGATCAGCGTGTTGCGGTGTCGACTAACCCGTGTGTTAGTGCCACCGTAAGACGGCGGTTCTGGGCATAAGACCGGGTTAACTCCTTGGTAAGGGGGAGGGGTCTTACAAACTGGTATCACTTGAACAAACGATCATAAGAGAAGAAGTCCACACCACTGGGCAACCCCGCTCGAGCATTAGTTTGCGGACAAACTATACAGCGGAAGCAATGGTGTGCCCATGTGTAAAAAGTCATATAAAACAGTCCACAAAAGCAATGAGTTAGGCCAATTCTAATATAAACCTTACCTTTGTGCAGCGTCCCAGGGTCGCCGTACCGCAACGTGTGGCGCCTTCACTCCGGATCCCACTCCTTTTTTACAGATAGAGATGGGCCAGACCTTGACAGCCATCCTTGAGGCCTTCAGGGCCCAGCAGATTCGAGCACCGTTGTCGAATCTGGGATCAAACCGGCTGAGTGCGTTCAAGAGTTTGTCCCCACCGATGTACCATGGGACAGAGAATGCAGTAAAAACGGAGGAATGGCTCGAAGTTATACATGAGATGCTGGCAGGAATCAGCTGCCCTGTCAGCGAGGCAGTTTATTTAGCGACTACTGCACTGGATGCCCATGTGAAGAGGTGGTGGAAGTCCATGATGGACTCCACCTATACAGATAGGGATTTGACAGATATATCTTGGGAGGAGTTCAGTGAGGTATTCTTGGACCATTTTGTGCCCACCACGGATCGCGATGAGTTAGAAGAGAGGTTCTTGAATCTCAATCAAGGGACCAGAGCGGTGATTGAGTATCAGATGGAGTTTTCCAACCTTGCCAAGTTCGCATGGGTACATGATACAGATGACAGGACGTATGCCAAGAGATTCTACTGGGGCTTTAGAGATGACTTGAGGCTGGCCCTACGGATCATCTCTCACGACACATCATCTCAGATCATCGAGATGGCCAAGAAGCTGGAGGTAGACCAGCTGATGGTGCAGAACAGAGGAAACCGACCATAGGATGGGTCATTCTTTGCGGAGAATAGTCGGGGCTCGTAGAGGGGCAGAGTCATTAGGCATAGGAGAGGTGGAGGAAGTTATCGACCCAACTACAGGTAGGAGCATGGACCCCCTGCAATACCAGCTCCTCCAACACCACAGATGCATGACTAGATGAGGCAGTATGATCGTGGCCAGCGACCGATAGTTTGTTTCGCGTGCCATCAGCCGGGTCATGTCAGATCAGGGTGCCCACTTCAGTTTCGTCCACTTCCTCCTCCACCTCCAGTGGTCCCTCCAGTACAGCAGGGCCGAGGTCAAGGACGGGATCGAGGCCGAGGCTGTGGCCGAGGACCTTTTGGCTGAGGAAGAGGACAAGAGCAGATGTATGCATTGGACCTCACTGAGCCGAGAAATCCGAAGGAAGTCATCACATGTATATAACTTATGCTATGAAATTAAGACATTTTCCCAATTATTACTATTTTACATAATCTTAACAATGAAGAATGACTACCCATTTGAAACTCAATCAACCTCAGGCATAGTCTTCATCAGCGGCAAGCACACGCACACACTATTCGATATGGTTGCTTCGCACTCGTTTGTATCAGAAGCCTTTGTTGAAGGGTTGGATGGCGTAGAATGATTCACAGGCGCGATGATGAGAGTGAGACTACCTGATGGATTGGTACTACTATCTTCTGCGAGGTGCAGTATGGAGGCGGAAATCGGCGGAAAGACGTTTGAAGCGCCCGCAACGATTCTGAAGATGCCAGTTTTTGACTTGATCTTGGGCATGACTTGGTTACATTGGAATCATGCCCAGATCGGCTGCCCATCTAGGATGATCACCCTGAGGCAAGGAAACTCCCATGTCATTGTAGAAGGTATTAGACTTGTCTCCCATCTCTTATTATCATCTGTACAGGCTGTCAAAGCCCACAGGAAAGGAGAGGAAGTGTACATTATCTGCTTCAAGATGGCGGGAGCAGAGACTTCTATTGTGGATATTCAGGTAGTTCGGGATTTTTCCGATGTGTTTTCGGAGAAATTTCCCAGATTACCACCGGCCAGGGACATGGACTTCCGTATTCAGTTGGTGCCAGGAGCTAGGCTCGTATCTCGGGTATCGTACAGAATGGCCCCAAAGGAGCTAGAAGAGTTCAGGACTCAGCTATAGGAGCTGGTAGAGTCAGGGTTTGTTCGACCGAGCTCATCACCGTGGGGAGCTCTAGTGTTATTTATCAAGAAGAAGGATGGCTCCCTCCGTATCTACATCGACTACCTGGAGCTGAACCGGTTGACGGTCCGGAATACATACCCGTTACCCCGGATCGACGAGCTTTTTGATCAACTTCAGGGAGCCTTCTAGTTCTCCAAGTAAGATTTGAGATCGGGGTACTATCAGTTGTGGATCCAGGAGGAGGACATTCCGAAGATGTCTTTTAGTTCCCGCTATGGATTGTATGAGTTCACGGTGATGCCATTCTGGCCTACGAATGCACCTTCTGCATTCATGAGCTTGATGAATCGCATCTTCGAGCCGTACTTGGACAGATTCATTATAGTTTTCATCGATGATATACTGATCTACTCCCAGACATAGGAAGACCATACTCAGCATTTGGCCTTGGTTTTGGGGAAGCTGTGAGAGCACCAATTGTATGCAAAGTTCTCCAAGTGCCAGTTCTGGCTGCAGGAAGTGGCATTCCTAGGGCACACTATCAGTGGGCAGGGTTGGTCGTGGACCCAGCCAAGGTGCAGGCAGTTAGAGATTGGCCGCGGCCAAAGTCAGCGTCAGACATACGCAGTTTCCTGGGGCCTACAAGATATTATCACAAGTTTGTGGAGGGGTTCTCGAGGATAGCACTCCCCCTCATGTCCTTGACGAAGAAGGAAGCAGCTTTTATATGGACGGAGAAGTGCGAGGCGGGGTTTCAGGAGCTGAAGGACAGGCTCACCTCTTCCCCCATACTTGCACTTACATCTGGGAAGGACGGATTTCATATATATACTGATGCCTCATATCATGGGATGGGTGCAGTCTTGATGCAGCACGGGCATGTCATCACTTATGCTTCAAGGCAGTTGAAGAAGCATGAACAGAATTACCCCATACATGACTTAGAGCTCGGGGCGGTGGTATTTGCATTAAAGATCTGGAGACAATACTTATATGGGGTTCATTATGATATCTTCTCGGATCATAAGAACCTCAAGTATGTTGACACACAGAAAGACCTGAACCTGCGCCAGAGGAGGTTGCTTGAATTCTTATGTGATTATGAGTACACTATGCATTATCATCCGGGAAAGGCAAACACCGTGGCAGACGCCTTGAGCAGGAGAGCCGGCGCCTCAGTACTAGAGACTAGAGTGATGTCTATGGAGTTATTGCGGATGTTAGAGGACATGCACATTTCGGTCGTTTCTGAGTCCCAGCCAGAGGTCTACCGGGAATACTTGAACTCCCTGATCGTGGAATGTGATATACGAGTGCACATCAGGGTAAATCAGAGGTTGGATGCAGCTTTGGTGCTGGTGTTCAGGGCCCTGGAAGGGTGCAAGCCAGGTGATTATTCCTTGCTTGATGGCCTCATTCATTTCCACGGTCGTGTTTATATAACCGCAGGAGGTGGTATCCGGGAGGACATACTTAGGGAGGCATACAGTTCTCAGTACTCAGTGCACCCTGGTATCAACAAGATGACAGCTGATCTGTGGAAGAGCACTTATTGGCCAGGGATGAAGTGGGAGATCTTCTTTTATGTGACACACTACGAGACCTGCCAGCGAGTAAAGGCAGAATGCAAGAGCCCCGGAGGGTTGCTACAGTCACTACCGGTCCCTGAGTGGAAGTTTGAGGATATTGCTATGGAGTTTGTACACGGATTGCCTCGCTCCCACTCGGGGCACGATTATGTTTGGGTCATCGTCGACAGACTGACCAGGGTGGTCTGATTTATACCTATCAGGAAGGACAACCCAGTTACTATTTTGGTGAGGTTGTTTGTGGAGCAGTTCGTCAGGTATCACGGGGTACCCAGGACAATTGTCTCGGACCACAACGGTCGATTCACTTCCAGGGAGTGGAGAGCAGTGCATGCGTACTTGGGTTCTCATCTTACTTTTATCACTGCTTTCCATCCACAGACTGACGGTCAGACAGAACGGACCATCAAGACCATGGAGGATCTACTGCGATTGTGTATACTCGATACAGGAAGGCCCTGGGAGAGACTGTTGCCTCTGGTTGAGTTCTCCTACAACAACAGTCACCAGACGACCATTGGGATGACACCTTATGAGGATCTTTACGGGAGGAAGTGCCGGACTTCGCTATCTTGGGTTCAGGATGAGTACACCAGGTCACTTGGATCAGAATACATTAAGGATACGGACGCTCAGATACGATTGATCAGGGACCGGATGCTAGAGGCCCAGAGTAGGCAGGCGAAGTACTACGATGCACGACATCGGAAGGTAGAGTTCCAAGTGGGGTACAGAGTGTTCTTAAAGACACATCTGGTGCATGGTATTTCTTGGGTGTGGAGGCACAAGAAGCTCAGCCCTCGATATATAGGGCCCTATTTGATTCTGGAGCGGATCGGCCCCTTGGCCTACAGGCTGGAGCTGCCGCCAGAGCTGGGAACCTTACACGACATCTTCCATGTCTCCTCACTATGGAGAGCTCTCCTTCGGCCAGAGCAGCATATCACCACTATAGCAGGACCGCTAGCATTAGACAGATCAGTTCGTTTGGAGACGCTCGGGATCGATGATACCACGGTCCGAGTGCTGCAGAAGAAGATGGTTCCCCTGGTGATGGTGTTATGGTCAAACCATGGATGGGAGGAGCACACCTGGGAGCCGAGGGATCTGATGCTAGATCGACAGCCAGAGATTTTTACATCAGGTAACATTTTAATTATTAGCTAAAGTACTTAAATTCTCATGCTTGGAAACCCCATAGACTCGAACTTGAATTTCGGGGATGAAATTATTTCTTTGTTTATTGGAATTTGTAACATCCCACTTTCAATTATACCCCTCTACTTAGGTTGGGTTAGGGCATGTGGTGGGAGGGGGCATGGATTTAGGCTAGGTTTGAACCATGGGGTTAGGGTTTAGTTACATGGGGCCCACAAAAGGGCCCAAGATAGTCTAAGTCAAACAAGCCCTTATTGGGGTCCTAGACACACATTGATTCCACCACAACATCCCTAACCCTAACACCAACCTAAGGGAACCATAAGCCATATCACAAGGTCACCAATTGACTAGAGTTGACCCAAGTCTACCCTAGTCTAAATTTGGTCAAACTCACTCCTAAAGGCCCAAATAGTCCAAGTGGGGCACCACCATGGCCCAACCTAAGTTGGGTGGTGTCATAGGGCGCATGACCTTCAGGTGGGGTCAGCCCACTCATCAAGTTGACCAAGTCAACCCTAAAAGTCAACATAGTCAACTTGAAGCTAAAATTGGGGAAAGAATGGACCAAGCCCACTCCCCATGTGCTAGGCACATTAGTCAACGCTCATGACCAGCCCAAGAGGCCAAGGACTACCCCTACCCCTCTGAATTAGGAGACAGAACACATACATGGGGTAAAATTGGAATTTTGTGGGAAACGAGGAGAGAGAAGAGAAGGAGAAAGGAAATGGTGGCCATGTGGCCCTCCTTCTCCCTGCCCAAGCAGCTGGCTGAGCTTCTCAGAGATATTCCTGCAAGGTGGAAGGATTTGGGGACATCTGGTGGCCAGGAGGAGATTCCAAAGCTTGGCCGGCCACCCCCCCCCCCCCCCCCCTTAACTTCAACTTCTCCCACAGCCACCTGCAGCCAAAAGCAAGCCCACCATCACCTTCAGTGAGCTCAGGCGAGTGGAAATTGACATCTGGAGCACTGCTTTTGCTGGAAAAACCAGGAAACGGGAAGGACTCGTCGGAGCAAGCTCGGCCATGGCTCACCGCCGCCAAACTCACCGCCAATCCTCAATTTCGATTCGTTTCACCTCACCTCTCACCGTACTAGAATTCTAGATCGAATGGGAGAGACATCGGGCTCAATTGAGACCGATACCATGTGAGCAGAGAGCAAAAATCTGAGCTTTTTCTTCCTGCTCGGGATCGCCAGAGGAGCCGCCTCCGGCAGCCTCACTACCAGGAAACGCCAGCCACCACCTCAACGAAGGTGGTGGCAATAATCGTCGACGGTGGCGCCAGCCCATGTTGCCGGAAATCGCCAGCAAACATGGCCCTGGAAGAAGAAATCGCAGCCGTTGGCCACCTGGGGACGATGAATGGATGCCGTCCATCTGACTTGATATGATTAATGAATTATATTATTGTGAATAGTAAATTAACATGTCACATTTTATACAGTCCTTTCATGCTAAAAATAGGCCTCTTAAAGGAAAATTCAGATCCAGACATCAACATGAAAATTGTAGGCCTAGGTCTTACCTTCATTTTGCCAACCTAAACTTAGATTTGGAGCAGTAGGGCTCCCTATAGGGCCATTCTACCTATACTGGTCCTAGGCTAGGGCAGATTTTCAAATGTGTGCCCAGGCCAAAATATAAGTCCTCATGACCTGAGATTTTGGCCATGCATGAGACTATGTCATACCTAATTACTGACCAAAAATTAGAATTTTGGAAAAATATTTCCTATAGTTTTTAGTAAAATTCACTTAATTAAATTAATTGAATATTTGGAGAAATACAACTTCAAATGGTCCCAAATTTTGGTGGCATGGCCTTTCAATATAAACCCATGGTAACAATTTCAACCCCTTTGGGACTCTGCATGTTGGGTAAACCCACTTGCATGTGTATGATGAAAATAGGCTTGGGGTGCCTTTAGCAAAAATCTATATAATGTGGACTTAGCCCATTTGGAACATTAAAAATCTATCAAATCTTGGTCAGAGGTTTATTCGGGTGAAATATATGTTCAACAGAAGTAATGGGATTTTTGGGATCAAAAATCCCATTATTTGGAATTTTTGAGTATTAGGCCATTTTAGAATAAAAATTTGAAAATAGGGTTATTGATGAGTTAAAGTTCTCATATTTTGTTAAGAACTCAAGAGATTCATATTTAACCCCTGAAAAATTTTATGGGTCTGTTAGATGATTATATTTTGGAATTATGTATAATTTACAATTTTGCCCCTTTATGGAAATTATTTAAAAATGATATAAATTTCAGTAGGAATATTATGGAAAAATTCCTGGTGACTTAATTATATGTTTGTGACCTTGTGTAAGTTTCTTGATATTTTTTGATGCATCTATAGGTTTAAAAACCAAATAATGGCATTTTTGTAATATTTGTCATATGTGTGTTGGCAAACCAAATTACTGTTTAGGACAATGAATTTTTGTATTCGGTATTATTTCAGCAATTTACATCTGCAGTAATTTTCCAAGAAATTTTAGAAACATATTTAATGTACTTCATTTGTAAGGTGGCAAATTCATGGACTTTACTCTAAATAAAATTTAAATGGAAATAAAAATGGGAAAATTATAATTTTTGGAAACCATTCATAATTAGCCTAGATGATCATCAAGAAAATTTATTAGAACAGGGGTATCATTTGAAATAGTACTTCTTGTATAAAGTGACATAGGCCACTTAATTAATGGATTTAATTTAGGGTTTTTATGACTTAGAAAACTAGTGAAAACTCCACAAAATCATATGTCATACCATCCCATGATAAATGTTTAGGGTCACTTTGGCCGAGAAATTGGAAGTCGTACTTTACGGGTGGTATTAGGACATGGGTTGCGTCTAGCTCAGATAATATATATTACTAGGACCGCAAGGGGATAAGAATAAACATTAAAATGGAAATTATTTTGGGAGAATAAACCCTAGTTGGTCTACTATAGGCCATTTCTTGGTTACGAGCAATAGAGCGCAAGCCCTAGGATAGTAATTATAACGAAGGCCGGCGGAAAACCGCCGCTCTTCTATTAACATCTTAAGTCACTAGGATCACTCCAGAGTAATAATGAGAGCAGAATATGGACAAGGTGTAGACACTAATAAGAGTAAATATCCTTGAGAAAGGGAGTTTTGGGATTTAGCCCATCATAGTTCCTAGTGCCCTCGAGTGCCCTTCACCGGGCATGCCTTGGGCAGTCCTAGGATTAACCCTAAACTACTAGGTGTAACAAACACTAGACAAGAGTAGTCTAATATGTTAAGATATTGTGGTTCATTCTCACCCGTGTTGCATTTGAGGGATTTGAATAAACGCACAAATGTGCATTCTCACCCGTGGAGGGTTGGAGGGATTCAGAATTGAGGCACTGATGTGCAATCTCACCCTTGAGGGGTTGGAGGGTTTCAGGACGGTTTGGTCCTGTGAGCTGGAGGCTCGGGTTGGAATATCTTACATGTGCATAAACTTATGGCGGGTCATGCGGTACTGCGCTAATCGTCACACCGATGGCAGTACGGTGACTCTAACAAGGTGTGATGGTTTGAGGGGCCAATATGTTGTTTTACGCTGTGGTCTGGAGGACGATCCCTGAAAACGCACACTCGACCAAAAAGACTGGTGGGTAGCCAGCAATTAGTACGCAGAGACTCTAGAGTGCACCTAGGATGTGTATAGAGGTGTATAGGATGTCTAGGCCTGGTAGTGTGATACTCGTCTAGGAGTGAAGACGCCCGCTCCACTGCTTCCGTAGCCACAACGGTGGTACCAGAGAGTGATGCTAGCTCCAAAAAGTGGGAACTAAAGGTCTGTGATGACAGAGTCGTGTGCGTGAGTTGCACTTGCATGAACCATAATATGCATGCATATTATACATTCATAACTAGGTCATACACACCATGGATCCTTATCATATAAATTAGTATGAGATCTTTTATATGATAAGTTATATTTCTGGAAACCTTAACTTATATGTTTGTATGGGCATTCATATAAGTTAAGGTACTTCTATGATAGTAGTAGTAGTTTACTTTACTTACTGTCTTTACGCAGCTTACTTCCAGTACTGTTTATTTACTGCACATACTTGTTCCTGTTCAGTTCTTTCACTTTCCTGCACTATATATATAGAACTGCTAGAATAGGAATATTGATGTATATATACATGATAGTATAGTTCCATTATCACCTGATTCCTTGTTTTAACCCTTGATGTCCTCCACTTCATCCTCCCGCCCGGTACGGAGGAGTTGTGGGGCGAGGTGCGGAGGAAACGACTTAGTCTTTTTGACTAATGGTTGGTGTGACAAATCATTTTAGGAGCTCGAGGTGATGGAGCACCAGCAGGATGAGGTGGCAGGACGTGAGGAGCTGATACCACCACCACCTACTACTACTACTACAGCCTGACGTTAGGTGGGATGAGTCTTCTGAGGATAGTGTAGCTTCCGCTTGTTGTCATTTATGAGAGAGATATTTGTCATTTGTACTGGGCATAAGCCCCTTTTTCTCTATTTTTATATATAACTCATGCTGGACTGATGTACTCTTATTTATTATATGATTGTGCTGTGACTTGTGGACTAGTGGTTACTTCATGCTACTTTTACTTCTATCTTTCTTTTGGCCAACAGGATATATGATCATACTAGCCGACAGGATCGGCGTGTTGAGGTGTCGACTAACCCGTGTGTTAGTACCACCGTAAGACGGCGGTTCTGGGCGTAAGACCGGGTTAACTCCTTGGTAAGGGGGAGGGGTCTTACAGTCTGGATCCTGCTGGGAGTGAGACTGGGACCACTCACCCTATTTCTGATTATTTTAGTTTTTTTGCCTCCTTTATTTCTTGATCCACTTTCTATATCTGAGCCTGTGCGGGTTGAGACGTCACAGGTGCTTCAGGATGACTTGGAGCTTTCAGCTCAAGTCATGGATAATATCATCCTCTTTCACGAGGAGGTTGATTCCTCCTCTACTGAGGAAGCTCCATTTATTGCTCTCTCCTCCGGTCGTCACCCTGTAGACGTTACCTTGCCGAGCAAGGATTTTTTGTGTGATAAGATGAGCGAGGACCAGTGCTCCTTCTCTACTTATTTCTTATTGCCCTACCTGTGTTGGGCAGGTATTATTATTTAGGTAGATGGGTAACTGTTTTATCTCCATATCGGTACCCGTTTCCACAACAGATAATAGAACAGTTGCAGGTGCATTTTTCTTTTCATAGGCCTATTAGCTAGAAATGTATAGAATTTAATAAGTTATGCTGGGATGACAATAACCCCAGTACTTATCTTTCATTTCCTGCATTTTTATTTTTTAAGTCTATTTTACTTTTAGTATTTCTTTGTATATTGTATATTGTTCTTTTGTTTTTGCGGAGCTCAGCCCTGCAGGTATTCATGGCAAATCGTATTGGCGGGGTTGTGATTCTTTGTATGGCGGATCAGCTTCTGTGTTTTTCACTCGTCTTCTGGTATGCTCACTGCATGATCATTGGGTAACCTCTTCCCTTGTCTCTATTTGATTTAAATTTCCATATCATATGCTGTGTAGCTTAGTTTAAGTCTGGGGGAGAGTCAACATGTGTTATCTTTTGCACGCGCACATTTCATGTGCATATTAGAAGCTTTTATTGTTTTATTTTGATTAGTCATTGCATTGCACACCACTGCACCCACATGAGCGCGTGCTTAGCTGTTAGCGTGCTGTGAGTTAAACTCGTTTCTTTGGTATGATTTGGGAAAATTTTTGTGCTGGCATAGGATTGTGAGACGAAGTAAAATATTGACCTTGCTGTGCTCCTAGTCAAGTGCTCTCATCTCGTGTAGAAATTTGTGTAGATTTAATTTTTCTGTATGCTTATAGTTTTATATTTTTCTAATTGCGTAAATACTTTTTATTCTACTCAAATATTGGTGAATCTGGTGTGAATTGAACGGTAGCTTAGGGATGTGTGTAGACAGCTGTTAGTTTCATATTGCTCGAGTCGGGAGGAATGATAGTCTTTCTCGTTGGCTAAGAACTTTCCCCAAGCTATTCTTGAAGCATGGGTATAGGTTAGTCGTGCATGAGTGTGATGTAGGCCATCGTTTTGGCCCGGTTGAGCTTTGTACCATTACTAACGTCTTATCATCGCTAGACCCATTGAGCCTACACTTCTTTTGATTCAACGCCACCATGATTTCACCAAAGCCTCAATGCCGATCCTAGTCGCACACTCAAGTCGAGCTTTAGTGTTTTATATTTCCATGTTGGGTTGTGGATGTGGTGATTTTCTTTATGAATGTGTGGATGTGCTCCAAAGATTTATTTGCTGAATTTGTTAAAAGAAAAGTGATTTGTAAAAGATGATTTGAAAATCATGTATATGAAAAGTACAAAAAAGTGAAAAGAAAATGTATAATTGAAAATCCTATTTGGGATGTGATTATTTTTGTAGTAGGCGGTGTACACACCCATATGTTAAAAATTAAGTCTGGGGGTGTGGTGTACCCGCATGTATTTTAGTTAGCGGATAGATTCTGTTTTTTATTGTAGCTCATTTGGGTTTGGTGTGTAGCTTTCCTATTTATCTTTGTTTACCTCACCAAAACTCAAGCCAAATCTATTCACCTAAAGTCCTACTGATTCGTGTGTGAACCAAACCAGTGTTGTGGAGAGAGTGCGATATGGCAAGCATATGGTCACCGACATTGGTGGATTCCTTTGGAGGTTATCCTGAGCCCCAATCTTTGGCAATGCTCGTCTAGCGATTAGTTTACTTTCTCCCTACGTGTGACTGGAAGATTCACCGTGATTCCATTTTTGAGTAATAAGAAAATGTTGATACACATTGTGAAATGTATAAACTATTTTGTATACTTAGAAATTTCTTCTTTTATATTTTTATGCGTACGAGCATGCGACTTCGCATGGTACTCCGTATCTCAATTTCTGTGGTAGCTATTTTATTTTCTTTATCTGCATAGATTTTGTTTGCTTGGGACGCGCAAACAGGTAAGTCTGGGGTGTGATGAGTCCGATTTATATAGGGTTTTTCGGACTCATCTGGGCTAGTTTTCACGCACTTGCACTTCAATTTTAGTATGTTATCGTTGATATTTCATTTATATAGTTTTTCACGCTAAGTGCACTATTTTGGCACATGGGTGTGCAATTGCGCATTCTATTTTTGGGGGTAAGCACATGGTGCTCCCCATGGTTCTTTCTGTTTATTTTTATGCTGTGTATTGTTGCTGGATGCTGGTGCTCCATGTTTTGGTTTTTCTGTGCAGGTGGTGCGTTTTCCCCAAGTCTGGTATGCAAGTTTGAGGAAAACGTACGGTCATGCGTTTTCTTGGCACACGGTCCTTTGTGATCGGGCATTTTGTTTGTGCAGTAGAAACGTCGAGCTGAGCTCGACGAACTGAGCTCGACGATCTCAACACACGGTTAACACTCAGTTTCTTCGGAACCGTGCGTGAAGGAAACACACGGTTTTCTTATGATTGCATTCTGTGGTTAATCGTGCGATTTGTTCACGCACTGCGGGAAGCGCCCGTGCGCGAGTAAAACGCATAGTTCCACTGCTTTCTCCTGCATTCCTGCGCTCTGTGTTTACCCTTGCGAATTCCTTCACGCACGGGCAGAATCGCCCATGCACGAGTAAAATTGCACGGGTCAATGCTTCTTCTTCCGCGATCCAGATCTGGAAGTTAATAACGCAAGATTGGCGCACGGTCGTGCGCTGGACCGTGCGTGACCATTTTTCTGATCTTTTTCTATTTAAGCACAGGTTTTCAGCCATTTTAGGAAGACTTCTTCCAGCCACTTCCTTCCATGATATTAGGGTGAAAACCGCTGTTCCACCAAGAGGAGAAGATCCGGGCAAGCATTCAACGCAAAATCCAAGACGGAGCTTCCTCTCAGCCTCCTCCTTCATCCTTGAGCTTCAAGATGGGTTTTATGTAGCTTTCTCCACCAAGCTAGAGAAGTTGTGCCAATCTCCACCGGCTCGTGACACGAAGAAGACGGGTTCATTGGGAGTGAGTGACAACCTCCTCTACCCCGGACACTGTTGAGGACCGAGCTAGGACGCGGATTGACAACCCGGCGAATCCTACAGCAAATACTTTGCAAGACTTCAGATCATGTGGATTTTCGCACATTTTTATTCTCTTGGTGTTGATAGTTTAGTTGAACTCTTTGTATACGATGAAGTTGTGTTATTTTGTTAAACGTTCGTATGAAATCATGTCTATGTGATTCCATGTATTCGTTATTTGCTTGAGGTGCGCTTATTTTCCATCTGCCATCCATCCGTTCTAGCCGTTCTAACAATTGCTAGAAATGTGCGTATCAAATAGGTGATTATGACCCTCAAATCCTAGTTCTTACGCTTGCCTACTCGTCCATCCGCCCAGCGATTCAGTGCATAGCGGCCCGTGTAGTCTTCCATCACGCCTGGCGAAGCATCGCATAGCGGAGTTGCATAGGTGATGGTTAAAACTCCAAAATTATTTACGGTCACGCGGCGACCCGGCGGTTTTATTTGAGAAAAAGGCGAAGTGATTTTATTTAAGAAAACGGGGCGCACGTATTTATTTATTTGGATATAAAACGGTTTAGATCGAGTTTTAATGAAAGGAGGCAAGTGCACCTATCGTGAGTAGTACAGGATATTCCGGGTGGAATATCGAGGTCGTATTGTTCTCGGGGTTGGTTCGATTATTTCTACTCTTCCCTGGAGGGGACTATTATTTTACAGATAATTATCTTGTCGGGATATTTATATATATAAAAGAAAGGCAGAAAATGGCAGAAAGAAAACATAAAAAGAAAGCTTGAAGGTGGTGCCGATGAAGAGCTTAGCTCGATGGCACCGAAAAAACATTTGAACTAAAATAGACTTTAAATAAAAAGAGCTCCTAAATTTCTAATTAATTAAGGCGGAGACTTGGCCGTGGAGGTTCCACTAAAATGAGCTCACCTATCTCTAGGACTATCGCTCACCTGAACGCTAAGACTATTCGACCGGGCTCTCGTCCGACGAATGATTCCTCTTAACGCCCGCATTACGCTAAGAACCCCGCTATTGGGTGGGGAACCCAATCCGGTAGAGTTGGCGCGCCTCCTCTCTCGAGGGTTAGTGCGGAACTCTCTTTGCCAAGGGGTGATCGGTCCATACGCACGGCCTCTCGGCTAGCTAGCATATGGACTACGGAAATAGGGCCCACACATCGATATGTGGTCCTACGCGTCGTTAACCCCGGGCAAACCTTAAGTACTTTTAATTAATTAGAAAAATTAGACCTTTAGTTATTTTAAGCTATTTTATCTGTACCAATGCTCTTCGATGCCGAGGGCTAAGAACGATTAGCCACTCATCGGAATGGGGACGGCTTGCGGGAAAAGCAGAAAATAAAGCAGTAAAGAAAGCAGTAAATGAAAGCAGGAAAATAAAGCAGAAAATTACAAGTCCTACTCAAACGAGTAGGACTGAAGATAGCTGTAAATTTCGAGTCCCGGCACAAATGCGTGGGCGGGAGAAAGAAAGCGGGTCCTACTCAAATGAGAAGGACTAAATAAATGCAACACACGCACACACTCGACATAAAGTAAAACTCACGCACACGCTCTCTCGACATAAATGAAAACACACACACACAAATCCTACTCAAATGAGTAGGGAAAATTAAGACCTGCCATTTAACTCGAATGAGTAGGCGGAAATAAAGAAAATTACAAACTCACGCACTCTACAGAAAATAAAATAAGCAAGCGCCATTTAACTCTTAACGAGTAGACGGAAATAAATGCGCATACATAAAAAATTGCAAAAAAAAACTAAGTTACCGAAAAATTTAAACAACTGCATTTCTACCGCTAGAATGCGTTAGAAATGCATAAAAAGTGAAAATAAAAATAAACGGAGCAAAAGTTTTTGCAAATAAACGCAAAATGAAAATGCTCTAAATATTAAAACAAATACATTTCTACCGCTAGAATGCGGTAGAAATGCGTAAAAAGAGAACGAAAAATTTTAATAAGCAAAAGTTTTAAATAAAAAAAACTAAGTGCATGAAAAATTAAAACGACTATATTTTCATTCTTATAATTTTATAAAAATGCTAGAAAAGTGATAATAAAGTTAAAAGGAGTAAAAAGTTTTACGGATAAAAACGAACAAAACTAGCGAAAAAGATAAAAAATCACTTTTAAAACGTTTTTATAAACTCATAAGTATGAACATTATATGAACGGAAAAGCTAAACTATGAAGATTATGAAAGCAATAAAACTAAGTTAAACTCATACACACACACACACCCTTAGAAAAGAATGAAAAAAAGTTAAAAACAAAAGTAAATAAGATTGCATAAGGTGTGAGTTGCACAGATGCATTCCAAAGGCAATATAAGAGAAGAAAACACATATTTCATTAAATAAAAAGACAAGTTACAAAAGACATGAAACTAAAAGCTAAGGAGAGGGGGAGAAAATATCCCTTACATAACCCTTGGAAGCATTCCAGCAGCACAACACCTTATACAAAATGGTTCAAAAGGGGAATAGGATTACAAACAGCAGTTGCTTATTTATAGATAGAAAGTTTACAAGTACACGCCCTCGGTCACGGGCATGACAGGGGGCGTGTCAGTACTATTCTGAAGGCGGCCGTCGATTTGATGGGAAAGTTGACTTCAGGCTGGACACGTGTCGGTCTCGCAGTGGTCATGCCCCCGGTCACGGGCGTGACGATGGGCGTGTCATGGAGGTGGATCTGGGCGCGGGTTACGCCGAAAGTCATCGCGCGGGTATTTTCGTCCAGGTGGAGAAGTCACGCCCCAGGTCACGGGCGTGACTCTGGGCATGTCAGTTGGTGTCGACACTCGATGAATGTCGAGCAGAAAGTGTCGAGTTGAAAATCGTTGAGCTGAGATTGAGTCACGCCCTAGGTCACGGGCATGACTCTAGGCGTGTCGAGGAGGTCGACGATCGTTGAGCTGGAAACGTCGAGCGGGTGGACACGGGCTTGGGTCACGCCCCGTGTCGGGTGACACGGGCGTGACCCCGGGCGTGTCAAGCTTTACTTCTCAAAAATTTGCCGATTTCACGGTTTTTGACGTGTCACGCCCTGTTCACGTGCGTGACCAATATGTCATGGGCGTGACATGACAATTTTTGGCAGATTTTTCATTTTTTCTGAAACATAAAATAAAACAAGTTAGTATAATATTGACAAAAATAGGAGCATTTTATTGAATAAAAATAAGTAAAAAAGACAAAAATAAATGAAAACAACTAAATTAATGTACAGAAAAATAGGTATATTTACAATTCATCAAATACCCTCATACTTAAGCTTTTGCTATTCTAGAGCAAAAGTTGGAGATGAACTTATAAGGAATAAAAGAAATCATAAGTTTAGCTACCGCTTGACTTAATTAAAAGGAAGATCAAAATAAACATCTGGGGTTAAAGAATTAAATCCTAATTTATGAAATGTTATAAATAGAGGAAGAGTTTCAAAAAGACTTCTAGATAAAATAAAATAGAAAGCAAAAATTCATTTTTGTTAGTTTAAGTTGTAGGTCCTGAAGTTGTAGGGATGAAAAGCCTAAGTTGTAGGCCATTGAGATAATGCTGAGGTAGGTGGTCTGTGGACCACTAAGGTGAAAGAGCATTGTAGGGCTTTGAGGTAGGTACCTTTATGGTTCTGAGGTATGGTTCTAACGAGAACCTTAGTGTAAGGCTGAGGGCCTGAGGTGTAAGCTCTAAGGAGCATTTTGCAGGAGTTTGTGCCTTGTCTAACATAAGTTAGAAAGGTGGGAGGGAAAGTGGATGTACCGATTGGGGAACCACTATAAATAACTATGTGCTTTGTTGTGTTGCTTGTTTTTCTTTTATATTGCAGGTTCTAAGGACAAGCTCTAGGTTATTTAGAAAGAAAACAACAAAAAGACTAAGAAATTTTCAAAGACTTATTAACCCCCCCCCCCTCTTGGTGATTAGCTAACCTTAAATTAATAACTTTCACAAGATCAGAGTGTTAGCTTATGCTTATGAGGTTGTGTTGCAACACTTCAACATAAGAAACTTTTGTGATAGTGACTATGCCATTGGTAATCTTACCACAGCCTCTAGTTACCCCTCTATCAGAGCCACAAAAGATAACCATGGGTCCATTTTTCACTAGGGTAAACTCCTTCAAGTTTCTCCTTGTCTCAGTCATGTGCATGGAACAACCACTATCCAAGTTCCATATTGGGATACGGTCACTTGAACTAACCTGCAATAAGAAATTTACTTTAGCTTTGGACCCCAATTTTTATTGGGTCCTAGGTGCACATTAGTTTGAAATTGAACATGTCCACCAACAAATGTTCTGACTGGTGGTCTGACTCTAGCTCTGACCACATTAGGATTGTGTCATTAGTCAATGGCATAATGGCCTATCTTGCCACAACACAACAATCACATATATTATATCTTATTTTCTGTGAATGCCCAACAATTGGTTTAACTGCAGTCTTGACAGAAGGAAGAGGTGGAGTAGCCATTTTCTATATCCTTACAACCTGGATTTGACTTAAGGTTAATCTACTTGCTGGATTGTGTGTCCAGTTCTAAATCCCATCTGTAACACATTTCTTTTCAGATAGTGTGCTCCTGATAGCATCAAAAACAGCCATATCTGGCAAGCTAACAGACTGACCCTTAATCAATTTTTGTGCTAACAGGTTCTTAAAATTGGCTGCTGCCACATTTTTGAGAGGGGGCTGTAGCACCAAAAACAAATGGTCCATGATGGGCCATTTGAATTTCCTCATGGGCAGACTTAAAGGCACTTACCCTGCTATTCCTTCCATAATGGCTGAGAACATCTTTTGTTCCACTTGTGGAAGCATCATTCATATAGTGACCAAATATACTTTCCTGGTCATACTTATTTGAAGGGAATATCACCCTCTTGAATGATATAGATGGCCTAGTTGCCATAGACACAACTAGAATTTTCCATTTCCCATTAGGATGGGAAGGTCTTGTGTTACCCTTGAAGCCCAACCCCTTCTTATCCTTCTCTGAGGAGAAGGAATCTATCAAGGGCAACACTGTATTAGGCTAAGAGAAAATAGCCATAATACCTTTCTCCCTCTGGAGCTTTTCTTCAAGATCTTTAATGAGACTATTCTTTCTCTTGATAGTCTCCATCTGAATTCCTAACAGGGTTTTCAGTTCACTGAGTTCCCTTATTGTCTGATACAGCACAACAGGTGTTTCCGCAAGCTTGAAAGGGGAAACTAGATCTGATATACTCTAGAGGGGGGTGAATAGAGTATATGGTGCTTTTTGAACACAAAGAAAAACTTTGGCAAAGCTTTACAACAATTGTTGTAATGAGTGTGAGCAGGGAAGCAGAAATAAAACTAATTACAAAACTAAGCTATGCAGAGACTAAGCACAAGAAAATCTAGGCCAGAAACAAAAAGAAAACATGCAGAACCAGATGACACAAGGAATTATAGTGGTTCCCCAAACTTGGGTACATCCACTCTTCTACCACCCTAGGTAGGAATCCACTGCAGGATGAGTTGATTAGGTATCCTGGGCACCAATGAGCTTTTGATAAGGTGCTCAAAAACCAAATTAGATTTTTTGATCAGGTGTCTTGCCACCAATGAGTTTTTGACAAGGTCTCAAAAACCAGATTCAAACTTTTGAAGGGAGTTTGAAAAACCCTTTACAGAGAGGGGGTGAGAGAGTGATGGCAGTCTTCTCTTTCTCAATCAACTGAGAAGACTAAGTGGATTGATGTCAAAGCTCCCCCTGAGTCCTTGATCTTCAGGAAGATGAGCTTTGTTGAGGGTGATAGGCCTTCAAAGATAGATCTCCAGCAAAAGATGATTTCAGCAAGCTGAAATGTTGAGAGTCTGGAGTCTTGAGATGATGTTGGCCTTGAACACTTTGAGAGCTGAAGAGATCTGAAGATTTTTTGAAAGCTTGATCTCTCTGATGAGTGTTCTTCAGAATTCTTGTTGACAGAAATTTTGAAAAGAGTCTCTGTATTCTGAGTTGTGTATCCTCTTCTTGTCAATCTCTGTATTTCTTCTCTATTTCATTCAAAAACATTCTGACTTTTATTCTCTGTGCCAGAATAGAATATCACTCTGTGAAAGATAGTCGTTGGTCTGCATTGATTACAAGCTTAATTGCATAATTTCTTCTGAAAGGAAAGTCCACTGAATTGTTCCTTGAAAAATCCCTTGAAACTTGCTCCAGAAGTAAATGAAAACGGCTGGCAGATCTTCTGAATTAAATGCAGAATAACTTCTATCTGATTTGAATTTGAATTCTGAAAGATAACTGAAATCGTCGAACTGAGCTCTGCTATCGTCGAGCTGAACTCAGCGAACTTGAAAATTCAAGCAGCAAAATAATCGTCGATCTGAGCTCAAAGATCATCGAACTGAGCTCAGAGATAAGGATCCAATACAGAGTTAAAATCATCGACCTGAGCTCACCGATCGTCGAATGGAGTTCGACGATATTGCGAAGTTGAGCTCAGCGATCGTCGAGTGGAGCTCGACGATATTATGAGGTTGAGCTCAGCGATCGTCGAATGGAGCTCGACGATCTACAGAAGTTGAGCTAGACGATCGTCGACCGGAGTTCGACGAATCGTCGTGCTGAGCTCGACGATTAGACTTGGTCTACAGAAAAATTTGGTCTTCAGGGCAGCTTCCAATCCTAGACTTCTAACCCTTAGACTCAATTCTAATTGACCTATTAAGCTATACAGAAGGTCAAACACAGATTCCTAGAGACATAGTGATCCTGACCCAAATTAGTAATAGGGTGTTCCAAAAATCTCCCCCTATTTGGGTTAGGATTACTATTTACAGACTTTGAAAAAAAAATCAAATAACATCAACAATCAGAAAAACATGAAAACAATAGCAGCTAGACACAATGCAGAAACATCACAGAGAAATATATATAACATGATATCCAGACAGCAGTCAGAAAAACCAAGGATTGTCACCTTACAGAGTTACTTTTTCTCTTTGCCTTTTACCATTTTGATTTCTCTGTTAGGATTTAAAGCTTCTTGTTTGGATCTGGTGTCATCAGCTGCACCCAAATAAATTTGCTTAGTAGCCCTGGGAACCACAGCAGCAGGATGCAACTCCATGTATCTTTCTGCATCAAAAAATTTGCTGGAAGCATATCTCTCTAATTCCTTCTGTCTTTGTTCTGACATAGTAGAAATATTGGAGGTGTCTAGGCCTTGTTCTTTGGCTTTCTTTATCTGGTCTAATGCAGCCAACTCCTTCATCCTAGCAGTCCAAGCAACAGGATTCTTCTCAGGGTCCTCAAATGGCACAGGTGGCTCATACCTGTTGGAAGAATTATCTTGAGGAGGCCTAGCAGACACTGTCTCTTTGAGCTTATAGGGGAATGGACCAGAAGATGTATCAGAAGAAACATGTCCTCCCCTGGAGTAAGGGTGCTGCCTGGAATGCCCTTTAGAATATACTTGAGTCTCTCTTTGATTTCCCCTATATCCTCCTCTCCTAGAGTAAGAGCCCCTAGACTGGCTTTCCCTTTGATAGGTTCTAGCATGGGGTTGGTAGGGAGCCTGGCTTCTAGATGGGGCTTGGCTTGCAGAGCTGCCACCTGCACCTGCATCAGGTGGAGGTGGTGGAGGAGGATGAGGGTGCTTGAACTGGGAGGAGCCCTTCTCATACTTCCTTTTCTTCTTCATTGCTTTTAACTGATTTTTGGAATACTGCATCCAATGTTCAGTAATTGGGCAGTTGTGCAGAATATAATAAGGAACATCATTATCATCTTTTACTTTGGCAGGTGGAACCCTTCTCATTGCCTTACTTCTTGCCTTCCTCTTCCTGGCAATAGTGGCAGCAGAGTCATCAGAATCTGTCTTGAACTCATCAGAGTCAGAACTCTGGTCATCATATATAGCATCAATCTTCTTCATAAGATCTTTCTTCAGTTTCATTGCAGCAGATGAGGCAGAAGCAGAAGGGGCAGCAGCAGGAATAGCAGCAGATACAGCAACAGATACAGGAACAACAGCAGATGGGGCAGCAGATAAAGAAGCAACATCAGAAACAACACTAGTAACTATAGGAGAGATGCCAGCAGCAGCTTCAGAAACAACAACAAAATCTTCAGCAGTCTCAAAAACAGCAGCCTCTGTCATCAGAAAATCCTGGGATGTGGGCTCATCAGAAACAATTTGGATTTCAGCAGCAGTTGGAACATTTTCTTCAGCAGCAGCAAGGACAGTTTCAGAAGCAGATACAGCCTTTTCTTCATCAGCAGCAGCAGCAGTCATCACTGAGAGTACAAAAGAGGAAAGAATGTTGGGGTCACAGCTAGAGAGAGGCACCAGAGCCTTGGACAGATCTTCTGGGGGCTGGACAGCGTGTGGCTCTGGGAGGTAGCTGTAATATGCAGTATCAAATGCAGAGAGCAAAGACCTTAGGTCTGTTGCTAAGACTGGAGTAGGAGCCTGGACTGGAGCAGCAGCAACAGGAGCAACAGATAAAAACACAGCAGCAGCAGCAGATGAAGCAGAAGCAGCAGCAACAGCAGCATGAAGGCTGGCTTTATAGGGCATCTCCCCCTGCCTGGATGCAGATGCATCTGTATCAAGGCAAACTGCTGGAGGTGCTGCCAGAGGAATGAGAGAGGAAAGCCTGGCAGACAGGGCTGCCACTGACTGTTGCAGAGGAGCTAAGGAGGCCTCTATGAGAAGAGAGAGCCTGGGGGCAAGTAGCTCATACAACTTGTCAGCTAAGGCTGGCAGATCTACATGATCAATGGCAGGAGCAGAGGTAGACGGTATTGGGATGGCTGAGGAAGTTGGAGGTGGAGGGCTGGAGGGTGGAGTGATGGATGGCTGAGGTGTGGGGATTGTGGAGATGGAGGACAAGGGGATGGATATGGATGGAGTGAATGTGGGTTGGTCAAGGATGTGGTGGAGGAGATCTTGGAAAGATGTTGAAGAGGATGGTAAATCTGGAGGAGAAGAGGGGGAATCATCCATGTAGGATTCATCCAGAAGGGTGAATGATGGTATGGATGGAGATGAGGTGACATCTGGTGGTGGATATGAGAATAATGGGTGGAATTGGTCTACTGGAGGTGAGGAAATGGTTGCTGGAGATGGAATAGATGTTGGAGATGGGCTGGAGATTGTAATCGTGGATGGAACTGGAGTGGTGGATGGAGCTGGAGGTAGGGTTGAACTTGGAGGAGGAGGAGAAGCAGCACTAGCAGCAGGCAGGTCTTCTGCAGGAGCAGAGACCTGGGGGGGAGTGACTCTTTGAGTCCTGGTGCCTGAAGGAGCAGTTGAAGAGGGCCTGCTGGGCTTGCTAATTTGCCTGTCCCACTTCCCAAATAGGGCACAGGTGAGTCTCTTGGAGGCATTGATGTGCACTCTAGAGGAGACCAGCAGAGCAGGGCACCTTGCCTGAAGGAAAACTCCAAGAATTCTTCCAAAATTTACAAAGGTTTTATTAATCTTCTTCTTTATCAGGTCAAAGAAGACCTCTCCCCAGTTTAAGCTTTTCCTATCTACCAGAGCTCCCATGAGGCAGAGCTGATGTCTGGAGATGGTATCATGTGCAGAATGCTTTGCCAACAGCACCTTGCCTACAACATCAGCTAGAAACCTGTATTCAACTGACAAGTTCCTCTTAAACAACTTGCTAGGGTTTCCCTCTGGATGACCCATCCTGGCAAGTATATCAGAAAATTCCTCTCCAGATAGTTCAGCAGTGTCTTCACCATTTCTCAAGCCAAAAACCTCTGTTAAAACTGTTGGGGTCAGAGGTACCTGGGTTCCAGCAATAGATCCAACTATGGTGTTGTTGTCAAGGTTGTGAGCAGTATAGACCCATTCTTTTATCTAATCTGAGGCAAGTTTGATTCTTGTGGTCATGAGGGCAGACAAATGCTGATCCTTGAATAAACTCAGGATGTCCTGGAAGATTTGATCAGTTGTGTTGAAGGAGTCCAGATCAATGTCAAATCCTGCATCAAACTTTATTGCGGCGAGGACAGCAACTGAGACGGCCATGGTACCTGCAAAAACTTAACAAACAAACCGAACAAGCGTAGAACTGTTTGGAGGGAAGAAAATTCTTGCAGAGAAATTGAAAGCGCAAGAGGGAACGACGGCGAAAAATGAGTTTTATATTAGGGTTCGACGCAGAATTGGAAAGATCGTTGAACTCAGTTCGACGATCTAGGCTTCTAAAGGAATCTGAAGAGACTCCAACATCGTCGATCTCCGTTCGACGATCTTGGAAAGCGTCGAGCTCCGTTCGACGATCGTTCAGGGAACAAAATCGTCGAGCGCCGTTCGACGATCGTTGAACGGAAGAGATAGTTCTTACTATCTGAGGGGCGCTGAACTCAGTTCGACGATTTTGGAAATCGTCGAACTCCGTTCGACGATCTTTGGGGAAATCGTCGAGCGCAGTTCAGAGATCAGAAAATTCTAGACACTAAGAAAAATCAGAATTTTGCCTAGTCTTGGTCAATTTTTAGCTTTCAAAATCTTGGGTATTAATTAAGACTTCCTCCATCTAACATTCCTAACTGATTTAGGAAGAAAGTGTGTTTCTTTTCATCCAAAGGCTTGGTGAAAATATCTCTCCTTTGTAAATCAGTTGGGATATATTGCAGTTCAATTTTGTTCTTTTCAACATTGTCCCTTAAGAAATGATGCCTAATCTCTATGTGTTTTGTCCTACTATGGAGGACTGGATTTTGAGCTATGGAAATAGCACTTGTATTGTCACAAAAGATTTTTGACTTCTCTAAGTTGTAACCATAGTCTAGGAGTTGATTTTGAATCCACAATATTTGTGAACAACAACTGCCTGCAGCCATATATTCAGCTTCAGCAGTTGAAGTTAACACAGATGTTTGTTTCTTACAAAACCAAGAGACAAGTCTATCACCAAGGAACTGACAAGTTCCACTGGTGCTTTTCCTGTCAATTCTGCATCCAGCATAATTAGCATCAGAGAATCCAGTTAACTCAAATGCTGAATCTTTTGGATACCAGAGACCTAGATTTGGACAACTTTTAACATACCTGAGAATCCTTTTTACTAATGTGAGGTGTGACTCTCTATGGCTTACTTGGAACCTAGCACATATACATGTAGCAAACATTATATCTGGTCTACTAGCTGTAAGATACAGTAAAGAGCCAATCATTGCTCTATATGTTGTCTGATCAACAGGTTTCCCATGTTCGTCAGCATCCAATACAGCATTGGTAGGCATGGGTGTTTTCATACAAGATGCCTCAGACATACCAAATTTCTTAACCAACTCATTGGCATATTTGGTTTGAGAAATAAAGATGCCTTCAGCATGTTGTTTGACTTGCAATCCTAGGAAGAAGGATAGCTCACCCATGCTACTCATCTCAAATTTAGAATGCATTAGGTTAGAAAACCTTCTGCACAATTGTGAGTCAGTAGAACCAAAAATGATATCGTCTACATAAATTTGTACTAGTAGGGTATGGGACTTATGGGTTCTAGTAAAAAGAGTTTGGTCTACTCTACCCCTGATAAAACCATTTTCCAAGAGAAAGCATGCTAGGGTCTCATACCATGCTCTAGGAGCTTGCTTGAGACCATATAATGCTTTATTTAATCTAAAAACATAATCAGGATAAGTTGGAGAGATAAAACCTGGAGGTTGTCTGACATAGACTTCCTCTTTGATGTCTCCATTTAAGAAGGCACTCTTGACATCCATCTGATAAACCTTGAAGCCTTTGTGAGCTGCATAAGCTAAAAATATCCTGATGGCTTCTAATCTTGCAACAGGTGCAAAGGTCTGGTCGTAGTCAATTCCTTCTTCTTGAGAATATCCTTGGGCAACTAGCCTTGCCTTGTTCCTTATTATTACTCCTTGATCATCCAGTTTGTTCCTGAATACCCATTTTGTTCCAACAATGGAATGATCCTTAGGCTTTGGCACTAGTTCCCATACTTTGTTCCTCTCAAATTGATGCAACTCCTCTTGCATGGCAATGATCCAGTGTGGATCTTGCTCTGCATCTTGAATGGACTGAGGTTCAATTTGAGAAAGGAAGCAGGTGTGCAACAGGTTTTGGTTGACCTGATTTCTGGTTTGCACACCAGCTGAGAGTTCTCCAATTATTTGGGTGATTGGATGGTCTCTTGATGTTACTAAATCAACAGGGGGTGTTGATTGTTCACCAACCTGTGTTGTTGTTTCCTCTTGTGGTACAACAACTGGCTCTTCAAGCTGAGCTTCAATGTGTTGAGCATTCCCTTCATCTTCACTGCTTTCATCCTCTTGAGCAACCTGTAACTTGTTCATATCTTCAACTAGAGAGTGTTCCTGCAAAGGTTCTATGGTAGAAGAAATCTTCTCCTTGAAAGACATGTTAGTTTCATCAAAATAAACATGAACAGATTCCTCAATTTTCAATGATGATTTATTATAGACCCTATAGGCCTTGCTGATCATGGAGTATCCCAGAAACACTCCTTCATCAGCTTTGGCTTGAAATTTTGCTAAATATTTCTTATCATTATTGTGAATATAGCAAGTGCAACCAAAAATTCTGAAATAGTCAACTTTAGGTTTCTTCCCTTTGAGTAATTCATAGGGAGTCTTTCCCTTTAGTTTATGTATTAGACTTCTGTTCAGCACATAGTTGGAGGTGTTCACTGCCTCTGCCCAAAAGGATAGAGGTAGATAAGCATCTAACAACAATGTAGTGGCAGATTCAATAAGGGTTCTATTTTTCCTTTCAGCTACCCCATTTTTTTGAGGAGTTCTAGGAGCTGAGAAAGTATGTCTGATCCCTTCACTCTGATAGAACTCTTGCATAAGAAGAGAATCAAACTCTGTCCCATGATCACTTCTGATCAGGGCAATGTGAGTATTGAACTCAATCTTTATACATTTGAGAAACTCTGTCAGACACTTAAAGTTATCAGACTTCTTCCTTAGAAAGAACACCCAAGTGAATCTAGAGAAATCATCTACAATTACTAAGGTGTAGGATTTCCCTCCTAGGCTGTGTACTGTGATGGGTCCAAATAGATCCATGTGTAACAGATACAATATCCTAGGTGAATCACTCTTATTAAGTGACTTAAAACTGTTTTTAGTTTGCTTGCCTAATTGACAAGCCTTGTATAGTCCTTCCTTCTTGTAGGGGCCAGAAGGTAGTCCTCTAACAAGGTTGTCCTTGGAGAGCCTAGCAATAGTTCTAAGATTTAGTTGTCCTAATCTCTTATGCCATAAAACATTTGGTCTACATACTGAATTAAATAAACAGATATCTATAGAAGTTGAAAGAAAATCTACTAGGTAGATGTTACCTTTCCTTTTACCTGTCAACACAGTTGTGTTGTCCTCTGACTTGATTTTGCATAAGGTTTTGCTGAAGGTCACCTGATACCCTTCATCACATAGCTGACTGATGCTGATTAGGTTGTGCTTCAGTCCTTCCACATATGCTACCTTCTTGAAGGTTAAAGAACCAATCTGGACTGCACCATATCCTTTAGTTTGTCCAAAGTTGGAATCACCAAAGATAACTTTGGGTCCAAGCTTGGCTCTAAAGGAATTGAGGTTGTCCTTGTTCCCTGTCATGTGCTTAGAACACCTACTATCCAAATACCATTGCTGGTTAGATGTTGGATAGGTCTTCACCTGCACATGAAACAATTTACTTTTTTTTGACCCAGTTTACCTTGGGCCTAGGTTGATAACCTCTAATTTCAGAAATGAAAGACATCCCTGGCTGACTCTTATATCCTTCAGGATGATATCTCCTTGGAGGTATAATCCATTCAGTATAAGGGTTAAAGGTTTTGGATGAAAAACCCTCATGATTCAATTTTGACTTGCCTTTGAAAAAATTTCCAGAGCTCTGACCTCTGTTCGACGATCTTGGAGCTGCGTTCGACGATCGTGGGTCAGATCGTCGAGCTCCGTTCGACGGTCGACTATGGCTGAGGTCAGGTATATGGGATCGTCGACCAGCGTTCGACGATCTTGGCTGAGATCGTCGATCAGCGTTCGACGATTTTCCCTGAGATCGTCGAGCTGCGTTCGGCGATCGTCGATCTTCATTCGGCGATCGTCGAGCTTCGTTCGACGATTTCTGCTGGGACTTAAATTTCTGAGGCAGATCAGAATTTTTCCTGGCAACCTCTACAACTCCCTTTCCCTTGTTAGAAATGAACTTGATAGGAGTTGTTAGAACAATAGGTTGGCTGGATGAGGCACCCAAGCCCAGTGTACTGTTGAATCTTGAGTTCACTGTGCTTGTGATGTCCATCAGCTTGAGGCTTCTCCCATTGAGAGATTCTTCAAGCTTCTTGGCCTCAGAGAGCTCACTTTTCAGTGTAGCTATCTGTTCCCTATAGTTCTCTAACTCCTGAGAGAGTTTGAGGTTTTCTGATTTTAAAACATTTTGTTCAGATAATTGATTTCTGAGAGAGATGATCTCTTTCTCATACTTTAGCAGGTCTAAACATAGTGCTTTGAATTCAGATTTAAAATCTTCTGAAGTAAAATCAAAAGAGCTGATTACCTGATCTTCTTTAGGTTGAGTCTCTGAGTCTGACTCTGACTCCTCTTCCTCTGAGTTGTGTTGTGAGGCATTGATTGCCATCATGCAGAACTCCTTTTCCTCTGCATCATCCTCATCATCACTAGAGCTGGAAGAGGCTTCTGACTCCTCTTCAGTCTCACTCCAGGATTCAGCAACAAATCCTTTCCTTGTATGCTTATTTTTGTTGGAAGAGGGTTTGCTATTGCCACTACTTTTGGAGTCTTTCTCCTTTCTTCTCTCTTTTCTTTCCCTTCTGTCCTTGTTCTTGTTCTCTTGACAGTCAGGAACTATATGCCCTGGTTTCCTGCAACCAAAGCAAATAATGTCTTTGCTATTGCCAATGGACTTGTCATACCTTGGCTTATCCTGCTCCTTGTATGATCTTCTTCTAAAGTCCTTTCTGGCCATCTTATAGAATCTTTTGGCCAACAAGCTGAGAAGTTCATCATTGCCTGTTCCTTTTTCTTCAGGCAGATCCTCAGTTGCCTTGAATGCTATAGTCTTATCCTTTCTTGTGGCTGGTGAAGCAGCCTTCTGTTCTTCCTCTCTGTTCTTGATGAGTAGCTCATAAGATTTGAGCTTGCCCAACAAGGCTTCAGTGGTGATCTCATTCAGACTTCTGGCATCTTTAATTGGCCAGATTCTTGAATCCCAAGTGCTGGGGAAGCACATTAGGATCTTGTCATTGAGTTCTGTCAGTGAGATCTCTTTGTCTAATGTCCTCAGTTCACTGACAATTAGACTCAGTCTGTTGTACATATCTCCCACTGACTCAGTCTCTCCCTTCTTGAAGTTCTCATATTGAGAGATGAGATGGGATCTTCTGTCCTTTCTCTCATCAGCTGAGCCAGAGACAATTTCTGAGAGCCTGTCCCAAATTTCCTTGGCTGAATTACATTCAGCTACCTTTTGAAAAATGTCATCTGACATTGTCTGAGCTAGAATGTTCATTGCCTTGGCATCAGCTACTTTCCACTTTTTGATGTCAGCATCTGTTCCTGATGGAGGTGGAACAGCATTTGTGCTTGTGCTTTCTGCGGGTCTTGGACACACTGTCAAAATAGAATTAAAAATATCTTCGTCAATAGAGTTCATGTAGAGTCTAATCCTTGCTTTCCAAAGTGAAAACTTTGACAGATTGCACACTGGAGGTCTGGTGCTAGCATAATCTTTGTTTTGGGCCATGATTTGTGCAAACTAAATCTAATAATAAAATGTAACAGAAGGATCTAGTTTGGGATCTTGGGGTTCAGGTGTTAGCCTGTACAACCAAACAGATATGGTATGTTTAACCAACCTAGCTCTGATACCAATTGAAAGGGGAAACTAGATCTGATATACTCTAGAGGGGGGTGAATAGAGTATATGGTGCTTTTTGAAAAAAAAGAAAAACTTTTGCAAAGCTTTACAACAATTGTTGTAATGAGTGTGAGCATGGAAGCAGAAATAAAACTAATTACAAAACTAAGCTATGCAGAGACTAAGCACAAGAAAATCTAGGCCAGAAACAAAAATAAAACATGCAGAACCAGATGACACAAGGAATTATAGTGGTTCCCCAAACTTGGGTACATCCACTCTTCTACCACCCTAGGTAGGAATCCACTGCAGGATGAGTTAATCAGGTGTCCTGGGCACCAATGAGCTTTTGATAAGGTGCTCAAAAACCAAATCAGATTTTTTGATCAGGTGTCTTGCCACCAATGAGCTTTTGACAAGGTGCTCAAAAACCAGATTCAAACTTTTGAAGGGAGTTTGAAAAACCCTTTACAGAGAGGGGGTGAGAGAGTGATGGCAGTCTTCTCTTTCTCAATCAACTGAGAAGACTTAGTGGATTGATGTCAAAGCTCCCCCTGAGTCCTTGATCTTCAAGAAGATGAGCTTTGCTGAGGGTGATAGGCCTTCAAAGATAGATCTCCAGCAAAAGATGATTTCAGCAAGCTGAAATGTTGAGAGTCTGGAGTCTTGAGATGATGTTGGCCTTGAACACTTTGAGAGCTGAAGAGATCTGAAGATTTTTTGAAAGCTTGATCTCTCTGATGAGTGTTCTTCAGAATTCTTGTTGACAGAAATTTTGAAAAGAGTCTCTGTATTCTGAGTTGTGTATCCTCTTCTTGTCAATCTCTGTATTTCTTCTCTATTTCATTCAAAAACATTCTGACTTTTATTCTCTGTGCCAGAATAGAATATCACTCTGTCAAAGATAGCCGTTGGTCTGCATTGATTACAGCCTTAATTGCATAATTTCTTCTGAAAGGAAAGTCCACTGAATAGTTCCTTGAAAAATCCCTTGAAACTTGCTCCAGAAGTAAATGAAAACGGATGGCAGATCTTCTGAATTAAATGCAGAATAACTTCTATCTGATTTGAATTTGAATTCTGAAAGATAACTGAAATCGTCGAACTGAGCTCTGCTATCGTCGAGCTGAACTCAGCGAACTGGAAAATTCAAGCAGCAAAATAATCGTCGATCTGAGCTCAAAGATCGTCGAACTGAGCTCAGAGATAAGGATCCAATGCAGAGTTAAAATCGTCGACCTGAGCTCACCGATCGTCGAATGGAGTTCGATGATATTGCGAAGTTGAGATCAGCGATCGTCGAGTGGAGCTCGACGATATTATGAGGTTGAGCTCAGCGATCGTCGAATGGAGCTCGACAATCTACAGAAGTTGAGCTAGACGATCGTCGACCGGAGTTCGACGAATCGTCGTGCTGAGCTCGACGATTAGACTTGGTCTACAGAAAAACATGGTCTTCAGGGCAGCTTCCAATCCTAGACTTCTAACCCTTAGACTCAATTCTAATTGACCTATTAAGCTATACAGAAGGTCAAACACAGATTCCTAGAGACATAGTGATCCTGACCCAAATTAGTAATAGGGTGTTCCAACAAAGCTGAGAAGCAGCAGGCTGAAGAGATAAAATCTCCATAGCCTGCTTCTTAGTTAACTTCTTGCACTTCTTAAAGGCACCTAGAAGTTCATTATATATGTCAATTAATTGATTGACATCACCTTCTGAGTCAGAATCATCTTCACCATTAGATCAAGAGGCTTTTGCAATAGGACTTGTCTTATACTTAGACACAGAACTGGACATGGAATGTACCTTACTTTGACCAGGCTGATCTTGGCTTCCCTCTTCATCAGTCATTACCATCAGCACAAGGCAGTTGTAGGCATCTTCATCATCAACATCGACCTCTGAGTCACTATCTAGCAGTGTCAGAGGGGCCCTAACTCCTATCCTTGTGCAGGATAGTCTTCATCTGCTGAAACAATTTCCTATTCCGCAGCAACAACAACTAACCTGATGTAGGCATCCTCTTCTTTAGACTCTGATGATGATGAGTCTATCTAGCTCTTCTCTTTCCTAGCCATAAGGGACTTTTCTTTCTTGCCCTTGTGCTTTTGGTGAGATTTCTTCTCACCATCCTCCCTTCTCTTCACAGGGCAATCAACAATGACATACCATAGCTTGCTGCAGTAGTAACAGACAAAGTTAGATGAATTCTGTTTACTGGGTTTAGAGCCATACATGTCCTCTTTGGAGGTTTTCTTCCATTGACGAGCTGAGGTGGATGACCTATTCTTCTAGTGCTTTTTCCTCATCAGCCTATGGAGCTGCCTGGAGAAACCAGCAAAGTCCTCATCAGACATGTTGCTGTCTGTTGCATCTAATTCAGAGTAGTCTGAATCTGCTAATCTTCTTGGCGGAGAATGGGTATTTCTCCTAATATCCGTGTGGCTTCATCTTTGAAAGCCACTGACTTCTCTTTGTCTTGAGATTTGCAGTTGGTGTCACAACCCGCATTTTCACCACAAATAAGGCTTATCAGAGTAAGGGAAAATACGCGTCATGATGCCACGTCTGCAGGGGATAACTGCGGACGCTCAGGCAGACACCAAACTAATCATGAAGAAAGGTTCCTTTTAAGTTATTTTAAGGAAAATCAGTTAAGTGCAGAAGTTAGCCGTATCCCTCGTCTTAGTGGCTCATCTAGTCCACGAATCAAAATATATTATACGCTGCGGAAAAATACTTGATTAGATTAACTCAAACATCCTACATGAGTAAAAACATCCCTAAAGGACAACTCATGCTATGCAAGACTCTAAATTTATTATAGTAGGGAAGATAGCTTTTACGATCGCCAAAAATAACAAGTTAGAGTTTCAATTTATGTAATGCATGAAGTAATAGTATTAGGTTTTATAGCTGAAAATACCTAACATGTATTCCTAGAATAAATCCTCCCAGAGAACAAGTAATCCACATCCACAATTAAAGAAATGAGCAGCTAGCAAGTATCAAGCAACTAACAAAATCAGTGGGCGCCAACAAACTGACACGAACCCACGAACAAAAGTATGTCTGAACTAGCAAAACTAAACAAACAACAAACTACCTCGATAAGACAAGGCAACAAACACGGCCAACGCTGCCGCCCAGAAAACTCCAAAACCAGCACTGCTAACCGCTACTGCTCTGAACCTGAGGCATTTCAAAAGCAGAACACCTCAGTAAGAAAGTACAAGTAGTGGCAGGAAGAGTAATAAGCCAAAATAAGCAAAGGTCAATAGGGGTACCAACCCAAGACCAAACACACTGAAGTAAAGTACGAAAGAAATAGGGTATCAACAGGAAAAGAACTCCTACGTGATTTGCCACGTTCCACAAGAGTGCACCAGACGCACAAGGCTATAAGGTGGCTACATGATTATTTCAGCAGAAAGAAAAATTCAAAACCTTTATTAGGCACCTGTGGTCGACTCTACCCGAACACATGGGAGAAGTGGTCACTCTTGGACGCACCACCCAAAAACACGGGCGAAGTGGTCTCTCTTGGACACACCCCCCAAAAACATGGGCGAAGTGGTCGCTCTTGGACACACCCCCCAAAAACACGGGTGAAGTGGTCGCTCTTGGACACACCCCCCAAAAACAGGGGCGAAGTGGTCGCTCTTACACACACCCCCCCCAAAAGAAACAAAACGGATATATAATCCGTCTAACTATGAGGGAGTCTCATACTCTCCACCATACACTGTAGACATCCAAAAACTAGGTAGACTTCCACATGGCACTAATGAAGGTGACAAACACTGCAGAGGTGGAATCGTCCACTAACTCTCGAATTCAAGAACCCAAAGAAACCACAACACAAAATATCTCGAGATTTGGCTCGACAGATTCTACTTGACATTACAGAACTGAAGACGCGGTTGATCAACCCTTACGGACGATTTACAATCTTAGATGAACTATAATACGTTCGATAACGATAAATAAGCCAATTAACGCCAACACTAAAAACATTTTATCAAACTAATATGAAGTTACCAGTTTCAGTTAGCGAAACAAGATTTAGAAATTTTCAAGTGATCGAAAAATTAGACATAGTTATAACTTGGACAGAAGATCAAGGAACAAAACTCATTCATTACCATCAAATCGGACAAGGAGAAATGAGGGGAAACCACCACTTGCCTTGGTTTTACCTGAAAAGTCCACCGAATCACTCCACGTTGTAGATCGGGGCAAAAGGATGCGGGAGGAGTTGAAATCTAGACAAAAATGGCCAAAATAGCGGTTAGTGCCGAAGAAACCTAACGAAAAATCTCAAGAAACGGGGAAGAAATTACCACGAGGGCGTAGCTCTCGGCGAGAGCGTTCCGGATCTATATTCGGATGAAGATTTCGAGCACCGGAGCACCGTCGGCGGCCACCGGAAGGTTCACGAAAACTTTTCTCTCTCACGATCACGCCGCTCTGGTTCGAGAGGAAAAGAATCGGAGAAGATGAAGTTTGGATATATATATATATATATATATATATATATATATATATATATATATATATATATATATATATATATATATATATATATATATATATATATATATATATATATATATATATATATATATTTAAAAAGTTTTGTAAAAAACGTGCTATTTATGAGCAGTTTCGGGAACATCGATACTAGAGGTCTAGGATGGCTTCAACTCGAAAGGTGTCCACCATGAAAGTTGTATATCTCGTTGAGACGAACAAATTTCATGTTAACCATTTTTTCGTACGGAATCGTTTTGACCCTCAAAAAGGCATCCGAACGTAAACAACAATTGACCTACTCGAGTTGCAGAATGACCTACACGAGTAGCAGAATGACCTACACGAGTAGCAGAATTGACCTACTCGAGTAGCAGAAAGACCTACACGAGTTGCAGAATTGACCTACTCGAGTTGCAGAAAGACCTACACGAGTAGCAGAAAGACCTACACGAGTACATATAGAAATCACTCGAGTAAAATAACAGGAAAAACAATTCTTTTGCAAATACACCCTTTTGATCAAACTATATGAATGAATAGTAACGGACATTTTTGAATAGTACTATAATATTAAAATAATCATATTTATATATTTTGAATAAGAAAACATAAGTTCAAAACGGAGGCCAAAACGCGCGCCGAACTTAACGAAACTCGCACCGTAGACGAACATTGATGCTACGAACACAACGACGAAGTCAAAACCAAAATCTGACGAGCCATTCCAGAGAAATTAATCTTCAAGGTACAGGACGATCATAAACAATCGAAAACTTCAATCGCGCACCGAGACTCCAAAAAAATGCTCGGATTGCGACGAAACTTGACGAGCAAGTCCAAAATTACTTAACTTAAATTCCAAATGCAAAATTTTCCCATTACAACAAGAATTCGTCCTACTCGACCGCACGGACGCGAAAATGCCATAACGACATTGCGCCGTCAACTCGACATTAAAAGTAACGCCGCGACGTCATAAATCTGACGTTGCCCAAACAAATAAAATCATCAAAAAAATCGGGGGCGTTACAGTCACTCCCCCTAAAAAGAAGTTTCGTCCCAAAACTTATCACAACTCCAAAACCAAACCAAAATTGACAAAACCATGCATAACTGAAAACATAGCAATATACCTGAAACTAAGAGAAGTGGTGAAAATGAGATTCCCTCATTGCCGATTCCAATTCCCACGTCGTGCTTTTGACGTCTTGATTTCTCCAAAGAATCTTGACCATAGGGATGGTCTTTCTCCGCAACACACGCTCTTGAGAATCCAGAACATGAATAGGTTCTTCCATATACGTAAGGTTGGGCTTAATCTGGTGCATCGAGTCGAGGACTTGACGATCATTACGAACACACCTCCGCAACTGGCTCCCATGGAACACATTATGGACACTAGGGAAGGTCACAGGCAAATCCAGCCTATCAGCTGACGCTCCGACGCGCTCAAGAATCTGGAAAGGTCTCACGTACCGGGGGTCTAACTTGTGGTTCCTTCCAAACCTTTTAACGCCAGACGTCGGAGAAACCTTTAGAAAAACAAAGTCTCCAACCGTAAACTCCAAATCGACCCTTCGTCGATTAGCATACATCTCATAGCGCTCTTGAGCCACTCAGAGCTTTTCCCGAATATGAGTCACGACCCAAATCATCTATTCAAGGGCTTCCAGACCTAGCAACGGTCTATCACCAACTTCAGCCCAAAACAAAGGAGTTCTACAATGCCTCCCATACAAGGCCTCAAATGGAGCCATCTGCAAACTCTCTTGATAACTATTATTGTAAGCAAACTCCATGAATCTGAGACACTCATCCCAAGCACCACCATGATCCAAAATATAACACTTGATCATATCCTCTACGATCTAATTTACCCTTTCCGTCTGACCATTAGTCTGCGGATGATATGCGGTGGAATACCTTAAATCAATACCCAACCCCTCCTGTAAACTCTTCCAAAAGCGAGACATAAATCTAGAGTCTCGATCTGATACAATGCTAACAGGAACTCCATGCAACCTGATGACCTCTTTAAGATATAGCTCAGCTATCTTCTTCATCGAGTACCCAATCTTAAATGGAACAAAGTGAGCACACTTTGTCAATTTGTTGACTATCACCCAAACAGAGTCGTGCCCACATGGAGATTTTGGTAGACCGATGATGAAATCCATTGAAATACTCTCACATTTCCAACTTGGAATATCAAGCGGTGTCAATTTACCACCAGGCCTTCTATGATCAGCCTTAACACGCTGACATATATAACATTCCGATACAAACTTTGCGATGTCATTCTTCATCCCTGACCACCAAACAATTTGCTTTAGATCTTTATACATCTTAGTGGAACCAGGGTGGTATGTTACACTGGAACCATGAGCTTCAGAACAGATCTTAGCTCGAATATCGCCAAAGGCGGGGACGCAAAACCTACCCCGATACATCAAGGTGTCCAACTCATCCACAGAGAAATCAGGTAGCTCTCCCTTCACAGTTCTATTCCAGAGATGCAACAAATCAGGATCATCCTTCTGATGTGCTCAAGTAAGGGAAATTCAAGAAGGTTATTCTGCTTCTAGACTAGCAGGCACAGTACTACTCCCAACCTCAATATCTATCAACAAAAATTCTTCTACCAAGGACTACACCGACAGATTAAAAATCTTAGCGGTATTTCTACTCAAGGCATCGACTACTACATTAGCCTTTCCTGGATGATAAAGAATTTCCACTTCATAATCCGCCATATATTCTAACCCACGAGGCTGACACAGATTTAGTTCTTTCTAAGTGAAGACGTACTTCAAACTCTTATGGTCCGTATAGATCTTGCACAATGTGCCATGTAATAAGTATCTCCAAAGCTCTAGCGCATAAATTACGGCTGCAAACATCCAAATCATGCGTAGGATAGTTTATCTCGTGGATCTTTAGTTGCCTCGGTGCATACGTGATCACCTTACCATCTTGCATTAAAACACAACCAAGTCCGATGTGTGACGCGTCAACATACACAGCATACTCAACTCCTTCCGTAGGTAAGGTTAAAATCGGAGCAGTACATAATCTCTTCTTCAACTCTTGGAAAGCCTCTTCGCACTTATCGCTCCAAATGTAAGCAGTATTCTTCTGAGTAAGTCTAGTTAGAGGAGCAGACAACACCGAAAACTCCTCAACGAATCTTCTATAATAGCCAGCCATGCCCAAGAAACTCCTAATCTTCTTGGGTGTAGAAGGTCTCTACCATTCCATCATGACAGAAAACTTGGTTGGATCTACCGAAATACTGCCCTTGCTTACAACATGACCAAGAAGGACACCTGGGGTAGCCACAACTCACACTTGCTCAACTTCGCATATAACTTATGCTCCCTCAGGGTCGACAAAATCAAACGCAAATGCTGAGTATGATCCTCAGCATTGCGGGAATACACCAAGACATCATCCTCTATAAATACAATGACAAAACTGTCCAGACCTAGGACGAACTCTATGTCCCTCACAGGAGGAAGACTAGGAAGATTAGCTAGGAAAACATCCGAACACTCACGCACCATACAGATCTCCTCTAGACACGGTAAACCTACCTTGGTTTCCAGAACTGGAACCAAATAAGAAAAACACTCAGAAGCTAAAAGCTTCCAAGCACGTACCGCAGAAATAACTGGAGAAGCCTGATGCGGATAACCATAACCACTCCTGGGTTGACCGTCGTCCATGTTGAAGTCCAAACGCTTAACCTTACACTGGGTAACAGAGTGATGCCTAGACAACCAGTACAGGCCCAAGACTACACAAAACCTTCCAAGTATATCACCTTTAAATCAGCAACCACTAGAAAAACAAATAACTGAATCGGACAACCCTGAATATCTTCGTCTGATACCACAGAATCACCATAAGGAAACTTAACACAAAACACGTCACCAACCTGATCGACGGTCAAACCATGACGCTCTACAAAGCGCCTAGCCACGAACGGGTGGGTATGACACAATCAAAAGGAACACGCGCCCAACGGTTCTTTACCTTAATTTACTTATAAAATCGTATACATAACTTATTCAATCAATAACAAAACCAGATAGAACCTAACCTGAAATCACTTGGGTTGAAGACTGAGTTTCTTCTTCGGTCATCGCGATCAGTTTACCTTTTACTTTGTCCTGATTTGGTGGCAGTGGTAGAGCCCGAGGCGGGGGCGGCTGCAGTGGGGACTGAGCCTGGGGACACGAAGTCTTCAGGTGTCCCTTCTGCCCGCAATGGAAGCAAGTCTTTTCCCTCAACCAGCAATGACTCACGTCATGTCCCTTCTTTGAACAGAACGTGCACACCCGATGTCCCTTGGGTACTCCTTGAATGGCGAGCACCCGCTGCTTCTTTTGAGTGGCACTTCTCTTGAAACACCTTTTGAAAAGGTGGCCAGGTCGACCACAGAAGCTACATATTTCTCCACTTTTCTTTTTTGAAGAAGGGACGGATGCCCTAGAGCTTCCATGCTCAACACCCTTCCTCTTCTACTTCCTCGGTATCATATCATGATCCTTAGCATATCCAATGGTCTCAACTTCACGAGCAACTTCAACTATCCTCGTATTTGTCTCGGACTGGTAAGTATTGGCAAACTGCTGAATGTCATTTTGGAGACCGCCCAAGAAACCTTTAACCCTGCACTCCTCAGCAGCTCTCAACTCAGAAGCAAACTTATTAAATTTACTGATCTCACTCTCATACCCAATCACTATGGGGGTTTGATCACTAGGATGCTATCCTAAGGTGGTAGCCAACAATGCCCGCAACTGTGCTTGCATTGCCACGAGCTGACCTGCCATGGTCTCCATGCTCTAGCGAAGTTCAACAATCATCGCCTCACCCCGTGTACCTGACGACTCGCCCTCAAACTGGGGAGTCGACCTGGTCGTAACATGCTTGTGCGACATTCTAAAAAAAACACATAATACCTCATTAAAACTCTAGCTTAAACTAGGAGTACACCACTTAGTTCAGACCATACTTAAAAGACACTTGCTTACGCTACAACTTGCTCTGGGAGTTTTATAATGATGTTATGTCCTACTTAGGATGATATCCTCTCATTCTATTGACTTGTGCCTATGACATGAATGCATGTATTCTTTATTATTATTTTTGATTTAAAACCATGTGTGTACATATGTCATCCCGCAAATCTTTAGCTTGGCACGTTGTGCTTATGGAATGTTATGCTATGCATGATTGTGCTATGCATTCTAAAAAGGCCCTAATGCATGTTATGAGCGGCGTATGCATGAAAATGTTATGCATCCCATACTACATGACATTCTTATGCAACAAAAAAGAAACGTGCTAGTCTCATTCATGTGGTGAGTTTATGCATCCCATACTACATAACCCTCACATGTTGCCCCTATGGTGGATCCATATACAGACACATATTATGCATCCCATACTACATAATATGCCCCATATATTTCATGTTATGCTATGAGTGTAGTGTTCGTGCTTCAGCCAAGACGTGCTGATGATATATCAGTATGTGTATGATATGATGCTAAACACCTAATACCAACAAGGAAAGGTTGCCCGACAAATTGTCAAGCAACCTCCCTCTGATACCAACTGTCACAACTTGCATTTTCACCGCAAATAAGGCTTATCAGAGTAAGGGAATATACGCGTCATGATGCCACGTCAGCAGGGGATAACTGCGGACGCTTATGCAGACACCAAACTAATCATGAAGAAAGGTTCCTTTTAAGTTATTTTAAGGAAAATCAGTTAAGTGCAAAAGTTAGCCGTATCCCTCGGCTTAGTGGCTCATCTAGTACACGAATCAAAATATATTATACGCTGTGGAAAAATACTTGATTAGATTAACTCAAACATCCTACATGAGTAAAAACATCCCTAGAGGACAACTCATGCTATGCAAGACTCTAAATTTATTATAGTAGGGAAGATAGCTTTTACGGTCGCCAAAAATAACAAGTTAGAGTTTCAATTTATGCAATGCATGAAGTAATAGTAGTAGGTTTTATAGCTGTAAATACCTAACATGTATTCCTAGCATAAATCCTCCCAAATAACAAGTAATCCACATCCACAATTAAAGAAATGAGCAGCTAGCAAGTATCAAGCAACTAACAAAATCAGTGGGCGCCAACAAACTGACACGAACCCACGAACAAAAGTATGTCTGAACTAGCAAAACTAAACAAACAACAAACTACCTCGCTGAGACGAGGCAACAAACACGGCCAACGCTGCCGGCCAGAAAACTCCAAAACCAGCACTGCTGACCGCTACTGCTGACCGCTACTGCTCTGAACCTGAGACATTCCAAAAGCAGAACACCTCAGCAAGAAAGTACAAGTAGTGGCAGGAAGAGTAATAAGCCAAAATAAGCAAAGGTCAACAGGGGTACCAACCCAAGACCAAACACACTAAAGTAAAGTACGAAAGAAATAGTGTATCAATAGGAAAAGAACTCCTACGTGATTTGCCACGTTCCACAAGAGTGCACCAGACGCACAAGGCTATAAGGTGACTACATGATTATTTCACCAGAAAGAAAAATTCAAAAGCTTTATTAGGCACCTGTGGTCGACTCTACCCGAACACACAGGCGAAGTGGTCACTCTTGGACGCACCGCCCAAAAACACAGGCGAAGTGGTCGCTCTTGAACACATACCCCAAAAACACGGGCGAAGTGGTCTCTCTTGGACACACCCCCCAAAAACACCGGCGAAGTGTTCGCTCTTGGACCCACCCCCAAAAAACATGGGCGAAGTGGTCGCTCTTGGACACACCCCCCAAAAAGAAACAAAATGGATATATAATCCGTCTAACTACGAGGGAGTCTCATACTCCCCACCATATACTGTAGACATCCAAAAACCAGGTAGACTTCCACATGGCACTAATGAAAGTGACAAACACTGCAGAGGTGGAATCGTCCACTAACTCTCGCATTCAAGAACCCAAAGAAACCACAACACAAAATATCTCGAGATTTGGCTCGACAGATTCTACTTGACATTACAGAACTCAAGACGCGGTTGATCAACCCTTATGGACGATTTATAATCTTAAATAAACTATAATACGTTCGATAACGATAAATAAGCCAATTAACGCCAACACAAAAACATTCTATCAAACCAATATGAAGTTACCAGATTCAGTTAGCGAAACAAGAATTAGAAATTTTCAAGTGATCGAAAAATTAGACATAGCTATAACTTGGACAGAAGATCAAGAACAAAACTCATTTGTTACCATCAAATCGGACAAGGAGAAATGAGGGGAAACCACCACTTGCCTTGGTTTTGCTGGAAAAGTCCAACAAATCACTCCACGTTGTAGATCGGGGCAAAAGGATGCGGGAGGAGTTGAAATCTAGACAAAAATGGTCAAAATAGAGGTTAAGGCCGAAGAACCCTAATGAGAAATATCAAGAAACAGGGAAGAAATTACCACGAGGGCGTAGCTCTCGGCGAGAGCGTTCCGGATCTATATTCGGATGAAGATTTCGAGCACCGGAGCACCGTCGGCGGCCATCGGAAGTTTCACGAAAAATTTTCTCTCTCGCGATCACGCGGCTCTGGTTCGGGAGGAAAAGAATCGGAGAAGATGAAGTTTGGTTCTAAACCTAAGTCAAAGAATATATATATATATATATATTTATAAAATGTTTTGTCAAAAACGCGCTATTTATGAGCAGTTTCCGGAAAATCGATAATAGAGGTGTACGATGGCTTCAAATCGAAAGGTGTCCACCAAGAAAGTTGTAGATCTCGTCTAGACGAACAAATTTCATGCTAACCATTTTTTCGTATGACATCGTTTTCACCCTCAAAAAGGCATCCAAACGTAAACAACAATTGACCTACTCGAGTTGCAGAATGACCTACACGAGTAGTAGAATGACCTACACGAGTAGCAGAATTGAACTACTCGAGTAGTAGAAAGACCTACACGAGTTGCATAATTGACCTACTCGATTTGCAGAAAGACCTACACGAGTAGCAGAAAGACCTGCACGAGTACATATAGAAATCACTCGAGTAAAATTGCAGGAAAAACAATTCTTTTGCAAATACACCCTTTTAATCAAACTATATGAATGAATAGTAAAGGACATTTTTGAATAGTACTATAATATTAAAATAATCATGTTTATATATTTTGAATAAGAAAACACAAGTGCAAAATGGAGGCCCAAACGCGTGCCGAACTGAACAAAACTCGCACCGTAGACGAACACTGACGCTACGAACACAACGACGAAGTCAAAACCAAAATACGACGAGCCATTCCCGAGATATTAATCTTCAAGGTACAGGACGATCATAAACAATCGAAAACTTCAATCGCGCGGCGAGACTCCAAAAAAATGCTCGGATTGGGACGAAACTTGACGAGCAAGTCCAAAATTACTTTAACTTAAATTCCAAATGCAAAATTTTCCCATTACAACAAGAATTCGGCCTACTCGACCGCACGGACACGAAAATACCTTAACGACTTTGCGTCGTCAACTCGACGTTAAAAGTAACGCTACGACGTCATAAATCTGACGTTGCCCAAACAAATAAAATCATCGAAAAAATCGGGGGCGTTACAGTTGGTCTCTTTCTCTTTCCTAACTATTAGCTGCATCTCATAAGAGAGCAGTTTTCCAAATAAGGTGTGAGGTGGAGAGTTACCCAGCTTATCCAATTCTCTGATGGCACATATTTTTTTGTGTCCCATTCTATGGAGAGAGACCCTTCCATAGGTCCTTAGCTCATTTACTATACAGAAGAATCTTTCATAGAAGGTGGCTATGTTCTCACCCTTGGAATGTCTGAAGACCTCATAATCCTAGTTGAGGATAGACTTTCTATCATCCCGGACCTCCTCTATCCCTTCCATGTAGATCACCAGAGTATCCCACATCTCCTTTGTATTTTTGCAGTGAATCAGATTCTGAATGGTAGAATCATCAATTGTCCTGACAATGACATTTTGAGCCCTCTTTTCCATGGTGTCAAGAATGACATCATCCTTTGTCATCTCTTCATAAATATTGGGCGTCTGCATGTTTGCATCCAGGATAGACACATTCATGGGGATGAAAGGTCCTTATTTAATAGTTATGAAGATTCTAGAGTAAGCTGCTTCCATGAACAGCCTAACCCTCTCCTTCTAGATGCCAAATCCCGCCTTCCTGTAGATAGGAAACTTCATGGCACCCAGCTCCCTATAGTTCACTTATGAACCCATAAGGATAGTCTATAGCTATCTTGGAAGATCACTCAGATGGTTAGATCCTTTTTGAGCAACCTCCCTCTAATACCACTTTAAAGTCTTTATTTTCATGGTAGCTTACAACTTAGGGGGTGAATAGGTTGTCTCACTGATATTATTAGATTTTAATATCATCTTCCTTAGAACTTAGTGTGTTGGCAGTATTTAGCTTTCAAGTACCTGCACAAAGAAAACAACAACTCACTTATTTCTTAGAGCCGTTGATCGGCAAACTACAAAAGGAACAGAGTGGTCAAGACAAAAACAACATTTAGAATTTTATCATTGACAAGATTGACTTCCTCAAATCTAGGACATTACGGGCAATGGATCCAACATATACCAATGACTTGTTTGACTTTTTACAAATCTGAGACATTGGGATCAATGGACCCAACATTGGTGCTGTAAGAACGTTGGACATTTTGCAAATGACTGCTGGTTCAACCAAACTGTCCTTAGCGCACTCCCTGGAAGACCAGCAACCTGACCTGAACAATTCCATAATGCTCCTCTGTCAGGTCTAAGCTAAGTCAAGGTGTTAATGCTAATAAGTATCTAGGACCCAACAATATTTGGTTACCTAAAAAAAGTAATTTCTTTTATAGGAATGTCCAAAGGCCAACCAATCTCTCATCTGGTACTTGGACAGTTGATGTTACAGACATATTACTAGAATAAGAAGCCTTCTGACAGACTACTCTTCAGTTAAAGATGGACCCAAAGTCATCTTTGGAGGTTCTGATAGAGGGAAGACTAAAGGTTATGGTAATATTTCAAATGGTATTGTCACAATCTCAAGGGTAACCTATATTAAAGGATTACAACATAATTTGATAAGCATAAGCAAACTATGTGATCTTGGATATGTTATTGCCTTCCATAAGGACGAGTGTCTTATTAAGAAGTCTGAAGAGATATAGTAACTGGCACTAAGAGTGGAATTATTTATTGCTTGAACTTCATTTGTAATGATTTAGACTATTCTATATGTCGTATGGCTGAGAATAGAGCATCGCTTTATGTGCAATGGCACAAAAGGCTGGCTCACCTTAACTATAAGACCATTAATAAACCACTCTTAGAAAATTTGGTTAGAGATGGTCCTAAGTGGAAGTGTGTTCAGGAATGCCCTTGTTATGCATGCCAAATGGGCATGCAAACAAAGGGTTTATTCAAACCCATTAGGGTAAAGGACACTACTAGGTGTTTATACTTATTGCACATGGACTTATTTGGTCTTATGCTTATTCACAGCTTAGGAGGGAAGATCTACTCCTTTGTTATTGTTGATGATTATTTTATGTTCACTTGGGTGTTCTTCCTCAAAAAAACTAAAATACCTTAAAAAGTTTCACAAATTTTGTCAAGTAAATTCATAATGAAATATGCAGCCCTGTGGTCAAGATCAGAAGTGATCATGAGGCTGAATTTCAATCTGGTGCTATGACCAAATTTTTTGAAAGCCTAGGTATCTTTCAAGCATTTTCCTCTCCAAGAACTCCACAACAAAATGGAGTTGCAGAGAGAAGGAATAGAACCCTAATTGAAGCCTGTAGAACCCTGTTGAGTGATTCATCACACCTAAAATATTTTAGGGCAGAGGCTATCAATACATCATGGTATGTCCAGAACAGGGCCTTAATCAAACAAGACTCATAATAAGACTCCCTATGAGCATGTGAAAGGCAGAAAACCAACTTTGGCCAACTTCATAATTTTTGGACGTAAGTGTTATGTATTGAATAATGGGAAGCACTTTCTGACAAAGTTTGTTGAAAAAGCATATGAGGGGATTTTTATTGGATATGGATCTCACAATAAAGCCTACAAGATATTCAACAGAAAGACCAAAATAGTAGAAGACTCCATTCATATTGTATTTGATGAGACTAACCTGATCTATAATGGCTGGTCTAGTTCTTCTAGTATTGCAGGTATAGAGGAAAGATTAAAGAATGCAACCATCAATGAACTAAGGAAAGAAGAGAAATCAACTTCACCATATGAACTGCTCAAAGGTGGAAACAACTTCAATGAAAATTAAGGTGAAGCCTCAAAAATGACAGCCACATGTAGTCCAACCAGAACCTGACGAATAATAAAATGTAGATTTGTTACCAACTACTACAAGACATCTAAGAGATCACCCTAAAACTCAAATTATTGGAAATTTGGATCTTGGAGTACAGACCAGAACTAGGGCTATAAATGAAGTGCTCCACCTGAGCTTTCTCTCTCAAGTAGAGCCAAAGAAGTTTGAGGGGAGGCCAACAAAGAACCCTCTTGGATCTTGGCTATGCAAGAACTTGAAGAATTTAAGAGATGTAAGGTCTGGAAGTTGGTCCTCAGGCCTCTCAAACACAATGTCATATGGACCATATGGGTGTTCAGGAATAAGCTGGATGAACAAGGCGTAATTGTCATGAACAAAGCACGATTGGTTGTAAATGGGTACAAACAAGAAGAAGGAATGGATTTTGACCATACCTTTGCACCAGTGGAAAGATTGGAAGTCATAAGATTATTTCTCGCACATGCAGCTCACAAAGGATTCAAAGCATACCAAATGGATGCGAAGTCTGCCTTTCTCAATGGATATATGAAAGACAAAGTATATGTAGAACAACCTCTGGATTTTGTAAATTCTACTTATCCTACTCATGTTTTCATTTAATAAAGGCTCTATATTGTCTTAAGCAGTCACCTAGAGCCTGGTATGAGATTCTGTCTAATTTCCTCATTGAAAATACGTTTTCAAGGAGGGAGATAGACCATATATTATTTTTAAGGGAAATAAAAGGCAAGATTTTACTAGTGCAAATCTATGTTGATGACATCATCTTTGGATCTACAGATGATAGTCTTTGCAAAAAAATTGCAAAACTTATGCAAGGGGAGTTTGAAATGAGTAGTATGGGAGAGTTAAAATACCTCATAGGGCTCCAAGTGAAGAAATATAAAGATGGAATTTTCACCTCATAGACCAAGTTCACAAAGGAACATATAAAGAAGTTTTGAATGAAGACTGCAACCTCTATGAGGACTCCAATGTGATCAAGTATATCTCTAGACAAGGATGTAAAGCGGAATCCCTTTAATGAAACCATATATAGATGCATGATTGGGTCTCTACTCTACTGTACTTCTAGTAGACGAAACATCGTGTTCTCCATATGTATTTGTGCTAGGTACCAAGTGAATCCTATGAAATCTCACAATACCTATGTCAAGAGAATTCTAAGATACCTTAAGGGTACACCTAATATTTTCTTATGGTGGTACCCTAGGAGTAATGATTTTGAGCTAATAGAGTTTTCAAATGCAGACTTTGTAGGATGCAAGGAAGACAACAAGAGCACTTCAGGAACATGGCAGTTCCTTAGAAGAAGGCTCATTTCCTGGAGTAGTAAGAAGCAGAAAAGTGTGGCAATTTACAAAGTAGAGTTTGAATACATCTAAACTTTAAGTTATTGTGCTCGGAAGTTATGGATACAACATCAGCTTCAAGACTACAACATTCAGCTAAGTAGAGTACCTTTGTTCTGTGACTCATCTAGTGCAATCTCAATTTGAAAGTGAGTGTTAGATCAGAAATACTCTAGAAGGGGGTGAATAGACTATTCTTAAAATTTCTTAACTACTATTACAGTTTTTGCTATAAATCAAAAGTGCAGAAATTTATAACCTAGCAAACAATAAATCTAAATCACATGCACATCAAGAACAAAAGAAAAGGAGACAAACAAACGACACAAGAATTTTATAGTGGTTCCCCAACCTGGGTACATCCACTCTTCTACCACCCTTGGTAGGAATTCACTCAGATTTTTGATCAGGTGCCTGACACCATTGAGCTTTTGATCAGGTGCTCAAAACCAAACCCAAGTCTTTTGATCAGGAGACTTGCAACCAAGGAATCACTTTTGAAGGGAGATGACAACCCTTTACAGAGGTGGGGGTGAGGGAGTGATGGAAGTTTTCTTTTCTCAATCACAATGAGAAGACTATCAGGTTTCAATGACGTTGTAAAAGCTCCCCCTGAGATGAAAAAGGGTATAGGAGAACTGGAGCTTTGCACAGGGTGATAGGCCTTCAATTGAGAGACTTGATCCAGGAGCTTTAGACTGATAGTGCTTGAATGTCTTTAGCAAGATCCTGGAGAAGAAGAACAGGAAGACTCTTGTTTTGAAAATTGTGTTCTTCTTGCTTTTTCTTCAAATTACTGTATGCTTCTTAGTCTGGAGTATTCTGTGTGAAACTTTCTCTGTGTCACTCTTGATTAATTTACTGTGTGTCTATGCGTCTGTTTGTATCCATTATTCTCTTCTTCTGTATCTTTCAAACATTTCAATTTCTCTGTAATTAATGCTGACAGCCTTGAGAATAATCGGCATTGATTTATTTCCCCAACTGTCCCGTGGAAAAACAGCAAGCAATAATCCTGGAGAAGATCATAATTAATGCTCATTCTAACGGATACATTCAGAGAATGTTAGAGCATTAATTACCAAGGAATTATAGCATTAGAGTGGGGACAGAAGGCCAGAAATAACTAAGTCTGGAATCGTCGAACAGATAGCACAATTCGTCGACCTGAGTTCACAGTTTGTCGAGCTGAGACATTGTATTCGTCGACCAGATGTCTTCTGTTCGTCGAGCTGAGTTCCATGATCGTCGAACTGAAAACTGAACTGCTGTCTCTTTTGATCTTTGCCTAATTGTCGAGCTCGAAAATATGTTCATCGACTGGAGTTCAGCAATTATTCTGGAGTTTTCAAATATCCTGTGTCGACACAATTACTCCTATGTGTCGACACAAATCTTCTGGTTGATGTCGACATAGCCTTTCCACAATATCGACCGATGATCTTGGTGTCGACACAAGTTCTTGTTGGGTATTACATCCACACTAACCCAGATTTGATGAAGTCACCCTGGAACTAAGATGAATTAAGTTGTATTTGATGCTTGGTTTGTGTTATATGTTTGCAGGAATTTCACTGGGAAGTGTAGACCAATGTCAGTCCACAGTGGGTCACCAAACACAGGAACTGTGCAATGTAATCCCTCATTGCATATTCCAAGGTGTTGACTCATGTGTGGTCTCTCTATTGGGATACATTTCATATTCAAGCTATTGGACCTTGGGAAAAGGATTGCAAGTTGACTACATTAGAAGAAAGAGTTTTTCAACAACAAAAATTCTCTAAGTCTTTTACTCGAGTAGGTCCATAACTACTCGAGTAGATTGGGTATAATTTACTCGAGTAAAGAAACCTTGTACTCGAGTACTTAAGTGTACCTCTCGTGTAGCTAAGTCATGTACTCGAGTAGACTTAGTCATATACTCGAGTAGCATGTTTATATACTCGAGTAGATCACTTATTATACCCGAGTATTAAAGGCTTCTCTCATCAAAATTATTCTAAGTCATGAACTCGAGTATAAACACTCATATACTCGAGTAAGTATACTTACATACTCGAGTAGATAGAATCATACTCGAGTAGTTCATTATACCTACTCGAGTAGATCGTGTTTCACTCGTGTACTTTGAAATTTTCCTAACTCCAGAATTTTCTAAGTCCTTTACTCGAGTAGAACTTTCACCTACTCGAGTAGATCACTTCCTCTCGAGTAGTTTAGTTCAACTACTCGAGTAGCTGCTTGCTGACATCTTCAGAATTTATTTTAAGTATTCCACTCGAGTAGTCCTTCATGTACTCGAGTAGGTTATGTAATATACTCGAGTAGTTTTTCTTATACTCGAGTAGATCCTTTATGTACTCGAGTAGTTCTTTCTGCTTACTCAAGTAGTTGGTTTCTGACTACTCAAGTAGCCTATCTTTATATACCCGAGTATGTTCTCCTTCATGTACTCGAGTAGTTATTCAACTACTCGAGTAGATCTTCTCTTACTCGTCTATATGGCTGAACTTTCCTGAAATTTTTCTAAGTCTTTTTTCTGACGGGATTTTCAAATCACGCGACATGATTGGTCCACGTGCACATCATTATGACCGATTATGACCGTTATTCTCTCCTATATAAAGTGTTATCAGAAAGTGACAAACCCTAAGTATTCTCCAAGCCTTCTTGTCATTTTATTTTGAGAAAGTTTTCAGCCGACTCCTCTGTCTGTTTTCACGAAACGGAAGCCGTCGCCGCCTCCCTCTTCTCTGGCCACTGCTTCCAATTTCAGGGGATTCATTCTGAAGAAAGTTACAGATCGAGATCGACATCACTGTTCATCTTCTCTCTCCGATTCTGTGAAAGCAAGAAGATCCAGATCTGGGCCGAGATTCTCTTCACCGATTTCTGATAGTGCTGCAAAGTCCATAAGAAGAAGTTCTCTAGCCGGTTCATCAGATCTGATTGGATTTACTGTTTGTATAATTTTTTCCAAAACTTTACTAATCTTGTAAGAGAAAGTTTCTCCGAGTGTAGGAGTTTTTCACTCCGAGTTTGTAGGAAGTGTTATCTTCCGAGATGTAGATCCCTTTGTTTGTATCAAGTTTGTCGGAACTTTGTTCCGAGGGTAGGATCGGTTTTTGATCCGAGATAGTGGAGTAGCCGAGTCTAGTTGATTGCTAGATCTGTGAGGGAAAGTGGATGTACCCATGGTCGGGGAACCACTCTAAATCTTGTGTCATTTGTGATATTGGTAGATAGTTCTGTGCTGTGCTCTAAATATTTTTTATTCCGCAAAAGACGCACAACTCACCTATTTACCCCCCTCTAGGTGATTTAGGTTGACAACTATTTTCTTTCAATTGGTATCAGAGCCAGGTTGACGTCAAAAGGTTAACACCTTGATCAGATCCAAATCTGTTGTCTGAAAGATTCTACCATAAAATGGACAAGGGCAAATATTTCGCCAAGCTTCCACTGTGCAACAAAAATAACTTTCCCATGTGGAAAGAAAGGATAAAATTTTTCATGGAAGCTGTGGATCCAAGGATCTTCATGATCGTTGAAGAAGGTCCTTACGTTCCCATGACTGTGTCCACTATTGACCCTACCAAGAAAGTTCCCAAAAAGCTAATGGATCTCGACAAAGATGAGATTGCACTTATCTCCCTCGACAAGAAAGCTAAGAACATTATAGCAAGTGCAGTCGATGACTCGATGCTGCAGAACCTGATTCACTGTTAATCGGCTAAGGAGATGTGGCATTCCTTAGTCACTTTGATGGAAGGAACTGAAGAAGTAAGGGATGATCGGAGATCCCTCCTCAACCAAAAATATGAAGCATTCCGACAAGGGCACAAGGAAACAATTGCCGACACCTTTGAAAACTTCTTCAAAATTGTGAATGGCCTAAGGGTATATGGTCGTGTCTTCACCAACGGAGAACTGAACGACAAATTCTTGAGATCCCTGACCAAGGAATGGGATAATAAGGTTTGTGCTATCAGGGAGTTCGGGAAGCTAGCTGAAACGGACCCGCAAAATCTCTTTAGAAAGCTTATGTCTTATGAACTCCAAATCAATATAAGGAAAGCTGAAGAAGAAAAAGGCAGGTCTGCACTAAAGGAGAAATCTGTCGCTCTGAAGGCAGACACCTCCAGAAAGACTAAGGCTGCCTCCCCCGCTCCAGCTCCAGAAGTTGATGAAGAAGAAGAAACATCAGAGCCCAGCACCTCAGGCTCTGAACTATCTGAAGGAGAGTTCTCCTTACTCTCAAGGCAATTCAAGAAGTTTCTCAATAAAAAGAAACAATGGAAAGGCAAGGATGCCTCATATAGAGGATCGCGGCACGATGGCGATCGACAAAGAAAAGGCTCAAGCAGCTACGAAAGGTACAATACTAAACAGAACAAATACGTTTCAACTGACATCATTTGCTATTACTGTAATAAGCCAGGTCGCGTCATTGCTGACTGCCCTCATAAGAAGAAGGAGGGTGGTAGAAAAGAAGACAAGAAATCCTCACACAACAAGAAGAGGAAAGAGAAGAGCCTCATAGCCAAAAAGAGCAAGACTCTTAGCGACTCCGACTCATCTGAGTCAAGCGAAGAAGAAGAAGCTTACTTTGGGCTAATGGCTCAAACAGATGATGAACAAGAGCCCCAGTTCACTGGGAAGGTAAACTCTCATACACCTCTTTCAGATTCTGAAGTCTCTGAACATGATTGCGAGGGTAGCTCCTCTGACGATGAGTCAGAATTAATGGCCCAGTACAAGGAGTTAATCATGGCTTACGACAAATGTCGTCGAGTCGTGAAGACTCAGGCTAAAGAGATCAAATCTCTAAAAGCCGAAGAGAGCATCTTGAGAGAGAAAGTCACAAAGACTGACTCCCTCGAAGAAAACTTCAATAATGCTATTGAAGAATATAACAAGGCTCTTGAGCACCTTGACCTTAAGGAGAAGATCATCAAAGGATTGGAAGCCGAACTTGCGGCTGAAAGGAAACTTGTTGAGAGTTTCTCGAAGCCTAAAACAGTTCTTCCATTCGTTGCTGAATTCTCAACAAAGGCCAAGGGAGCTGGACTAGGCCATGAAGAAGCTCCTAGTAAATCATGTAGGAGAAACAAGAATCAACGATAAAATAAGGCCGCCAAAAAGGCCTCAGCCGAAGAAAAGGGAAAAGCCCCTCAAAATCAAACTACATTCAAAAAGGTCATCTTTCCATCAAATGAGTTTGATTTTGACTCATCCTATGGGCACTTTATTAGGCATACCTATGTAGAGCCAAAGTCCCGCTATTAAGAATGATCTCGACCCCGAAACTTTGGCGAAAGTGTCTTTAAGGCACCTCATGAAGAAGTTATTCTTCAGAGGTATGGCCCTTTTAATCATGGGCATAACTTCAAGAAGGCACCAAAGACAAAGTCTGTTGTAGAGAAGCCCATAAAGGAGAAGAATCCATGTGATTGCCATCATCATGAGGCATCTTCCTCCAAGAATGCTACCCCTGCTAGAACAAAATTCCAAAAGGTCAAGCAGGAGATCTTGTGGCAAAGGTACAACAGATTTGACTGTTGGTGCTGTGGCAAGGTTGGTCACTTCGTCATAGATTGCTGGTTCAATTCCAGAAATGCTGCAACCCCTCATGTCAGCAATATGTGAAAGACCGCTCATAATGCTAACACTTGTAGGGGGAGTACTCTAACCCGAGACCAAGGACCCAAATGTGTTTTGGTTCCTAAGGTAAATTGATTATGATTGCAGGGATGTCCAAAGGACAACAAAACGTCCATCTAGTACTTGGACAGCGGATGCTCTCGGTATATGATCGGGACTAGAAGCCTCATTCAGAACTTTACTCCAGTCGTGAACGGACCAAAGGTCATCTTTGGAGGTTCAGACCGTGGAATTACTAGAGGATATGATATGATTACTAATGGCAATGTATCCTTCTCGGATGCGGCCTATGTCGAAGGATTGGAACATAATCTCATTAGCATAAGCCAACTCTGCGATAAAGGATACATAGTTGAGTTCCATGCTGATAAGAGATTCTATCCGGCACTCGAAGCAGGAATATTTTCTGTTTAAATTTTATCTGTATAGATTCCTCTAAACCAGTGTGTCTTTTAGCAAAAGATAGTGCGTCTCTTGGTGACCAATGGCACAAGAGACTAGCACATATTAATTTCAAAACCATTAATAAACTATTTTCAATGAACTTAGTACGTGATGCCCCAAATGTCAAATGTGTCAAAGACAGGCCTTGTCATGCATGCGTAAAAGGCAAGCAAACAAGGGCTACCTTTAAAAGCATTATTGGCAAAGACTCTAACAGATGTGTCCATCTACTGCACATGTACTTGTTTGGTCCACTGCAAATTAGAAGTTTGGGAGGTAAGGACTATGCATTGGTAATTGTTGATGACTACTCGCGCTTTGCGTGGATGTTCTTTCTGAAACACAAGTTAGATACCTTTGACATCTTTACTAATTTTGTCAGGCAAATCCAGAATGAATACCACTGCTCCATAGTCAAAATCAGAAGTGACAACGGAACCAAGTTCAAATCTAGGGCCATGACAGAATTCTGTGAAAGCTTAGGTATCTTCCATGAGTTTTCCTCTCCTCGTACTCCACAACAGAATGGAGTGGCTGAGAGAAGGAACAGAACACTCATAGAGGCCTGCAGGACCATGATGAGTGATGCTTCACTACCGGAGTACTTCTGGGCTGAAGCCGTCAACACTGCATGCCACGTGCAAAATCAAGCACTCATAAACAAAGACCACAAAAAGACACCTTACGAACTTCTGAAAGGCAGGAAACCAACAGTCTCATACTTTAGAATCTTTGGTTGTAAATGCTTCGTACTTAACAATGGTAAGTATCATACCACCTAAGTTCAGCGAAAAGAGCTTTGAAGGTATTTTTGTAGGCTATAGTAGCCATAGTAAGGCATATAAGATATTTTATAGAAAAACCCTGGTGGTGGAAGAATCGATACATGTTGTATTTGATGAGACGAGCTTGCTGCAAAGCAATCCGTCTAGTGTGCTCATTGAAGATGCAGGTGAAAAGCTGAAAGAAACTAGCTTGGATGATCCGTCCGAAGACAAAGGCGAGAAGTTCATTAAGATCACCACTCCAACTCCTATTGGAGAGGTTGATGATCAAAATGAACAAGACATCCAGGATGAAGAAATCACTCCAGTGATTGAAGATAATCCAGATGTAAGAACTCTAGAGCTCAGACATCTGAAAGATCACCCCATGGACCAGATCATAGGAGATCCCCGGGATGGTGTCAGAACTCAAAGAGGTACAACTAATGAGAATCTTCATTTGAGTTTTCTCTCACAGGTTGAACCAAAGAGATTTGAGGAAGCAAACTCAGATGCATCATGGATAATGACAATGGAAGAAGAGCTAAATCAGTTCAAGCACTGCAATGTGTGGAAGCTTGTTCCAAGACCCAAAGGAAAGAACGTCATTAGAACAAAATGGGTATACAGGAACAAGATGGACGAAGTCGGGACGATCATAAAGAACAAGGCCAGACTCGTCGCTAAAGGCTATCTTCAAGAAGAAGGAATCGACCTCGACCAGACATATGCTCCAGTGGCGAGGCTAGAGGCAATAAGGTTGTTCCTAGCATATGCTGCTTTCAAGGGCTTCACCGTCTATCAGATGGACGTGAAGTCGGCCTTCCTAAATGGTAACATAAAGGAGGAAGTGTATGTGGAACAACCTCCAGGTTTCTTTGATCCTAACTTTCCTGATTATGTCTATTTTCTGTACAAGGCCCTATATGGTCTGAAACAAGCTCCCAGAGCTTGGTATGAAACGCTGTCTACCTTTCTACTTGAGAACAAGTTCACAAGTGGAAAGATAGACAAGACATTATTTCTTAGGGAAATAAAAGGCACAATTTTACTAGTGCAAATCTATGTCGACGATATTATTTTTGGCTCTACAGATGACAACCTCTGCAAAAAGTTCTCAAAACTTATGCAAGGGAAGTTTGAAATGAGCAGTATGGGGGATCTGAAGTATTTCTTAGGGCTTCAGGTGAAACAATCTGAAGATGATATTTTCATCTCCCAGACCAAGTTCACCAAAGAGCTAATTAAGAAATTCGGAATGGAGAACGCAACCTCTATGAGGACTCTAATGGGCTCAACTATGTCTCTGGACAAGGATGAAAAAGGGAAACCTTTTGATGAAACCAAGTACAGAAGCATAATTGGATCTTTGCTCTACCATACTGCTAGTAGGCCTGACATAATGTTTTTAACATGTGTCTGTGCTAGATTTCAGGTGAACTCTAAGGAATCTCACTACACTGCTGCAAAGCGGATCCTGAGATACCTTAAAGGCACACCAATTCTTGGCTTATGGTACCCAAGAAGTAATGACAGTGAACTAATTGGGTTTTCAGATGGAGACTTTGCAGGTAGCAAAGACGACCGGAAAAGCACCTCAGGGACTTACCAATTCTTTGGAAGAAGGCTAATCTCCTGGAGTAGCAAGAAGCAGAACTGTGTCGCAATCTCAATGGTCGAGTCAATGTATATCTCTACAGGCAGTTGTTGCGCACAGTTGCTATGGATAAAGAATCAGTTTTAGGACTACAACCTGTATTTCAAGGCTATTCCTTTGTTTTGCGACTCTTCCAGCGCAATTGCAATAGCCAACAATCCAGTATCCCACAGCCGGACGAAGCACATCGAGCTAAGGTATCACTTCATCCGGGAACATGTGGAGCATGGAGACATAGATCTCCAATATGTGCCTACAGATAGGCAAGTTGCAGATATCTTCACAAAGCCGCTGGACGAGACCAAATTCTCGTTCTTCAAGACTAAGCTTGGGATGCTCAATAAAGAGTACTAAAGAAGGCTGGATGACTAAGAAGCAAGTAATTCCAAGGGGTTAGTCAAAATCTACATTTTCTAAATTATTTTTCACAGTTTGACTCGAGAAGCATAAGACATACTCGAGTATGTAAATTCACCTAATCGAGTCACTACAGACCTACTCGAGTAACTACTGACATACTCGAGTACGTTAATCTACCTACTCAAGTACTCCTCTCTACTTACTCGAATATAAGTGTTCCTACTCGAGTACTTACTTACCTAGTCGAGTAAGTCACTTAACTACTCGAGTAAGTCACTTACCTACTCGAGTAAGTCACTTATCCACTCGAGTATGTCATGTATCTACTCGAGTATTTTTCTCCACCTACTCGAGTACTTTCTGCATACCGACTCGAGTGATTTCTGAAGATCTACTCGAGTAACCTCTAACCTACTCGTGTAGTTTATATCTCTCTCGTGTAAGTGTTTCCCAGATTTTGAAATTTGTTCTATTCGCCACCCAAGGATAAATGCCGCCTCTTCCCTCGATTTAGTAAATTTCCTTCAAATTAATTAGATGTAATTTAGGGTTATGTATATATGATATTTCGAAAACCCAAACCTACACGAAATCATTTCATTCTCTCGAGTACCCTCTGCCGCTTCGCCTACTCTACCGTTTCGCTTACTCTCCTCCTCCGCTGTTGCAGAGCCGCTTCCCTCCTCACCACTTCCAGTCAACCGCAGCCATGGCCGCTTCTTCCAGGATCGGCGTCGGATCAGAACTCGTCACCGTCGGTATTGCAGAGCTCTTAAATGACTTCCACAACCTTCTCATCCTTATCGACATTGTCGGCCTTTCCTTCATTCTTCAGGAACCCTGTCGAGTTTTATTCCCAGAAGTTGCCGAATTCTTCTCCAATCTCAAGGTCAGAAGGAATGGGAAAGACCTAAAATCCAAAGTGAAGGGTTTGAAAATCAAGCTCACCAAGACCTCTGTCTGTCAGCTTCTCCGATTGCCGCTTGTCGATGAAGAATATCACTTAGTTGCTGAAGACTCTGACAGAACAGCCCTTTTCTGTGGTTTTTCAACTGATGCTCAGTACTTCAAAAGGTCAGACATGAATGCAGAAGGAAAATTTTTGGTTGATGTTATTGGCAAAATTTTACTGTGCAAGACACACTCCATCAGAGACATTCCCTAATATTTCTTCGATATAATGCAAGAAATTGTCAGCCGCAAGAAATACCAATTTGGTATGCTAATTCTGGATAAAATAAAGGACAGTTTAAAATCTCCCAACTACGCTAGAATTATCTCTCTTCTCCTCCATGAAACAAATCCTGAGGTCTTCAACTTCTCCAAAGGGACCCCTCTTCACCACATGAAGAAGGTCTCCATCTCTTCCATTCAGAGATGGGATCTCAAACTAAAGAATTCTGCCCAAGCTGCAAATCTCTCAGAAGTTCCAGAAGTTCCAGCTATAGAGGACAGGACTCCATCTCCCTCTCCTCATCATGTGGCCAGCTCCTCTGGTGCACTAAGTGAGGGGGAGCCTGCTCCTTCTTGCCAAGTCAGACAGCCCTCTCCTCAGCCAGAAATTCCATCCCTACCTCATACTCCACAAAGTCCAGCCACTCCTTCAGATCAAATACCGGACGACACTCTTCTGTCCACAGCTGCTGCCATTGATGCTATGATTGCAGAGCTTTCTGAAGATGTGATGCCCATTCCTCCTCTATCTCCTCCAGCTCCAACCTCTGAAGGTCACAAGGACTTCTCTCTAGCCTAGTCTCCTGCCCTTTCTCCAGCCAGGACTCCAACACCATATCCAGATCCCCCAAAAGACAAGCAAGACACCATTCTTATTTTTGATGAGACCTCTCCAGAGCCAGCTGAGGCCCCTCTCAGAACCCTAGATTTCTCCATTCCCCATGATACAGAAGAAAGGGATGCTATAATTCATACCACCAGAGCTCTCAACTCTGTCATCATTGAAGAAATACCTCCTTGGGTAACTCCTCCTATCCCTACTGCTGCTCCCTCAACTGCTACTACAGTCTCTTCCTCCTCAGATTTGCTGCACCATATTGCACTTCTTCTTAAAGAATAGAGAAATTATTTTGACACCTCTCTAAAGGTCGTCACTGACAAGGTAACTGCTCTTAAGATTGAGATGAGCAGAGGGTTTGCTTAAATTCAGCATAATACTAACAAGCTCCAGTATTTATTTCAACTTGGTGGGAAAGCCATAGACCACACTATCACTAGTGTTGGTAATGTTATGGAACAAGGTGTCACACTTGCTAACAATTAGATAGAGCTAGACAAGAGAAATGAAGCTAGCAAAATGAAAATCTATGAAGAAGTTGGACTTTTCAAAGAAGACACAATAGAGAAAATATCTGTTGAAATCAGAAAAGGGGAGGGTTTGATAAAATAACTCAAAGAATAGGTAGAAAAATCTGCTGCTCAGAAGACAGATGTATGGGAAGCTCATGTGAAGACCATTCATGATGATGTGCTAGCCCAGATACAGAGTGTCAAATTTCACTCCTATGACACTGCTGTCTGGATGCACAATCAGATCTTGCCAGACCCTATAGTTGACCCCAACATCATTCCTCATCATCTCAACCCTCTAGCTACAGATGTCACTGCCCCAGCTGTTCCTCTGCAACCTACCTTCTCTCCCAAGCCTAGAGACACATTTGACCCTCCAGACTCCTATGCTCCAAAAGACCCTGCTGATATATTCCTTTAAGCTCCTCCAGAGATCAGAACCTACAAGAATAAAAGGAAGTATGGTGAAGGCCCCTCTGCTAGCAGGACTGCTCCTTCTAAAGCAACTGAACATGCTGAAGCTTGGTCTCCGACTTCCAAGTCTCTAATTTTGGACACACTCAGGCTAGTTATGGATCTAAATGAGAACAGGAACATTCATTACAGTTCACAGGAATGGGAGTTATATGAGAAATCTATGCTTAAAAGGAAGATCCATGACAGAGAGTTTGGGAGAAATAATCTTGCTGCTCCTCCAAGGCCCCCTAAATATTTCCCTAAGCCTTTCAGCTATCTAAGGAGAGAGCAAGAAAAGATGGAAAAGCAGCAAACCCAAGCCTAAACCTAAAAGATGTTGAGAGATTGAAATGACAAGTTGTAGACTTGATGTTTTTTGGAAATTTACATATATACAATTCTAAATTTCTGTCTAATTATCTTTTTCATTGTCTATTGCTTACCTGCTCATGTTTTTCTACTTAGTTTCTTTTATGTCTATAATTCACCTTAGTGTAAAGGGTCCTGACTTCAATAAATAGGGGGAGATTGTTGGATATTACATCCACACTAACCCAGATTTGATGAAGTCACCCTGGAATTAAGATGAATTAAGTTGTATTTGATGCTTGGTTTGAGTTATATGTTTGCAGGAATTTCACTGGGAAGTGTAGACCAATGTCAGTCCACAGTGGGTCACCAAACACAGGAACTGTGCAATGTAATCCCTCATTGCATATTCCAAGGTGTTGACTCATGTGTGGTCTCTCTATTGGGATACACTTCATATTCAAGCTATTGGACCTTGGGAAAAGGATTGGAAGTTGACTACATTAGAAGAAAGAGTTTTCCAACAACAAAAATTCTCTAAGTCTTTTACTCGAGTAGGTCCATAACTACTCGAGTAGATTGGATATAATTTACTCGAGTAAAGAAACCTTGTACTCGAGTACTTAAGTGTACCGCTCGTGTAGCTAAGTCATGTACTCGAGTAGACTTAGTCATATACTCGAGTAGCATGTTTATATACTCGAGTAGATCACTTATTATACCCGAGTATTAAAGGCTTCTCTCATCAAAATTATTCTAAGTCATGAAATCGAGTATAAACACTCATATACTCGAGTAAGTATACTCGCATACTCGAGTAGATAGAATCATACTCGAGTAGTTCATTATACCTACTCGAGTAGATCGTGTTTCACTCGTGTACTTTGAAATTTTCCTAACTCCAGAATTTTCTAAGTCCTTTACTCGAGTAGAACTTTCACCTACTCGAGTAGATCACTTCCTCTCGAGTAGTTTAGTTCAACTACTCGAGTAGTTGCTTGCTGACATCTTCAGAATTTATTCTAAGTATTCCACTCGAGTAGTCCTTCATGTACTCGAGTAGGTTATGTAATATACTCGAGTAGTTTTTCTTGTACTCGAGTAGATCCTTTATGTACTCGAGTAGTTCTCTATACACACTAGAGTAGTTCTTTCTGCTTACTCGAGTAGTTGGTTTCTACCTACTCGAGTAGCCTATCTTTATATACCCGAGTATGTTCTCCTTCATGTACTCAAGTAGTTATTCAACTACTCGAGTAGATCTTCTCTTACTCGTGTATATGCCTGATCTTTCCTGAAATTTGTCTAAGTCTTTTTTCTGACGGGATTTTCAAATCACGCGACATGATTTGTCCACGTGTACATCATTATGACCGATTATGACCGTTATTCTCTCCTATATAAAGTCTTATCAGAAAACGACAAACCCTAAGTATTCTCCAAGCCTTCTTGTCATTTTATTTTGAGAAAGTTTTCAGCCGACTCCTCTGTCTGTTTTCACGAAACGGAAGCCGCCGCCGCCGCCCTCTTCTCCGGCCACTGCTTCCAATTTCAGGGGATTCATTCTGAAAAAAGTTACAGATCGAGATCGACATCACTGTTCATCTTCTCTCTCCGATTCTGTAAAAGCAAGAAGATCCAGATCTGGACCGAGATTCTCTTCACCGATTTCTGATAGTGCTGCAAAGTCCATAAGAAGAAGTTCTCTGGCCGGTTCATCAGATCTGATTGGATTTACTGTTTGTATAATTTTTTCCAAAACTTTACTAATCTTGTAGGAGAAAGTTTCTCCTAGTGTAGGAGTTTTCCACTCCGAGTTTGTAGGAAGTGTTATCTTCCGAGGTGTAGATCGCTTTGTTTGGATCGAGTTTGTAGGAACTTTGTTCCGAGGGTAGGATCGGTTTTTGATCCGAGATAGTGGAGTAGCCGAGTCTAGTTGATTGCTAGATCGGTCAGGGAAAGTGGATGTACCTAAGGTCGGGGAACCACTCTAAATCTTGTGTCGTCTGTGATATTGGTAGATAGTTCTGTGCTGTGCTCTAAATATTTTTTATTCCGCAAAAGACGCACAACTCACCTGTTCAACCCCCTCTAGGTGATTTAGGCTGACAACCGTTTTCTTTCAATTTTTCTAGTGTCGACATAAGTCTTCTGGTTCCAGAATTCGTCGAGCAAAGAACAGGGTTCGTCGACCTGAGACTAGAGAACATAGTCTCGACAGAATGCTATGATAGTCCAAAATTCCTCGAGCGAAGAATGGTGTTAGTCGAGCTAAGTCTGGAGATCCTTGAATTTGTCGAGCTGAGAATGATTCTGTACTTAGACAAATTAATAACTTCTGGAATCAGAAAGGTGAAGTAGAGAGTCCAGTGATCGTCGACTAGAAAACTTAGTTCGTCGACCTAAGTCAGGAGAATCAATTGAACTTGAAATGCTGAAGACTGAGTCAAAAGATCGTCGACCAAAGAATGAAGTTCATTGACCTGAGAACTAGGTTCGTCGACCTGAGTCAAGAGAATAGTCTGGACTTAGAATTCTGAAGGTGAAATCCAAGGATCGTCGATCAGGACTGAAGTTCGTTGAGCTCAGCTCAGAGAGTATCTCTAAGATCGTCGAGCTGAGAACGACTATCGTCGACCTGAGTTCGACGAACGTCGAACTCATTTTACTTAGTCTCTTGAGAATTCTCTAAATCTTGAGGAACACTTTATGTCTTGAGTCTCTGGCAGTCTGATATTGGCTTGTCCATGTGATGTTAATTCTCAGGACTTGACCTAGATTCTAGGACACAACTTTGACTCTTGCTATACATGTTGGGTCACATCATCCTTAGTTAGTGAACCTAGCCCAAATCAAACTAGGGATCCAACAATCTCCCCCTATTTGGGTGAGGTCACTAATAGACTCAAAATAAAAATATAAAGCAAACAAAGCAGGAAAAAGATATATCTGGTAGGGATAATTAACACATGCAGCAGATATATTTACATAAAATCTTTGTTCAGACAATAAGAGATAGTTTAAGATAGAAAACCAGAAATTAAATAGTTCATATTTCACTTCTTTTGCTTTTTCTCCCGATGCTTTATGTCCTTGCCCTTGTCTCCTGGCTTGGTGAAGACGATTTCCCTGTTTGGATTTGAAGCTTGTGCCATAGTCATTGTCATGTCAGCAACCCCTATAATCTTCAGAGATTTAGCTCTGGGGACCACTGCTTCAGGATGCAATTTCACAAAATCATCAACATTAAAAATTTTGTTAGTCTTATCAAACCTTTCAGTTTTTCTCTCCTATACAGGACATTGTAGTGTATTCAGAAGTATCCTTTCCTTCAGCCTTTGCCTTGTTGATCATGGAGAGGCCTACCAGTTTCTGGAACCTGGCCATTTTAGCTATGTTAGCTGTTTCTGGATCTTCATAAGGAACAGGAGGAGAGAGTCTCCTATTATGACTTTCAGCTTGTTGATGTTGTTGTTGTTGATGTTGTTTTCCTGAAGATTGTTGCCTGTGCTGGTTGCTTTCATGATGAGGTATCCCTTGATGTCTTTGATATGTTTGCATAGGGGCATATCTTTGAGAAATAGAACCAGAAGCACCAGCTGCAGGAGGAGGAGGAGGTGGTGGATCTTTCCTATAACTTTGAACTGGTGGAGGAGAGTACTTTCTACTCTTCTTCCTTTCTTTCTGCTGATTCTTAGAGAGCCACATCCATGATGGCATCCATTTGTATGGAGTTATCTTTTGAATAATAGAGTAAGGCATGTCATTGTTTGGATTAGGCCTGGGAGCAGGAGGAGGAGGAGCTTTCCTTTTCTTTGAAACATGCTTATTCTTCTTTGTATCCTCCTCATCTGAATTTTCATCTTTATCTTCATCATCATCATTGTCAGAACCCTGAGGGTTATCATATAGATCATCCAGAGCCTTCAAAGCTTTAGCAGAGATAACAGGTTTTTCAGGAGCAGGAGTAGGAGTTGCAACAAGAACTGGAGTTTCAGTAGAAATGGGAGGAGAAGCTACACCAAAATCAGAACTAATTTGGACAGAGCTTTCATCTACTGCCTTATTTTCTTCTGCAATATCAGCCAAGATCAATTCATCTAGATCTGGCATGGAGAGTCATCCGTTACAAAAGTTGGTGCTGAAGATACTATTGAGGAAGAGGGAACAGCTACTACTTCTAGAGGTGAAGTGATTTCTGACTGTGCAATAGCAAGACTGTCCTTAATTTGCTTAACAACTTTTGAAGAGATGGGGGAAGTATATGGTATAATAGCCAAGGTTTGCTTAGTGATCTCGGTTTGAAGATAATGCATATGTACAGTATCAAAAATTCTCAACAATTGTTCTAAATTACCTGTGAGATTAAGAATGGAATCACCAACAGTGTTAGGTTCTTCAGAGTCTAATTCAAAATCCATATCAGTCTCAATAAAATTGATCAAATCTTTATCAATCAAATCTGTATCTATGTATTTTGTACATTCTACTGTTGTGTCTGAAGTTGCTGTTATTGATGTAGCTGAGGCATCTGATGTTGTAGTTGGAGCTGAAGCAGGAGCTGTAGCTGCTGCTTCATCATCAAGAATCTCCCCCTGCATGGCTTCAGTAGGGCCTAAATCCATGCCCCTGACTGAGGAGGGGGCAGCGGTAAGAGCAGAGATTTTGTCAGAGAGAGAAGATATGGTGGTAGCAAGAGGTGTAATGACCTCTTCTATAAGGGACTTGAGAAGGGGAGTGATGGTGGAAAATATGGAAGATATGGTGGAGGGATCCAATGATGGAATGGTAGATTGTGTTGCAAAAGTGTAAAAGTGGGAGCTGTGGGAGGGATAGAGAGTGGAGCATCAGGTAGTTGAACATCTGGAGGGATGGTAGATGTGGATGGGGATGGATGGGTGGCATCTTGCATGATGGTGTCTGTTGTTGGTAGATGATAAGATGGTATGGAAGAGAGATGTTGGGGAAGAGGAGATTGTGGTGGTGTAGGAATGTAAGTGTCATGGGGGGAATCAGGAGATGTTGGTTGCTGCGTTTCTTGAAGAGGGGAAGATGGAATGTCAGTGAGGTCAATAGGTGGATATGAAGCTGGGGAAGCATGTGGAGATGGAGGTGGAGTAGGAACATGAGGATGTTGTTTTTGTTCTGGTGTTGAAGAGATAATGGGAGAGGAAGGAATTTGTGTTGCTGGAAGGGAAGCTGGAAGAGATGGTGGTGTGGGATGAAGCTCTTCATTAGGTAGGGGAGTGGCTTTTATAGCCCTGGTGCCTTTAGAAGCTGGGGTGGAAGAGGTAGAAGCCTTAGTGGGCTTTGTGATTGTCCTCTCTCACCTGCCAAATAAGGCACAGGTGAGCCTTTTACTGGCTTTGATGAATATGGTCTGGGAGACCAGTGATTCAGCAGCCTTTTCCTTGAGGAAGATCCCTAAGATCCTTCCAAAACACACTTCTTTCTTGGTATTTTTCTTCTTTATCAGATCAAAGAGGATCTGAGCCCAGTCAACTTGCTTCTTATTTATTACTGCACACATGACCAAGAACTGATGTCTTGTGATGTAATCATGGGCAGTATGCTTGCCAAGTAGGACCTTTCCAACAATGTCTGCCAGGAACTTGTATACTACAGACAAATGCTTCTTCAATAATTTGTTTGGGTTGTCACCAGCATAACCCATCAGATTGAGCATCATATCAAACTCTTCAGAATCAATTTCTATGTCCTCCTTGCCATTTGTTAAACCAAAGATTTCAGTTAAAACCGCGTGGGTTAAGGAGATAATGTTACCGGCAATTGATCCTGTCATAGTATTATCCTCAGAAGTGGATGAAGTATAAACCCATTCCCTGATTTCTGTTCCTGCCAGCTTTATCCGTGTAGTCATCAGGTTCATCAGATTCTGTTCTTCCAGAAGTTCCAGAATATACAGTAAGATTGGATCCGAGTGCTGGAACGATTCTAAGTCGACATCAAAGCCGGTGTCAAACTTCATAGCGGCTAGAGCTCCTGCTGGAATTTCTATGGAATTACCTACAAAAGAGAGAAACGATGATCAAGTGCAAGAGAACAGAAAGCGCAGGACGGAGGTCAAAGAAAACCTAGATATAAGGTTTTCAAGAATATGAATCGACAGACTCCGTTCCACGAAAATGAAATTAATTCTTCGAGCTGAGATTGACGAAATAAGTTTGACCGAAATAATTCATCAATCTTGTCTTGAAGATTTGAAAATAGTTCGTCGAACTCTGTTCGGAGAATATCTTCTGAAGCAAGTTCGTCGAACTCCGTTCGACGAATATTGTTTCACTCATAGAGAGTTCGTCGATCTTCGTTCGGCGAATGTCTCCCAAACTTTCGACGGTTTGTCGAACTCCGTTCGACGAACTCTGGAAAATTCGTCGACTGCGTACAGAAATCAAATAAAGTCTTCTCCATTGATCATTCCAAGTTGATTTACAAAGAACATATGATTTCTCTCATCCAGAGGTTTGGTGAATATATCAGCCCTTTGTAAATCAGTGTAGATATAGACAAGCTTGATTTTATTTTTGTCTACACACTCACTAATGAAATGATATCTTATATCAATATGCTTTGTCCTACTATAGTGAACTGGATTTTGGGCTATGGCTATAACACTTGTATTACCACATAGTAGAGTTGAATTATTTAAGTTGAAACCATAATCTAGTAGCTGATTTTGTATCCAAAGCATCTGTGAACAATAGCTGCCTGCTGCAATATATTCTGCTTTAGTAGTAGAGGTTGACACTGATGTTTGATTTTTACAAAACCAAGATACTAATCTCATACCTAGGAACTGGCAAGTTCCTGAAGTACTTTTTTTATCTACACTACATCCAGCAAAATCAGCATCAGAGTATCCAGTTAACTCAAATTCTAATTCAGCAGGATACCATTGGCCTAGATTAGGACAACTCTTTACATATATCCAAATCCTTTTTAGCAAAATTAGATGAGATTATTTAGGGTTCACTTGGAACCTAACACAAAGACATGTGGTAAACATAATGTCTAGCCTACTTTCTGTGAGGTATAATAGGGACCCAATAATGCCTCTATAAAGTTTCTGATCAACAGGTTTCCCTGGTACATTAGAGTCCACAACAGTATTGGTAGACATGGGAGTTTTCTTTGCTGAGGCATCAGCCATCCCAAACTTCTTTAGAAGTTCTTTAGCATATTTTGCTTGAGAGATGAAGATGTCATCGGGGCGCTGCTTCACTTGGAGACCAAGGAAGTAGAAAAGCTCACCCATGCTACTCATTTCAAATTTAGAATGCATGAGGTCAGAGAACCTCTTGCATAATTTAGAATCTATAGAGCCAAATATAATATCATCCACATAGATTTGTACTAACAAGATTTGGTCCTTATTGTTGGATCCCTAGTTGATTTGGGCTAGGTTCACTAGATTAGGATGTGACCCAACCTGTATAGCCAGGGTCAAATTTGTGTCCTAAAGCTTAGGCCAAGTCCTTAGAGTCAACATCAGATGGACCAGCTATCAACAAGACCATCAGAGACTCTAGAACTAGAAGTTTTCAAGACTAAGTAAAATGAGTTCGACGTTCGTCGAACTCAGATCGACGAAAGGTGTTCGGTGCTCGACGATCGTGAGACATTTCTTTGTGCTGAGCTCGACGATCTTTGTTCTCTGTTCGACGAAGACTGAGTTACTTCAACGGACTAAAGTCAGGGCAACTCCAGAATTTTTCTAAGTCCAGCTTCAAGCTTTGGTCGACGAATTAGATTCTGAGTTTGACGAACTTGGACCTCAAGTTCTCAACTCCTCAGCTTGACGAATTTGGATCTCAGCTCGACGAATGAAGATTGTCAGTTCGATGAATATTAAAGCAGAATTGACAAGATTTCCCTGGAAGACTAATTTCTATTGTCTGGTCGATGAACTCATCAAGCTTAGCTCGACGAACGCAAGCTCAGCTCGACGAACTCAAACTCAGCTCAACGAATTGTGTTCTTCGTTCGACGATCCCAGACTAGGTCTTCTCCAGTTTCCCGTCCCTTTTCTCGACGATGAATCCTCAGTAATTAATGCCCAATCCTCTCGGAATGTTACCGTTAGAACGCGCATTGATCATGGATTATTTCATGCCGTTTTTCCATGGGATAGTTAGGGAAATCATTGATTGCCGCTTCCTTCCCAAGCTGACTGCAATTACTGCTCAAGCATTCAAGTTTCAAAAGGATTCTTCAGTCAAAAACATACATAGAAGAGAAAGTAATCCTGCATACAGTCAGTCAGACATACAGACAGATTACACAGAAGAACAATCATACAGAAATCTAAAGTTCTACTGCAATCAGCCCAGGCCAGAGAATAATTTCATCAAGAAGAAGAAGAACATACAATCACTATCAAGAGTCTTCTTCCTTTAATTCTCAGGAGGACAACTTCAGAAGGACAACAAATTAATCTATATGTCAAAGAAGTTCCTGAAGTAATCTCTGCTCCAGGCACTCAAGCTTTCAAGACCTGTCACCCTAAAGCAGTGCTCCAGTTTTCCTGATCTCAGGGGAGCAAATCTGCTAACATCAATCCACAGTCTTCTCAGTTGTTATTGAGAAAGAGAAGACACCATCACCTCTCTTCCAACTCCTGTACAGGGTCTTAATTCCCTTCAAAATTATTCCTGGTTGTAAGTCTCCTACAAAAAGACTTGAGGTTTTGGTTTTTGAGCACATGAACAAAAGCTCATTGGTGTCAGACACCTGATCAAAAACCTGAGTGGATTCCTACCAGGGTGGTAGAAGAGTGGATGTACCCAGGTTGGGGAACCACTATAAAATTTCTTGTGTTGTTTGGTTGCCCTCTTCTTTTGTTTTGGTTGTGCTCTGTGATTGTTTAGGTTGCTGTGTTTGTTTTCCTTATTTGCTGACTTGTTCACCTAGGCTTACAACAAAAGTTGTAAAAAGTTTGAAGTAAGCACAATACTCTATTCACACTCCCCCCCCTCTAGAGTATTTCAGATCTAACTTGCACTTTCAATTGGTATCAGAGGGAGGTTGGTTAAAATACCACACCTTAATTGGTTGTACAGGCTAACACCTGAACCACAAAGATCCCTCTTGTTAGATCTGTTTGTTTGTTTTTGTTATTAGATTTATTTCTTCACAGAAATGACCCAAAACAAAGATTATGCAAGCATCATACCTCCAGTTTGCAATCTTAAAAAGTTTGCCATCTGGAAGACAAGAATCAGATTATATATGAATTTTATTGATGAGGATATTTTCTCTTCTATCTTGACAGGAGTACCTCCAGCACCTACAGCTTCTACAAGCACCTCAACAAACATGACTGCAGTACCTCCTCCAGAGAACAATGAAGCTTACAAGAAAGCCAAAATGGCAGATGCTAAGGTAATGAACATCTTGGCTCAAACTATGTCAGATGACATATTTCAAAAGGTGGCTGAGTGTACCTCAGCCAAGGCCATTTGGGATTCCCTCAACCAAATGGTAGCTGGTTCAGCAGATGAAAGGAAAGACAGGAGATCAAATCTCATATCCCTATATGAGAATTTCAAGAAAGATGAGGCTGAATCAGTTGCAGAAATGTATAACAGGTTGAGTTCAATCATCAATGAGCTCAAGACCTTGGATAAAGACATCACCCTGACAGAGGTGAATGATAAGATATTGATGTGCTTCCCTAGCTCTTGGGACTCCAGAATCTGGCCAATCAAAGAAGCCAGAAGCCTAAATGAGATATCAACTGAATCTCTACTAGGCAAATTAAAGTCTTATGAGCAGCTGATAAAATCAAGAGAAGCTGCAGAACAGAGACAACAACCCCAGTGAGAAAGGATCACAGCATAGCCTTCAAAGCATCTGAGAAAAGTGAGACCTCAACATCAAATGAAGAATTGATGAGCCTCTTTGCAAAAAGATTCTATAAGATGGCTAGAAAGGATTTCAGAAGGAAATCATCCAGGCAGGATGATAAGCCCAGATTTGACAAGACACCAACCAAGGAGGTTGTGTGCTTTGGTTGTAGAAAGCCTGGACACTACATCTCAGAATGTCCAGAAAACCAGAAGAAGGACAAGAGCAGAGAAAAGGACTCCAGGAGAAAACACAGCAGCAGACCCTCCTCCAGCAAATACAAAAAGAAAGACAAGGGCTTTGTTGCTAAAACATGGAGTGATACAGAGGAAGAATCATCCTCTTCTAGCTCAAGTGAAGAAGAGGAAGAAGCAACATCCAAGGAGGTTTGCCTAATGGTAATTGATGCCTCTAGGAGCAATTTTGGATCAGAAGGAGAATCTGAAGATGAAGCAGCCTCAGACTCAGAGGAAGATTAGGTTCTTTCTAGTTTTGATTTTAATTCTGATTTATTTAAAACTGAATTCAAAACTATGTGCTTAGACTTAATCAATTCAGAAAAAAGAAATAAAAACTCTTTGAGAAATACTAGGAAGTCTTGAATCTGTTAACTCAGAAAACATTAAACTACAAGATCAACTAACCTTAGCTAATGAACAAATAATCAAATTAAAATCGGAATTATGTGAGGCCAAACAACTTGAGCAATCTCTCAATAGGAGAAGTCTCAAGCTGATGGACATTACAAGCACAGTGAATGCCAGATTAAATGGCAAGCTGGGCTTGGGTGCATCCTCAAGTTTGCCCCCCATAATTAAGAAAAATATTCTTACAACCCCCATCAAGTTTATTTCTGCCAAGGGAAAAGAAAAGTTAATAAACAAACCAATGTCTGAAAACAATCCAAAACCTATAGACAAGAGAAACAGAAATCAGAAAATAGTTAATAAAAACAAGGTTCAGCAGCATTCGTCGAACTCAGATAGACGAAATGTGGCCAGTTCGTCGAACCCAGATTGACGAATGCTGAACGCAAACATTAGTAATAAACATTCGTCTAACTGCGATCGACGATCTTGGTATGGTTCGTCGAGCAGAGATCGACGAACTTGAGGCGTAGAAAATGACTATTGTCATTCTCTAAGCAGAGATCGACGATCTCAGCCCTATTCGTCGAACTCTGCTCGACGAACTTACAAAAATTCGTCGAACCCAGAAGGACCAAACTTAAACAATTTCTCGTACAAAAACTCTAAACCAGCTAATAAGTCATTCAATCCAGTAGCTGATTGGGTTATTCCACCTAGGAGATATCATCCCTTAGGTTATAAATCTCAACCTGCATTATCAGTTATATCCAGTTTCTCTTTTCAACCAAATAAAGGAGCCAAGGTAACCAGGGTAAAGAACAATTGAGTTTTGTTTTTCATTACAAGTACAGGTGAAGAGATGTCCAAGGGTAAGTCAGACCTGGTACTTGGATAGTGGTTGCTCCAAGCATATGACAGGCAGCAAGGACAACATATCTAATTACAAGTCCAAGCTAGGACCAAAGGTGATCTTTGGTGATTCAAAGAGTGGCCAGTCAGAAGGATATGGAGCAGTCAAGATTGGGACAGTCACTTTCAAGAAAGTAACATATGTAAGAGGACTTAAACATAACCTAATATCCATAAGTCAATTATGTGATGAAGGTTATCAGGTACACTTTAACTCTACCTCTTGTTCTATTATTAACAGTGACAACCAAACTGTTTTAATTTGAACTAGACAAGGCAACATATATCTAGTAGACTTTATTTCTGCCAAAACTGATGTTTGTTTACTCAATATCACTAGTAACCAAAATGAGTTATGGCAAAAAAGATTAGGGCATGTAAATCTGAAGAATATAGCTAGGTTATCTAAAGACAACCTTGTTAGAGGTTTATCTTCTGGCACCTACAAGAAGGAAAACCTATGCAGGGCTTGTCAATTAGGCAAGCAAACTAAAACTAGTTTCAAATCCATTAATAAAAGTGATTCACCTAGGATTTTGTATTTGCTTCATGTGGATCTATTTGGACCCATTGCTGTACAAAGCCTAGGAGGGAAGTCTTACACTTTAGTGATTGTTGATGACTTCTCTAGATTCAGTTGGGTAGCCTTTCTGAGAGCTAAGTCAGATACATTCAAGGTTCTTACAGATTTTCTCAGGACCATACAGATTTAGTTCTCTACTCATGTTGCATTGATCAGAAGTGATCATGACACAGAGTTTGAGTCTCTTCTAATGCATGAGTTCTATGAGAAGGAAGGTATCAGGCAGTGCTTCTCAGCTCCTAGAACTCCCCAACAAAATGGAGTTGCTGAAAGGAAAAATAGGACACTCATTGAATCTGCAGGTACATTATTGGCAGATGCTTACATGCCTCTATCCTTTTGGGCAGAAGCTGTAAACACTGCTAATTATGTCCTGAATAGAAGCCTTATACATAAGCTAAAAAATAAGACCCCCTATGAATTACTTAAAGGGAAGAAACCTAAAATCACATATTTTAAATTTTTTGGTTGTATATGTTACATTCACACAAATAACAAGAGATACATTAGAAAGTTTGAGGCTAAGGCTGAAGAAGGGATTTTTCTAGGATACTCCCAAGTAAGCAAGGCCTATAGGGTTTTTAATAAATCCACCCTTAAAATTGAAGAGTCTGTTCATGTATCTTTTGATGAAGCTAACATTTCTTATAAGGAGAAAGAGATTTCTACCAGAAGCTCTTTGCAGGTTCCACCACTGTGTGAATCTATGGATGGACTAAACCTTACCCAAGAGGTGTCAACCAATCCTACTCCACAGGTTGCGGAAGACAGTGAAGAAGAACTTCAAGTGGAAGTGGCTGAACTTCCCTCAACAGGTAATACCATTCCACAAGAGGAATTAATTACAGAGGCTGTTGCTCAACAAACTCCACCAACTGAACTTGTCATACTTAGAGATCACCCCAGATCTCAAGTGATTGGAGACATTTCAGCAGGTGTACAGACAAGGCATCAACTCAACCAAGACTTGATGCATGCCTGTTTTCTCTCTCAGATTGAACCTCTCACCATTCAAGAAGCTAAGCAAGATCTCCACTGGATCATTGCAATGCAAGAGGAACTAAATCAGTTTGAGAGATGTAGAGTTTGGGATTTGGTTCCAAGAACTCATAACTACCCAGTTATTGGAACCAAGTGGGTCTACAAGAACAAGCTAGATGCCCAAGGAAACATAGTGAGAAATAAGGCTAGGCTTGTTGCTTAAGGCTACAGGCAAGAGGAAGGAATTGACTATGACCAAACCTTTGCCTTGTTGTAAGGTTAGAGGCCATAAGAATCTTCCTTGCCTATGCAGCTCACAGGAGATTCAAAGTGTTCCAAATGGATGTCAAGAGTGCATTCTTGAATGGAGTGCTTCAAGAAGAGGTTTATGTAGAACAACCTCCAGGTTTTATCTCTCTAACTCAACCCTCTTTTGTATTTAAATTGCATAAAGCACTCTATGATTTAAAGCAAGCTACAAGATCTTGGTATGAGACCTTAGCAAGCTTTCTTTTAGAGCATAAATTTACAAGAGGAACCATAGATAAAACTCTTTTCACTAGACATCATAAGGACCAAATTTTGTTAGTACAAATATATGTGGATGTCATCATTTTTGGATCTACTGATCCCAAATTATGCAAGAGGATTGCTGACCTCATGCATTCCAAATTTGAGATGAGTAGCATGGGTGAGCTTTCCTAGTTCCTTGGTCTCCAAGTGAAGCATCTCCCTGATGGTATCTTCCTCCCCTAAGCCAAGTATGCTAAAGAGCTTATTAAGAAGTTTGGGATGGGTGATGCTTCAGGAATGAAAACACTTATGACTACTAATGCTGTTGTGGATTCTGATGCAGCAGGGAAACCTGTAGATCGGAAACATTATAGGGCAATTGTTGGATCCCTATTATACCTAACAACAAGCAGGCCTGATATAATGTTTGCCACATGCCTTTGTGCTAGGTTCCAAGTGAACCTAAAGAATCTCACCTTATTTTCTTAAAAAGAATTTTGAGATATATAAAGAATTGTCCTAATCTAGGACTCTGATATCCTGCAGAGTCAGAGTTTGAGTTAACTGGATACTCAGATGCTGACTTTGCTGGATGTAGAGTGCACAGGAAGAGTACCTCTGGAACTTGTCAGTTCCTGGGTATGAGACTTGTCTCCTGGTTTTGTAAAAAGCAGACATATGTGTCTACATCAACTGCAGAAGTAGAATACATGGCTGCTGGCAGCTGCTGTTCACAAATGTTATGGATACAAAATCAACTCCTACACTATGGTGTCAACTTAAATAATTCAACATTATTTTATGATAATACTAGTGCTATTGCTATAGCATAGAATCCAGTTCACCATTCTAGGACTAAGCATATTGAAATAAGACATCATTTCATTAGAGATAATGTAGACAAAAAGAAAATTAACCTAATCATATTCCTACTGATTTACAGTGAGCAGACATTTTCACCAAACCCTTGGATGAGAAAAATCATCTGTTCTTTATAAATCAACTGGGAATGATTAATGGAGAAGAGTTAAATTAATTTCTGTCTGCATTCGACGAATTTTCCAGAGTTCGTCGAACGGAGTTCGACGAATTAGGGAAAGTTTGAGAGATTCTCGTCAAACGGAGATCGACGAATTCTCTGTGTGGAAATAATTTTCGTCGATCGGAGATCGACGAACTTTGCTTCAGAAGATATTTCGTCGAACGGAGTTCGATGAACTATGTTCGATTCTTCTGGATGAGATCGACGAATTATCTGTCTATAATTTATTTCGTCGACCTCAGTTCGAAGAACTGTTTCTTTTCGTGGAACGGAGATTGTCGATTCATATTCTGGAAAACTTATATCTAGGTTTTCTTCGACCTCCATCCCGTGCTTTTAGTTCCTTTTCTCTTGATCGTCGTTTTCTCTATGTCTTTCTTGCAGGTCATCAATGGCGATTCCAGCGAGCACCTTAGCCGCAATGAAATTCGACACTGGTTTTGATATGGATTTCGATTCTTTCCAGTACTCTGACCATATTTCTCTATATCCTGGAACTGCTAGAAGAACTTAGTCTCAAGGGCATTATGACCAGAAGGATTAAACTGCACTCAACTGAAATCAGAGAATGGGTGTATACATCGTCTGTTTCTGAGGAAAATATTTTGACAGGAAATATCGGGAGTCATGATGTTTCTTTGTCTCCCGGCGTTCTCTCTGAAATTTTTGGTTTGGTAAATGGAGAAGATAATATGGAAATGGATTCTGAAGAATTTAGTGAAATGCTGAAGTTAATGGGGTTTTCCGGAAGCAACCCTAACAATATGTTGAAGAAACAACTTTCTGCCGCTTATTAGTTTTTGGCAGATATTGTGGGAAAGATACTGATGGGCAAGCACACCGCACATGACTACATAACCAGACATCAATTTCTTATCATGTGCGCGGTGGTGAACAAGCGTCCCGTTGATTGGAGTAAGATTTTCTTTGAGTTGATTAAGAAGAAGAATAGCAAGAAGGAATTCTGCTTCGGAAGAATCCTGGGGATCTTCCTTAAGGAAAAGGCTGGTGAATGCATGGTCTCCCCGACCATCTTCATCAATGCTAACAAGCGCCTCACATGCGCCTTGTTTGGCAGATGGGAGAGGACGATCTCCAAGCCCTCCAAGGCTTCCTCCTCTTCCATCCCAGCTTCTGAGAGCACCAGGGCTGTGAAGGCCACTCCCCACTCTACTGAGGAGATCCATCCCCCTACACCATCTCTTCCAGCACCCCTTCCAGCAAAGCAGCCTTCTCATGTGCCTACTCCACCTCCATCTCCACCACTGGACCTCACCAACATCCCATCTCCACCTCCATCTTCCCCTCTGCAAGCTCATCAACAACCAACACCTCCAGCTTCACCTCATGAATCACATATCCCTACACTCCTCAGTCTCCACTTCCCCCTCATTTGTCCTCCATTCCCTCATACAACATACCCACAGACTCTGTCATGCCAGACACCACCATTCCATCTTCATCTCCATCCATTCATCGCATATCAGCTGTTCCACCCTCCCTTCAAGCCTCTTCCCCTTCCTCCTTTGATTCAAAAACCATATCATCTATCATCACCATTCATACGCCTCTCATCAAATCCCTATCACAGAGGCCATTACACCTCTTGTGAATTCTATCCATTCTTTATCTGTTCAAATTTATGCCCTTTCTGCTACCTCCTCTTCATTCGGTCCTGGATCCAGGTTTTCCTGAACCCAGGCAGGGGGAGATGCTCTATGATGAAGAAGCAGCAGATACAGATGCAGAAGCAGCAGCAGCAGACACAGAAGTAGTTGCATATACAGATACAGATATTTTGCCAGAATTTGATTCTGAGATGATTGAATTGATTCATTTTATGGATACTAACATTGACTTAGATGAGTCAGTTGAGCAAATAAAAACTGTTGGTGATTTTATTATGAATCCCACAGTTAATCTACCAGAATTACTGCAAGTTTTTGATACTGTACATATGCAGTTTCTTCCAGCAGATTTTACTAGGCCACATTTGACTATTATACCCTATACCTCTCCAGTTAGTCCAGTAGTTGCTAAGTAACTCTGTGACAGTTTTGCTATCTCAGCTTTAGCTTCAATCTCTGCACCCAGTCCAGAAGTTATTCCAAAAGACATCTCAGCCCCAGTTTTTGTTATGGATGACTCTCCTATGCCAGATTTGGATGAGCTAATCCTGGCTGATATTGAAGAGGAAAATAAGACAGTAGCTGATAGCTCTGTCCCTATTATTGTTTCTGATTCCTTTACAGTCTCCTCCTCACTTGTTGCTGAAACTCCTGTTCCTGAAACCTCAACTTCTGCCCTTCTACAGCAAAGACTATTATTGATGATAAAGCTTTGAAAGCTTTGGATGCTCTTTATGATAACCCTCAGGGTTCTGACAGTGAAGAAGAAGAAGATGATGATGATGATTCAGATGAAGATGCTGCAAATAAGAAAAAGAAAATGCTGGCAAAGAAAAGAAAGGTTCCTCCTCCTCCAGCTCCTAAGACTAATCCCACTGTTGACACCCCTTATTACATTTTGCATAATGTTACACCTTATAAGGGAATGTCTGCATGGATGTGGTTATCTAAGAACCAGCAGAAGGAAAGGAAAAGAAGTAGGAGATATTCTCCTCCTCCAGTGCACAGATACATAAAGGATCCACCTCCTCCTCCTCCTCCAGCAGCTGGTGCCAGTGGCTCTAGCTCTCAGAGATCTGCACCCATTCAAAAATATCAGAGACATTCAGGGAGGTCCTCTGGAAGCAGCCAGCAGAGGCAACCATCCTCAGGTAATCAGCATCAGTAGCAGCAGCAACATACCTCTGAAGAACACAAAGCTGACAGTCCAAAAAGGCCATAGTCTCCCCCAATTCCATTTGAAGATCATGAAACTGCTAATACTGCTAAAATGGCTAGATTCTAGGAGCTAATTGGCCTGTCATTGATCAATAAAGCAAAGGCTGAAGGAAAAGACACATCAGGTTTAACAACAATGTCAAAGTACAGAAAGGAAAAACTGAAAAGGTTTGACAAAGGCTACAAACTGTTCAATGTTGATGATTATATGAAACTCCATCCAGAAGCAGTTGTCCCCAGAGCTACTTCACTGAACATCATTGGGGCAGCTGATATGACCATTGATAACTCTAATTTTGTCCAACTTTTTACATTATTTTTTATTTAATAATTAGTTAGTTTATAATCATATTTTGTAATTTTATTATTGAATTTTTCTAATTTCTTATTTCAGGGCAATCTGGGCTGCAAATTTCAATTTGGAGTCTATATGGTTGACCAGGAGACAAAACTAGAAAAAAGAAGGAAAATTTCAAATGTACACGCCAAGTCACGGGCGTGACCAAAATGGTCACGGGCGTGACATCCTTTCGAGAACCCGGCGCGTGGAAGTATCTCTGCCACGTCAATTAAAATTACACGCCTTAAGGTCCCGGGCGTGACCATCATTACACGGGCGTGGCGATCATTACACGGGCGTGTACTCCAGGCGTGACATCCAGTGCCCTGCCCTGACTTCCAGTCAACGGCAGTTTCACTTTGCAACAAGTCACGGGCGTGACACGTTTGGCACGGGCGTGACTAACCCCGTGACAGCCCGGCGTGCCGACTCAATGCTACAGTTTCACTCGCTGGGAGTTTTCTCAAGACACGCCCATGGTCACGGGCGTGACCAGGGGCGTGACCCCTCCAACAACGGCCGGAGTTATTCCCGCCGTTTCTGCTTCCCGCCGTTCTTCAACAACCGTCAAGACACGCCCTAGGTCACGGGCGTGACCTAGGGGCGTGACCCGCAAATTAACAACTTTTGGCGGTTTCGCGCCAACGTTCAGAAGACTTGAAGACGACGGTTCCGAGACCGACACGCCCTAGGTCACGGGCGTGACCTAGGGGCGTGACCATCCAGCAACTTTTTCTATAAATTCCAGACAGCTTCAGATGGCCAGGAGGAGATTTTTGGGAGCTTAGTTCTGTTCTATTTACTGTTTTTCCTGCATTTTCAATTCCTAGTGTAATCTTTATTTTCAAGTCTCTTCTTAAATCATGTCTTTCTTTATGCTTTCATGTAATCCTCCCATCATGATGAGTAGCTAATTTTCCAATTAGCACTTGATCATGATGAACTTTGGAATGGAATAAAATTCTTATTTTTGTCTCAAATTAGCAAGCATTCTATTTTCTAAACTTTGGTTTATCTTTGATTTAATTTTTCTTCGAATTCATAAGTTGCAAATTATGTTTATTCGAGCTTAGATTCGTATCCTAGATTTACCGAGAGGTTGTGGATACGAGTAGATCACTCAAGGATAAAGAGAACTTCTTGCACCCCTCGAGAGAGGAACGCAAAATTCTTCCGCCTTGAAGTCAACTCCATTAGTGAGGTTCACCGCCTAAAGCAAGCTTAGGTCTTTCGACTGGCCGAGAGGTCTTAATCGATCTACCTAAGGTTAGTCGAGTGCGTATTCTCGAGAGAGGCGCTTCGTAGCTTTGGAACCTCCGCGGTCGAAGTTAATAATTTAGATGCTTGTGCTCTTTAATTTTGTGGAATTTTATTCTAGGCCAAAGGGATTCTAGATCAAGTGCTAGTCTTTTATTCATCGAATTTCTCCTCTTAATTTAACGTTTGTTTTCGTTTTCGCAAAAACCAATTTTCCGATCGATAAAATAATAGTTCGTCCTTGTGAGTACAAATACTCAACGGTCCCCGAGTTTAAATACGATATTTCCTATACTAATTTCGATAGGTGCACTTGCCTAGTTGAGAGTTTAGTTTGGATACTTTTCAAAACTTATAAAATCAACATCAAGTTTTTGGCGCCGTTGCCGGGGACATTTTTTTGTTGATATTTTGAAAGCAAGGCTCTATTAATTTTATCATTTTCTTTTTGTTTTAGAAATATCAAAATCACAAAAAAAATTTTATTTTGTTTTATTTTGGTGTATGACCCGAGGGAATCCGTCGCCTCTTTTTGATTTGGATCCGGAAATCGAGCGAACCCTTCGGCATCGCTTACGATTTCAAGTTCCGAATTTTCAAGATACGGACTCCTTAGGAGACACTCCTAATCCTTCATTAATCCTCTCTCCGTCACCGCCTTCTTCTTCTCCTTCTTCATTTAGTTCTTCTTCTCATTCTCCTAGATCTCCATCTTCTGCTTCTTCCAATATGGGTGAGCCAAATGCGGTTGAACAAAGGACTATGTCCTATTATGCCCGTCCAAACTTGGACGAGACTCAATCTAGTATTGTTCGCCCCGCTATTGCCCCCAATAATTTTGAGTTGAAGCCAAGCATCATCCAAATGGTACAACAATATGTACAATTTGATGGGCTTCAAGATGAAGATCCAAACGCGCATATTTCAAATTTTTTAGAAATATGCGATACTTTTAAAATTAATGGTGTATCCGATGATGCCATCCGGCTAAGGTTATTTCCATTTACATTACGCACTAAAGCCAAGCAGTGGTTGGGTCTCTACCAAGAGGATCCATCACAACATGGGCTCAAATGACGGAAAGATTTCTTACGAAATACTTTCCGCCGGCTAAAACGGCTAAATTGCGCAATGATATCACTTATTTCTCCCAAATTGATTCGGAAACGTTATATGATACTTGGGAGCGTTTCAAGGAATTGCTTCGTCGATGTCCTCATCATGCAATTCCGGATTGGTTACAAATCCAAACCTTCTATAACGGCCTAAATTCTCAAACTAGGCAACATATTGATGCCGCCGCCGGTGGAACGCTTAATAACAAAACACCGGCGGCCGCACAAGAGCTTATAGAAGGTATGGCTTTGAATACCTATCAATGGAGTACACCTCGGTCTAAACCACCTAAACCGGCCGGGATGTATGAAATGATACGGTTTCAAGTTTGTCTCTCCAGGTTGAGCAACTGCAAAAACAGATGAACGAGATGTCTGCTTCCTCGTCCAAATCTACCTGTGAGCCCCAATATTGGGAGCCTTCTACTATTGCCGAGCATGTGGATTACATGGGTAATCCGAATCGGCCACCTTATAATCCGGGTAACAATTTTGGCAATACCTATCACCCGGGTATAAGGAATCACCCCAACTTCTCTTGGAGTAATCCGGGGAACGCGGCGCGCCCACCGAACACGATTCCACCCGGCTATTTTCCACCGCAAGCTCCCAAAGCTCCCAATCTCGAGGAATTGTTCACTAAATATACAACTACAAATGACGCCAACATCCGGAATCTCACCGGATCTCTTCGAAGTTTGGAGACGCAAATCGGGCAAATCGCTAAAATGCTCTCCGATCGTCAACAAGGAGCGCTACCGGGCAATACAGAGCCCAACCCCAAGGAGCATGCAAAAGCCATCACCCTACGGAGCGGGAAGGAGGTAACCACTTCTCCAAATCCGGTTGATACTTCTCCAATTCCGGTTGATACGGAGGTAATAATTTCTCCATCTTCTCCTCCGTCTAAGCCTTCTACTCTTAATAAACCAAAAGTGTATCAACCACCTCTTCCCTATCCATCTAGAATGCAAAAAAACCGGGTGGATGAACATCACGGTAAATTTTTGGACATGTTTAAACAAATCCAAATTAATCTACCGTTTTGTGAAATAATCGCACAAATGCCGAAATACGCCAAGTACCTCAAGGATCTTTTATCCAATAAAAAGAAACTTGAGGATATCTCCACGGTTCAATTAAATGCGGAGTGTTCGGCAGTTTTACTTAATAAATTACCTAAGAAATTACCCGATCCGGGTAGTTTCTCCATTCCCTGTTTGTTTGGTGATTTATTAGTAAAACGTGCGTTAGCCGATCTAGGCGCCTCAATCAATTTAATGCCTTATTCTTTAGTTAAGAAGTTGGGATTAGGAGAACCTAAACCCACAAGAATGTGCATTCAATTGGCGGATCGGTCTGTCAAGCTCCCTATGGGGATCATAGAGGATGTGCTTGTCAAAGTTGACAAATTTATATTTCCGGTAGATTTCGTCATCTTTGACATCGAAGAGGACACCGAGGTCCCACTCATTCTCGGTCGCCCTTTTCTTGCCACCTCGCGCGCAATTATAGACGTTAGTAATGGGAAACTTCTCCTTAGAGTCGGAGATGAAGAAGTTACCTTTACTATTGACACGTCTATGAAAAACTCGCTCTCAAATGACGACTCATGTTATTATTTGGAGGCTTCTCCTGAAGAAGACTCTTTTCTTTTTTCTGAAAAATCTTTATCTTCTATTGATCATGATGCCGATTTAGAACATTTAGATTTAATTGCTCATGAAAATAGTGATAATCTCTCGATCACGCACGCACCTATTTTTGAACTTTTAGAAATTGGTAGTGATCGTTTGAAAACTTCTTATGATGAACCTCCCGCGCTAGAACTAAAGCAATTGCCTGATCATTTAGAGTATTTATTTTTAGCGGAGGATTCAAAACTTCCGGTTATTGTGTCGGCCTACTTGACCAATGAAGAAAAAATTAAATTATCTCATATTTTAAAACTTCATCGCCGCGCAATTGCGTGGAAGATCACGGATTTGAGAGGGATTAATCCCTCCTTTTGCACCCATAAAATTTTTTTAGAAGAACACGCTCACAAAACTATTCAACCTCAACGCCGGCTAAATCCTAACATGAAGGAGGTAGTCAAGGCCGAGGTCATAAAATTATTAGATGCGGGTATCATCTATCCAATTTCGGATAGCTCTTGGGTGAGCCCGGTCCAAGTGGTGCCCAAGAAAGGAGGGTTAACGGTAGTGCCTAATGATAAAAACGAGTTAGTTCCCACTCGAACCGTTACCGGATGGCGGGTGTGCATCGATTACCGTAAATTAAATGATGCCACCCGTAAGGATCACTTTCCTTTGCCGTTTATTGACCAAATACTTGAACGGCTATCCGGGCACTCATTTTATTGTTTTCTTGATGGTCTCTCGGGATATTTTCAAATCCCAATCGCGCCCGAGGACCAAGAGAAAACAACCTTCACTTGTCCGTTTGGCACCTTCGCTTATCGAAGGATGCCTTTTGGTTTGTGCAACGCGCCGGCACCTTCCAAAGGTGTATGCTAGCAATCTTTGACGAATTAGTGGAGGATATCATGGAGGTTTTCATGGACGATTTCTCCGTTTTTGGAGATTCGTTTGATTTATGTTTGGCAAACCTTTCCCGTGTACTCCAAAGATGTGAGGACACGAACCTAGTTTTAAACTGGGAGAAGTGCCATTTTATGGTACGGGAGGGTTTGGTCTTAGGCCATAAAATTTCTAGTAAGGGAATAGAGGTAGATAAAGCAAAATTGAAACTATAGAAAAGCTACCTCCCCCTTCAAATGTTAAGGCCGTTCGTAGTTTTTTGGGGCATGCCGGTTTCTATCGCCGGTTTATTAAAGATTTTTCTAAAATAACTAAGCCCCTAACCCACTTGTTAGAAAAAGACGCGCCGTTCATTTTTGACGAAAATTGTTTGCGTGCTTTTTCTCTTATTAAAGAAAAATTGATTAACGCTCCTATCATGATCGCTCCCAATTGGGAGCTTCCTTTGAGATAATGTGCGACGCTAGTAGTTTTGCCGTTGGTGCGGTGTTAGGACAACGCATAAATAAAAACTTTCATCCTATCTATTATGCAAGCAAAACATTAACCGCCGCACAGGAAAATTACACGACCACCGAAAAAGAATTATTAGCCGTAATTTTCGCATTTGATAAATTCCGCTCATATCTCACTTTGTCTAAAATTATTGTTTTTACTGATCACTCGGCTTTGAGATATTTACTAGCAAAAACAGATGCAAAGCCGCGATTGATTAGGTGGATCTTACTACTCCAAGAATTTGATTTGGAGATTCGCGACAAGAGAGGAGCGGAGAACTTGGCGGCTGACCATCTTTCGCGGTTGGAGAACCCAAATTCGGGGGAGCTCATGGAGGAGGACATTGACGACACTTTCCCCGAGGAGCGCCTTCTCGCCATTCATAAGGTAATCACCCTCCCCACTCCTTGGTTCGCCGATTTCGCAAATTATCTTGTTGCGAGATTCCTCCCGAATGGTTTTTCTTATCAAGAAAAGAAGAAATTCTTTTCTGATTTGAAAAATTATTTTTGGGAGGATCCCTTCCTTTTTCGTGTTTGTGCGGACCAAGTAGTGCGGAGGTGTGTTTCTCATGAGGAAGGCGCACAAATTTTAAAGCATTGTCATGAAGGACCCGCCGGTGGGCACTATAAAGCTAATCGGACGGCTCGGAAGGTACTTGAAGCGGGCTTCTATTGGCCAAGCATCTTCAAGGATGCTCACGCCCATGTAAGTCGTTGTGAACAATGCCAACGCTCAGGTAATATTTCCCGCCGTGATGAAATGCCGTTAAATACATTTTTAGAAATAGAAGTTTTTGATTTATGGGGGATCGACTTTGTTGGACCGCTACCAACATCGCATGGAAATAAATATATATTGGTAGCGGTCGACTATGTGTCACGGTGGGCGGAAGCGCAAGCCTTCCCACTAATGACGCCCGAGTCGTGACCCAATTTCTCAAAAAACTATTTTCACGATTTGGAGCACCGCGGGCAATAGTTAGTGATAGGGGCACCCACTTTTGTAACGCACAATTCGCTAAGATTTTGTCTAAATATGGCGTTACACATAGGTTAGCCACCCCCTATCACCCTCAAACAAGTGGCCAGGTAGAAGTAGTTAACCGTGAAATCAAACGAATTTTGGAGAAAACGGTTTCTACTAATAGGAAGGATTGGTCGGTCAAGCTTGATGATGCTCTTTGGGCTTATCGGACCGCGTACAAGACCGCTATCGGTTGTACGCCGTACCGATTGGTCTATGGGAAAGCATGTCACTTACCGGTTGAGCTTGAGCACCGCGCCTTTTGGGCGCTTAAATTTTTAAATCTAGATGAAAATTTGTCCTCCGAGCTTCGGAAATTCCAAATTAACGAGCTCGATGAGTGGCGCTCCTTAGCCTATGAAAGTAATAAACTTTATAAGGAGCGCACAAAATTTTATCATGATAAAAAAATTAAGCACCCTAAAGATTTCAAACCGGGAGACCAAGTTCTCCTCTATAATTCGCGCCTTCGACTTTTTCCGGGCAAACTCAAGTCCCGATGGTCCGGCCCTTTTATTGTAAAAGAGGTATGGCCATATGGGACAGTGCTTATCTCGCACCCGGAACAAGGCGACTTTAAAGTGAATGGGCACCGGTTGAAGATATTCCTCGCCGGTGATACTACTAATGAGTACCGGGAGGAAATTAACCTCCCGAACCCATAAACGAGTGCCCCGCTTGGGTCGAGCTCAACGACCATAAACAAAGCGCTTGTGGGAGGCACCCCATGCTTATCTTTTCTTCTTATTTTTTTAATTCTATTTAAATTTTCGCAGGTTTGAAGGACATCTTTTTCGGCGTGACGATCGAAGGAGTTGAGCGTCAAGTCTACGCGTTTCTTCAAGTCGGTAACTTTTGTTTTATTATCGTTTAGTTGAATCTAAAAAATATATAAAAAAAAAAAAATCAAAAGAAAAAACAACAACAAAAACAAAGAAAAAAAATTTTTCTGCTCCGACACGCCTCTGTCACGGGCGTGACCTATGGGTCACGGGCGTGACCGAGATGTGTTTAGTTCGTCGAGCGAAACCCGAGAGTGGTTTCGTCGTGCGCAGCGTTCCGTTCGTCTTTCGGTCCTATCACGGGCGTGACCATCATTGGTCACGGGCGTGTCTAGCCCGAAACTTCGTTCGACGAAGTGAAGCTGGAAAACTTCACTTCCTGCCCAGTCATGGCCGTGACAGTGTGTGTCACGCCCGTGACACTCACTAGTCACGGTCGTGACTAGTCCGAAAAAAAAATCCTAAAAAAAAAAAAATATATTTACTCGTATTCAGATACACGCCCCAGGGTCACGGGCGTGACCCTGGGCCGTGTCGTCGAATCCGAGGCGTGACCCCGGGTCAACGCCTCGGATTCCTTTTAGTTTTTTTTTTAGTATGAGACACGCCCATGGTCACGGGCGTGACCATGGGCGTGACCTTGGAATCCAATGCCAGTGCATTGGATTCCTGCGCCGATCACGCCTTACACGCCCAGAGTCACGGGCGTGACTCTGGGGCGTGACCAGGGAATCCGAGGCAGGAGGCCTCGGATTCTCCTTTTTTTGTCCCGTGCTTGTCACGCCCCCTGTCACGGGCGTGACAGGGGGGCGTGACCAAGCCGAAAAACCTATAAATAGGGTTTTTTCCCCTCTTCTTCCTCCACACCATCCAACCCTTCTCTTCTCCCTTTGCTAACCCGATTCCTTCCTTCTTCTCCACTCTACCAAAATGCCTCGCCACCACCCTCGCTCCACCGCTTCCTCCTCCGAGCACCCCGCGGATCCCGCAGCAGCGGAAGCCATGCTTCTTTTCCAAAACCAAACCCAGCAGGAGCGCAGCGAGCGCCTACGCGCCAAACCCCTTGGCGTGTTCCGCATTTTAGATTGGGCGATCCTCGCCACATTTGGAGCTGCGGATTTGGTGCGGGGATTTCTGTCCACCCCTGGATGGAGTTCTCTCTTCTCTATTTCCGAGCATGCCTTTCTTGAACTCACCGTTGAGTTCTTGGCTTCCTTCGAGTTCCGCTGGGCGGCCGATGACGACTTCATCATCTTTCGCATAGGTGGGATGGTGCATCAGCTCACCATCCGCCAGCTCAATGTCGTCATGGGCTTCTGCTCGGAGGCTTTTTCCCAATCTCCCGCCTATCTCGATTTACTTACTGATTTCCCGACCGATTTCAACCTTCTCGCCTTTTGGGCGGAAATCAGTAGTGACACCGCCCCCTACACCCCAAAGAAATCCAAAGGCAGCCAACTCATTTCTCCCGCCTTACGTATTCTCCACAACCTCCTTACCTTCACTATTTCTGGTCGCGGCGATAGCCACGGGGTGGTGACTCGGGCAGACTTACTATATTTATATAGTATGTTTTACCGGGTCCCCCTCAACCTTGGTTATCTGCTCGCCATTTTCTTTCGGCACCAGGCCGAAAATGCGAGGTTGGGAGCAGTGCACGGCGGGAACTTCATCACTTTCCTCGCAAAGCAACTCGGCATTTGGGATGCTCTTCCACGCCTCAGCTGCGTCCAGACGCCGCAAGTTATCCAGTTCCAGACCCTTCAGGCCCTCGGCCTAGCGCGGCGACGTGATGGAGAGTTTGAGGCTATTCCCCCCGCAGTCGTTGGTGGAGATCTTGGCCTTGATTACGGTGCCGGTCCCAGCGGCACTATTCACTCTCCCCAGATTCCTCCACCACCGCAGGACCCTTCTTCCGAGCCCGGCCCTCAGAGCTATTGGGATCGTCAGTTTGCGTCTCTTCACACACGCTTAGATACGATGCAGGCCGATTTTGACGCTCGATTTGTGAGTTTTGACACTCGATTTACCACGCTAGCGACAAATCAAGCCTCCTCCATGGCACGTATTGAGCGTGAGTTTTCAGACCTCCGGACGCACTATCAGGAGCCGCGGCAGCATAGCGATGAGGATTAGCCTGCTTTCTTTTTTTTCTTTGGGATTGTAGACCGCCCTCTTGTATCTTTTCTTTTCCTTTGTCATGTATCATTTCTTTTTCGTAAAATAAAAAAAAAATATGTTTTGCTTCAGCTTTGTCTTCCAGGTACATTTTGGTGCTGCATGACCCGCTTCAGGGAAGTCTCCTATCTTTTCTCTTTATTTATTTATTTTTCATTGGGGACAATGTCTTGTTTAAGTATGGGGGGATATTTCTCAAGCAAAACATACAAAAATTATGCTAATTTAAAAAAAAAAAAAAAACAAGAAAAAAAAAGGATTTTATTTCTTTTGTGTAATTTTGTTTTTGCTTATTTTACAAAAATACAAAAAAAAAAAAAAAAAAAATTTTTAAAAAAAAAAAAAAAAAATATACAAAAAATAGGATTACTTTCAAAATTAGGGAGATCTTTATTTCTCTATTTACTCACATGCGACATTCTAGGTATTCAACTTTTACATAAGTTTAGAAAATTTTTGATGCTTTAATTGAATTTTGAATTTTGTAGTAGAACTGTTGGCCATGCTGTGTTTCTAGTTAAGTGCACATGTTAGTAGAATTTGAGTAGAATTAAATATTCAGCATACAATTAGATTTTTCTTTTTCTGAATGCGTAGAAATAGTTTATTTTACTTCTACTTGGAAACCGACAAAATCTAAAAATATTTTAGGAGAGTGTGTAGAAGTTTACTAGAGAGATATTTCGCGGATCAAGAAAGAGGTATTCTTTCTCGATGTCTAGAACTTGCCCTCTAGCTATTCTCAAGACTTTGCATAGGTTAAACTCATTAGCATGAAAATGATTTAGGCATTTCTTTTTGGCTAGTTTGAGCCTTTGCACCCGTACCTAACGTTTCTCCCTTGCTAAGCCAATTTGAGCCTCTACCCTTCCTTTTGATATAGCTCCACCAACACTTTACCAAAGCCTAAAAAGCATCCTAATTACACACCTAAAACCGAGCTTGAAATTATAGATAAAACAAGTTTATGTGTGATTAGGAGTCATTTTATTTTGGTGGCTTTTGAACAAAATATACAAGAGTTGTTCTATTTTTCACTTCTCCTCTAAAAAAAAAAAAAAAAAAAACAAAAAACAAAAAAAAAAAAAAAAAAAAAAAAAAAAAAAAAAAAAAAAAAAAAAAAAGAAAAAAAGAGGAAGTTGAAAAAAAATATTCAACATATTGAAAAAAAAAAAAAAGCAAAAGGATTGGCGAAGTTTTTAATTTATTTCTTTTGTGCAAGCTCTCTTTAGGTTTTGGTGTGTCTACCCATCGCATTTATCCTTGTTTTTCCAAACCAAAAACCTAAGCCTACATTCCAACCTACTTAAGTCCTACTGATTTGTGCTCATAAGTTAACCTAGTGCCGTGGCGAGAGTGTGAAAGGGCAAGCCTATGGCCATCGACATTGATGGATTTCTTTGGAGGGTATCCCGATCTTCGATTTGTGCAATGTTATCTTAGCAAACACGCTACTTTCTCCCTAAACATGATTCGAAGATTTATCGTGTTTCCATCTTTGAAGTAAAAATAATAAGTGGAAACACATTTTAGAAAATTAAAAAACTAATTTGTATGCTGAGTAGGTTCTTCTACAATAATTACTACAAGCATAGGCATAAGACTTCGCATTCTACTCCTTATATTCAATTTTCGTTTTTAGCGTTAAAAGTTTTCTACTCTCCATGTGAAGTTGTTTGCTCGGGACGAGCAAACGAGTAAGTATGGGGGTATTTGATAACTCTAATTTTGTCCAACTTTTTACATTATTTTTATTTAATAATTAGTTAGTTTATAATCATATTTTGTAATTTTATTATTGAATTTTTCTAATTTCTTATTTCAGGGCAATCTGGGCTGCAAATTTCAATTTGGAGTCTATATGGTTGACCAGGAGACAAAACTAGAAAAAAGAAGGAAAATTTCAAATGTACACGCCAAGTCACGGGCGTGACCAAAATGGTCACGGGCGTGACATCCTTTCGAGAACCCGGCGCGTGGAAGTATCTCTGCCACGTCAATTAAAATTACACGCCTTAAGGTCACGGGCGTGACCATCATTACACGGGCGTGGCGATCATTACACGGGCGTGTACTCCAGGCGTGACATCCAGTGCCCTGCCCTGACTTCCAGTCAACGGCAGTTTCACTTTGCAACAAGTCACGGGCGTGACACATTTGGCACGGGCGTGACTAACCCCGTGACAGCCCGGCGTGCCGACTCAATGCTACAGTTTCACTCGCTGGGAGTTTTCTCAAGACACGCCCATGGTCACGGGCGTGACCAGGGGCGTGACCCCTCCAACAACGGCCGGAGTTATTCCCGCCGTTTCTGCTTCCCGCCGTTCTTCAACAACCGTCAAGACACGCCCTAGGTCACGGGCGTGACCTAGGGGCGTGACCCGCAAATTAACAACTTTTGGCGGTTTCGCGCCAACGTTCAGAAGACTTGAAGACGACGGTTCCGAGACCGACACGCCCTAGGTCACGGGCGTGACCTAGGGGCGTGACCATCCAGCAACTTTTTCTATAAATTCCAGACAGCTTCAGATGGCCAGGAGGAGATTTTTGGGGAGCTTAGTTCTGTTCTATTTACTGTTTTTCCTGCATTTTCAATTCCTAGTGTAATCTTTATTTTCAAGTCTCTTCTTAAATCATGTCTTTCTTTATGCTTTCATGTAATCCTCCCATCATGATGAGTAGCTAATTTTCCAATTAGCACTTGATCATGATGAACTTTGGAATGGAATAAAATTCTTATTTTTGTCTCAAATTAGCAAGCATTCTATTTTCTAAACTTTGGTTTATCTTTGATTTAATTTTTCTTCGAATTCATAAGTTGCAAATTATGTTTATTTCGAGCTTAGATTCGTATCCTAGATTTACCGAGAGGTTGTGGATACGAGTAGATCACTCAAGGATAAAGAGAACTTCTTGCACCCCTCGAGAGAGGAACGCAAAATTCTTCCGCCTTGAAGTCAACTCCATTAGTGAGGTTCACCGCCTAAAGCAAGCTTAGGTCTTTCGACTGGCCGAGAGGTCTTAATCGATCTACCTAAGGTTAGTCGAGTGCGTATTCTCGAGAGAGGCGCTTCGTAGCTTTGGAACCTCCGCGGTCGAAGTTAATAATTTAGATGCTTGTGCTCTTTAATTTTGTGGAATTTTATTCTAGGCCAAAGGGATTCTAGATCAAGTGCTAGTCTTTTATTCATCGAATTTCTCCTCTTAATTTAACGTTTGTTTTCGTTTTCGCAAAAACCAATTTTCCGATCGATAAAATAATAGTTCGTCCTTGTGAGTACAAATACTCAACGGTCCCCGAGTTTAAATACGATATTTCCTATACTAATTTCGATAGGTGCACTTGCCTAGTTGAGAGTTTAGTTTGGATACTTTTCAAAACTTATAAAATCAACATCAACCATGACTCAGACAGAGGCTTCAAATCCAAACAGAGAAATTGTAACGCCCCGAAACTCAAAGGAGCGAAGGGGGACGTTTTGGGCCGGTTTGGGTTCTGGCTGCAGGAACACGGCCTGGGACATGGGCGTGTCCCAGGGCATGTCAAGCCTGTGTCGACATTGAGACGGGGTGTCGACACTTTGGTCTCGACATTGTGTCGAGACTAGGGCACACGGCCTGCGACACGGGCGTGTCGCAGGGCGTGTCGACCCGTGTCGACACTTAGCCGCGAAGTCGACGAGATTCTCTCGATGATCGTCCCAGGGAGTCGACGAGATTTGCTCGACGATGCGTCGAGACAAGGCACACGGCCTAGGACACGGGCGTGTCCAAGGCCGTGTCATCAGGTCGACGATCTTCACTCGACGAAGTGTCGAGTGTCGAGACCGTGTACACGGCTTGGGGTCCAGGCGTGTTGAGGTGACACGGGTAGGGACACGGGCGTGTCCTAGAACCCGTGCAGTGCTCGGGTTGATTTTGGGGAAAAATGATGGGGTACATGGCCAGCCACACGGCCGTGTCAGCTGGAACATGGGCGTGTCAGCTCGAACACGGGTGTGTTTGATACCCGTGTGAGGTTCCAGGTGATTCGATTTTGACGGCGAATGCGGCACACGGCCCTGGACAAGGGCGTGTGCCAGGCCGTGTTCGGTCCAGATTGGGCATTTCAGCCCCGAATCGAAGCCGTTCATTTCTTTAACTAAAGATCCAACGGCTGGGGGTTGTTCCTGAAGGGATATACCCGTGAATGGACTTAGAAAACCCTTACTTTTCATAACTTCTCATCTTTCTAAAACCTTAGAGAGAGAGGAGAGCCAAGGGAGGAAGAAGGAGCTAGATCCCGCCATTGGAGGAGCTTCGGAGCTCCGAATCGCGAGCCGACTCCAGATCCACGGAGGCAACGCTAGTGCGGTGGTTTTCATCCGATTACTTTTCCATGGCGCCAAAGAGGAACGCAAGGGTAACGATCCTCATCTTGAGCATGAGTATCTCTCTTTCTTAGCATAGGAAGCCCGCTCTCGCGAGTTTGCGGAGAGTTGGAGGCGTTCCTTCGGGTAGATATGTGAAGTCCCCGTTGTTTAGAGTCCGTAAGCGAGAACGGATATAGGCATGTTGTGTGAAGCCTAACCGGACATGTTGGTCTGGATCGGTGATGTTGCATTGAATAAATGCCGGAGAAGACTCCGTGCTATGGATTGTTTTTCGGGTTTTCTACGCGGTAGATTGCAGCAGGGAGCCTTGGGGACTAACCCAAAGGTGCACCCGGAAAACTGGGCGGATACGAGATCTTGCCAACTTGGTGGCCTGAGAGCCAGCTTGAACATAATTAGATTATGTGAAATGTGATGGAAATGGGACTCGGGAGAAGTTTGACCTGCGCATATGGTTTAAATTACCGTTGCGGGCGCATATGGTTTAAATTACCGTTGCGTTATGAGCACGGGTTAGATGGAACCGTACCCATTCTATGTCGTTCGGATTAGAGCCGTTGGCATAGATGAGAGACTTCGGCGGTCTATGGTTTTAATTACCGTGACCCATGCCGGGAAGACAAACTGCTCATTGTTTGGCCGTCCAAAGGGGATGGCGGTGAGTCGGCAAACTCAGACTGCGTTCACCGAGAATGTGCCCTGAGTGCACGGGGTGTGTGGCCGTTGAGCCTCCTCCTGTGATGAAATGGCTATATATATATTGCTCGCTTATGCTAATGAAATGCAGGGAATGAGCATCGCCGCCCCGAGTTGGGGGCGGGATCGTTATAATTTGGTCAGCATTGCTGACCAGTTGCCTTGTTTTGCCACCGTGCCGTGGTTTGTTGCTTGCAGGTGCTGCTGGACCAAGCGGTCAATAGCGGGCTAAAGCCCGAATGCGAAGCCGGCCCTTGAAGGCCTAAGTTGGAAGTGTTTACTGCTTTATTCATGTGTGACCGGCCTGCGTGCCGTGGTTTGTAAAACATTTAATTGGAAGTGAAACATTTTGTAAGGCCTTAAGGCCTATTTTGGGTATTTTGTATAACATTCCTATTTTGTATTAGTGGACATTCATGCTCTAATGCTGGGTTCTTTGTTATAACTTTTATGAACTGCTTCCGCTAGAATGCTCTGTGTAGGACGTTGAGATTGGTTGGATGGTTTCCATAAGTAACCACCCGGTCTGTCTGTGGCATACGGCGTCGGGCCCCTGCCGGACCTACTGCTATATGCTATGTGACGGATAGGGGGTGTTACAATTTGGTATCAGACTACTGGTTTTGGTCGGGCTTAAGGTGAATTCGTGGGCGAATTCTTCTTAAGGGGTGGTGAGCACATTGTGTGCGTCATCGTAATAACAGTAAAAAGAACCCATGAATGTCCACTTAGGAATGAAAATACTCGTGTTTGAGGAACCTGCGTGTTATTATAATTGCTGTTTGCAATTTATGTGGTCGCTTAACGGTGTTTTGTACCACTATAGGTGACCAGAAGTGGTGTTGGGCCGTCAGAACGCCGAGGTTCTTAGGCTAGTAGTGCACCGGATGTTGCTCCTGCAACACCTCTGTCGGCTAAGAACATACGGTTGGCTGGCTGAAGCGGTGTTGGCCGTGATAAATGTGCAGCCTGCAAGGCAAACGCAGCAGCCCGCTCCTGCGATGGAGCAGGAACCTCTTCGAGAGGCCGAGCCGAGGAGAGTGGAGAAAGTGGTTGTGGAACCGGTGGTGCCGAGGAGGGCAACTGAGAGGTAGCTTAAGCATGTAATGAGCTTTAACCCTCCGTTATTCTCGGGGTTGGGAACCCCATCTCAGGCTGAAGACTGGCTCTCCAGGATGAAGAGAGTCATGACAGCAATGGAGATGGAGGAGTGGCAAATGACCACCATCGCTACGTTCCTTTCGGACGGTGAAGCGAGAATGTGGTGGGAAGGATTGGAGCTGCACTTATTGAGAGGTAGGCAACTTGGTGATGTCTCGATGGAGGAGTTCTCGAGATTATTTTTGGCTAGATACCTCCCTTCGACGCAGAAGATAGCGTTGGAGAATGAGTTCCTGAAGTTGGTACAGGGTGAGAGGAGCGTGGTTGAATATCTCCACGAGTTTACTCGTCTGAGTCGTTATGCTAGCTCCAACATCGTGGATGAGGAGCGCAAGACTAATCGCTTCTATAAAGGCTTGAGGGATGAGTTGAGACTACTACTTTCGGGGTCGATGACGCAGGGTTTCTTAACCTTGGTCAATATTGCCCGATCCTTGGAGAAGGACATGAAGAATGTACAAGTAAAGAAAAGCTTTGGTGAGAAGAAATCTGGGTTCAAAGTGCCGACTACTTCAAAGTCTGGCTATCAAAGATTCTTTAAGAAGCATAGGACTTCGTGTCCAGCTCCTTCTGATGCTTCTGGGGCGACTACGAGTCGGACTCTGGGCGGGTGTTTTACATGTGGAAAGACGGGACATTTTGCCCGTGACTATTGGAGCGGACGTCGCAAGTCCGAAAGAAAGCCAGGAGCTACTTATGAAGAGAAGGGTAAGGCGGTGGAGTCGACCACATCCTATTATGCTCTGGCTCAACCAAGGGTCTACAATCTTGGCTAACAGGAGGCCATCAAACAAGCTGATGTGGTGACATGTATGGTTTAATTTATAGCAAGTCAATTTCTTTAAATACTTGTTATGCACGTGTTACCTTACCACTACTTGTTTAGGATTTGTATTGATTTGTGAAAATCCGGTACGAGCACTCTTCGATACGGGAGCCTCACACTCCTTCTTGTCCGAAGGATTTATATCACGCATCAGAGTCCCTTCTTCGATGGCAAAGGATAAGTTGGATGTGTTGTTGCCTAATGGGTGTTCGATGCGAGCGGATAGGATCTGCGATGTTAAGATTCGTATTGGGGAGCAGGTGTTCGACCTGCGGGCGTCTTTACTTCCGTTGGTGGAGTTCGACGTCATATTTGGCATGGACTGGCTCTCGGAGCAGCAGGCCCATATATATTACGGTAGCAAGGAAGTTAAGCTGGGAGCAAGTCGTGAGACGACTTTTACGGGCTTAAATGGGTCGAGCAAGACGTTGATGTCTGCTCTTCAGGTGGTGAAGGCGGTTCATGCCGGTGCAGAACTGTTCTTTACACTAGTGGAGGTTGCAAAGCCGAAGCCCGCGTTGGATTGTATTTCAGTGGTATCGGAATACCATGATGTGTTCCCCGCAGATCTTCCTGGAGCCCCGCCTCAGCGGGAGATAGATTTTATGATCGAGCTAGTGCCAGGTGCAAAGCCTGTGTCACGATCTCCTTATCGGCTAGCGCCTAAGGAAATGGCGGAGCTGAAAGTTCAACTGCAAGAGTTGTTGGAGCAAGGGTATGTGCGCCCGAGTTCTTCGCCTTGGAGCGCACCGGTCCTCTTTGTTAATAAGAAGGACGGAAGCTTGAGGCTATGTATTTATTATAGGGAGCTCAACAAGTTGATGGAGAAGAACAAGTACCCGATCCCCCGGATTGATGATCTCTTTGATCAGTTAGTCGGGTCGACGGTGTACTCGAAGTTAGATCTCAAGGCAGGGTACTATCAGCTGTGAATAAGGGAGAGTGATATCCCGAAGACAGTATTTAGTACGAGATACGGGCATTATGAGTTTACGGTCATGCCGTTTGGGCTGACTAATGCGCCGTCAGTGTTCATGGATTTGATGAACAGGACTTTCAGGGAGTACTTGGACCATTTCATGATCGTCTTCATCGACGATATTTTGGTGTACTCGCAAAGTGAGGAAGATCACTTCAAGCATCTTCATTTGGTGTTGGAGACGCTAAGGAGAAATCAGTTGTATGCCAAGTTCTCGAAGTGCGAGTTTTGTCTATCCTCAGTGGCGTTCCTCGGGCATATAGTGAGTGGAGAGGGTATTGCTGTGGATCCGGCGAAGATTGTTGCGATACGGGAGTGTCCTGAGCTTGCTACTATAGCGGAAGTCCGGAGTTTTCTGGGGCTTGCCGGCTATTATAGGCGCTTCGTAGAGAACTTCTCGCGGATAGCATTACCTCTCACTACTTTGACGAGGAAGGAGCATAAGTTCGTTTGGACGCCGGAGTGCGCGTGAGCTTTTGAGGAGTTGAAGTGTCGGTTGACCACGGCGCCTGTGCTGAGTTCGCCATGTGGGACCGAAGGCTATGAGATTTATAGCGATGCTTCAGGCAGCGGTTTGGGTTGCGTGCTACTGCAACACGGTAGTGTAATAGCCTATGGCTCGAGACAGCTAAAAGTGCATGAGAGGAACTATCCGGTCCATGACTTGGAGTTAGCGGCCGTGATTTTTGCCTTGAAGCTGTGGAGACACTACTTGTACGGTGTGAAGATTGATATCTACACCGATCACAAGAGCATGAAGTATCTTATTGATCAGAAAGATCTGAATATGCGGCAGCGTAGGTGGATGGAGTTCTTGGGGGACTATACGTTCAAGATCCACTACGTGCCTGGCAAAGGGAATGCGGTTGCGGACGCGTTGAGTCGCCGAGCTCCAGCTCAAGCCAATTGGCTATCGGTGCATGATGAGTGGTTGGTGCGAGAGTTGGAGGCGTTGGAGATTGTTTGTGTTGATAGACAATCAAGTGCTGAAGCAGTTCTGAATTGGACTGAAGTCCAATATGACCTGGCTGATCGTATTCGGCAGGCTTTGGATATGGATGCTCATATGAAGTAGTTCATGGTAGAGGCTCTGGATGGGTCAAATTCCTAATTCGTCGTGGAGGACGGATTGCTTTGGAAAGACGGTCGTTTGTGCGTCCCGAGTGTGGGCAATTTGCGGGTGGAGTTGTTGTACGAGGCACACCATACCAAGTACTCGATTCACCCGGGGAGCACGAAGATGTACCGTGGTGTGAAGAAACTGTTTTGGTGGCCGGGTTTGAAAAAGGATGTGGCGCTATACGTAGCAAAGTGCCAAACTTGCGCCTTGGTAAAGGCGGAGTGCCAAAAGCCGTGAGGATTTCTTAAGTCCTTGCCTATTCCGGAGTGGAAATTTGAAGACATCTCTATGGACTTTGTGCACGGTTTGCCACGGTCGCAGAAGGGAAACGACGCATTTGGGTGGTTGTTGATCGGTTAACGAAGGTGTCGCATTTTATTCCGCATAGGAAGGATGATCCGGTGGAGAAGTTAGAAAAACTTTATGTGGATAACATAGTACGGCTTCATGGTGTGCCCCGCAGCATCGTGAGTGATCGAGATGGGCGGTTCACGTCCAATGATTGGAGGCTTGTGCAACAAATGTTGGGAACAGAGCTGAAATTCAGCACAGCCTTCCATCCACAAACGGATGGGCAGACCGAGAGGGTCAATAGAACCATGGAAGACATGCTCCGCATGTGTGTCTTGGATTTTGGAAAGCAATGGGAAGACCACCTTTATTTGGTGGAGTTCTCATACAACAATAGCTACCAAGCGAGTATTCAGATGGCGCCTTTCGAGGCCCTATATGGTAGAAAATGTCGCACGCCGTTGTCTTGGTTAGAAACGGGTGAGTCAAGGTTGTATAAGCGATCGGAAGTGGAGGGTGCTACTTCTTTGGTGGGAACCATTCGGGAGAGGTTGCTTATCGCTCAGGACCGGCAAGCAAAGTACTATAATGCCAAGCACAGGAACGTGGAGTTCGCTGTGGGCGATTATGTATACTTAAAGATCAAGCCGTTCAAGGGTGTCTCGCGGGTAAGCCGATTGAAAAAGCTAAGCCCGAGGTACCTTGGACCGTTTGAGGTTCTGGAGCGAGATGGTGAAGCGGCCTATCGGTTGAAGCTCTCAGTGGAGCTTAGTGGTTTACACGATGTATTCCACATTTCGGTGCTTCGAAAGGCGGTGCAAGAGCCTACGCAAGTGATCGCGGTGGATCAAGTGCCGGTGGATAGTGGGCTAACTACAAAGGTCAAGCCTGTGCGGATCGAGGACTCGGAGGTCAAGCGGCTACGCAATAAAAAGATCAGGATGGTCAAGGTCCGGTGGGACAATTGCGGTCATGAGGAACTCTCTTGGGAGCGAGAGCAGACTATGCTTGACGAGTATCCGGAGTTGTTTCGCTTAGGTACAAAATTTTGATTTTGTACATGTCTTTCCGTTATGTAATTTCGTGGGCGAAATTCTTTTAAGAGGGGGAGAGTTGTAACGCCCCGAAACTCGAAGGAGCGAAGGGGGATGTTTTGGGCCGGTTTGGGTTCTGGCTGCAGGCACACGGCCTGGGACACGGGCGTGTCCCAGGGCGTGTCAAGCCTGTGTCGACATTGAGACGGGGTGTCGACACTTTGGTCTCGACATTGTGTCGAGACTAGGGCACACGGCCTGCGACACGGGCGTGTCGCAGGGCGTGTCGACCCGTGTCGACACTTAGCCGCGAAGTCGATGAGATTCTCTCGACGATCATCCCGGGGAGTCGACGAGATTTGCTCGACGATGCGTCGAAACAAGGCACACGGCCTAGGACACGGGCGTGTCCAAGGCCGTGTCATCAGGTCAACGATCTTCACTCGATGAAGTGTCGAGTGTCGAGACCGTGTACACGGCTTGGGGTCCAGGCGTGTTGAGGTGACACGAGTAGGGACACGGGCGTGTCCTAGAACCCGTGTAATGCTCGGGTTGATTTTGGGGAAAAATGATGGGGTACACGGCCGACCACACAGCCGTGTCAGCTGGAACACGGGCGTGTCAGCTCGAACACGGGCGTGTTCGATACCCGTGTGAGGTTCCAGGTGATTCGATTTTGACGGCGAATGCGGCACACGGCCCTGGACACGGGCGTGTGCCAGGCCGTGTTCGGTCCAGATTGGGCATTTCAGCCCCGAATCGAAGCCATTCATTTCTTTAACTGAAGATCCAACTGCTGGGGGTTGTTCCTGAAGGGATATACCCGTGAATGGACTTGGAAAACCCTTACTTTTCATAACTTCTCATCTTTCTAAAACCTTAGAGAGAGAGGAGAGCCAAGGGAGGAAGAAGGAGCTAGATCCCGCCATTGGAGGAGCTTCGGAGCTCCGAATCGCGAGCCGACTCCGGATCCACGGAGGCAACGCTAGTGCGGTGGTTTTCATCCGATTACTTTTCCATGGCGCCAAAGAAGAACGCAAGGGTACGGATCCTCATCTTGAGCATGAGTAGCTCTCTTTCTTAGCATAGGAAGCCCGCTCTCGCGAGTTTGCAGAGAGTTGGAGGCGTTCCTTCGGGTAGATATGTGAAGTCCCCGTTGTTTATAGTCCGTAAGCGAGAACGGACATAGGCATGTTGTGTGAAGCCTACCCGGACATGTTGGTCTGGATCGGTGATGTTGCATTGCATAAATGCCGGAGAAGACTTCGTGCTATGGATTGTTTTTCGGGTTTTCTACGTGGTAGATTGCAGCAGGGAGCCTTGGGGACTAACCCAAAGGTGCACCCGGAAAACTGGGCGGATACGAGATCTTGCCAACTTGGTGGCCTGAGAGCCAGCTTGAACATAATCAGATTATGTGAAATGTGATGGAAATGGGACTCGAGAGAAGCTTGACCTACGCATATGGTTTAAATTACCGTTGCGGGCGCATATGGTTTAAATTACCGTTGCGTTATGAGCACGGGTTAGATGGAACCGTACCCATTCTATGTCGTTCGGATTAGAGCCGTTGGCATAGATGAGAGTCTTCGGCGGTCTATGGTTTTAATTACCTTGACCCATGCCGGGAAGACAAACTGCTCATTGTTTGGCCGTCCAAAGTGGATGTCGGTGAGTCGGCAGACTTAGACTGCATTCACCGAGAATGTGCCCTGAGTGCACGGGGTGTGTGGCCGTTGAGCCTCCGCCTGTGATGAAATGTCTATATATATATTGCTCGCTTATGCTAATGAAATGTAGGGAAGGAGCATCGCCGCCCCGAGTTGGGGGCGGGATCATTATAATTTGGTCAGCATTGCTTACCGTTGCCTTGTTTTGCCACCGTGCGGTGGTTTGTTGCTTGCAGGTGCTGCTGGACCAAGCGGTCAATAGCGGGCTAAAGCCCGAATGCGAAGCCGGCCCTTGAAGGCCTAAGTTGGAAGTGTTTACTGTTTATTCATGTGTGACCGGCCTGCGTGCCGTGGTTTGTAAAACATGTAATTGGAAGTGAAACATTTTGTAAGGCCTTAAGGCCTATTTTGGGTATTTTGTATAACATTCCTATTTTGTATTAGTGGACATTCGTGCTCTAATGTTGGGTTCTTTGTTACAACTTTTATAAACTGCTTCCGCTAGAATGCTCTGTGTATGACGTTGAGATTGATTGGATGGTTTCCATAAGTAACCACCCAGTCTGTCTGTGGCATACGGCGTCGGGCCCCGGCCGAACCTACTGCTATATGCTATGTGACGGATAGGGGGTGTTACAGAAATCATCTTCAAAAAGCCAGGAGAGAAGACAACAGAAGATAAGTCTGTGCAGAAAAAGAAGAAGTAATCCTTATTTTGTTTCAATTTCTGTCTGTTTTTGTTTTTCAAACTATGCTATTTGTTTAAACAAAGCTATGTATATATATATCTGTTGCATGTGTTGGTAATTCTCTGCCAGATATATTTCTTTTCCTGCTTTGTTTATCTGTTTGTTTATACCTTGAGTCTCTTAGTGACCTCACCCAAATAGGGGGAGATTGTTGGATCCCTAGTTGATTTGGGATAGGTTCACTAGATTAGGATGTGACCCAACCTGTATAGCCAGGGTCAAATTTGTGTCCTAGAGTCTAGGGCGAGTCCTTAGAGTCAACATCAGATGGACCAGCTATCAACAAGACCATCAGAGACTCCAGAACTAGAAGTTTTCAAACTAAGTAAAATGAGTTCGACATTCATCGAACTCAGCTCGACGAAAGGTGTTCGGCGCTCGACGATCGTGAGACATTTCTTTGTGCTGAGCTCGACGATCTTTGTTCTCTTTTCGACGAAGACTGAGTTACTTCAACATACTAAAGTCAGGGTAACTCTAGAATTTTTCTAAGTCCAGCTTCAAGCTTTGGTGGACGAAATAGATTCTGAGTTCGACGAACTTGGACCTCAAGTTCTCAACTCCTCAGCTCGACGAATTTGGATCTCAACTCGACGAATGAATATTGTCAGTTCGACGAATGTTAAAGCAGAATTGACAAGATTTCCCTGGAAGACTAATTGTTATTGTCTGGTCGACGAACTCATCAAGCTCAGCTCGACGAACTCAAGCTTAGCTCGACGAACTCAAACTCAGCTCAACGAATTGTGTTCTTCGTTCGACGATCCCAGACTAGGTCTTCTCTAGTTTCCCGTCCCTTTTCTCGGCGATGAATCCTCAGTAATTAATGCCCAATCCTCTTGGAATGTTACTGTTAGAACACGCATTGATCATGGATTATTTCATGTCGTTTTCCATGGGACAGTTAGGGAAATCATTAATTGCTGCTTCCTTCCCAGGCCGACTGTAATTACTGCTCAAGCATTCAAATTTCAAAAGGATTCTTCAGTCAAAAACATACATAGAAGTGAAAGTAATCTTGCATACAGTCAGTCAGATACTTAGACAGATTGCACAGAAGAACAATCATACAGAAATCTAAAGTTCTACTGCAATCAGCCCAGGCTAGAGAATAATTTCATCAAGAAGAAGAAGAACATACAATCACTATCAAGAGTCTTCTTCCTTCAATTCTCAGGAGGACAACTTCAGAAGGACAATAAATTAATCTATCTGTCAAAGAAGTTCCTGAAGCAATCTCTGGTCCAGGCACTCAAGCTTTCAAGACCTATCACCCTGAAGCAGTGCTCCTGTTTTCCTGATCTCAGGGGGAGCAAATCTGCTAACATCAATCCACAGTCTTCTCAGTTGTTATTGAGAAAGAGAAGACACCATCACCTCTCTTCCAACTCCTGTACAGGGTTTTAATTCCCTTCAAAATTATTCCTGGTTACAAGTCTCCTACCAAAAGACTTGAGGTTTTGGTTTTTGAGCACCTGAACAAAAGCTCATTGGTGTCAGGCACCTGATCAAAAACCTGAGTGGATTCCTACCAGGGTGGTACAAGAGTGGATGTACCAAGGTTGGGGAACCACTATAAAATTTCTTGTGTTGTCTGGTTGCCCTCTTCTTTTGTTTTGGCTGTGCTCTGTGATTGTTTAGGTTGCTGTGTTTGTTTTCCTTATTTGCTGACTTGTTCACCTAGGCTTACAACAAAAGTTGTAAAAAGTTTGAAGTAAGCACAATACTCTATTCACTCCCCTCCCCCGTCTAGAGTATTTCATATCTAACCTGCACTTTCACTTATAATGTCTATTGAAAAGAGTTTTATCTACAGTTCCTCTTGTAAATTTATGCTCTAATAAGAAACTAGCTAAGGTCTCATAGCAAGTTCTTGGAGCTTGCTTTAAACCATAAAGAGCCTTATGTAATTTAAAAACATGAGAAAGGTAAGTTGGAGAAATAAAACCTGGAGGTTGTTCTACATAAACCTCTTCTTGTAGTACTCCATTCAGAAAAGCACTCTTCACATCCATTTGAAAGACCTTGAACCTCTTGTATGCTGCATATGCAAGGAATATTCTTATGGCTTCCAACCTTGCAATAGGTGCAAAGGTTTGATCATAATCAATTCCCTCTTCTTGCCTGTATACTTGAGCAACAAGCCTATCCTTGTTTCTCACAATAACTCCTTGGGCATCCAGCTTGTTTCTGTAAACCCATTTGGTTCCAATAACTGGGTAGTTTTGGCATCTTGGAACCAAATCCCAAACTCTACATCTCTCAAATTGATTTAGTTCCTCCTGCATTACAAGGATCCAGTGGGGATCCTGCTCAACATCATGAATAGAAAGAGGTTCAACCTGAGAGAGAAAACAAGCATGCATCAGATCTTGGGTAAGTTGATGCATTGTCTGTACACCTGCCGATATGTCTCCAATCACTTGAGATCTGGGGTGATCCCTAAGTATGACAAAATCAATGGGTGGAGTTGGTTGTGCAACAACATTTGGAATTAATTCCTCCTGTGGAATTGTATGTGATGTTGTTAGAGATTCATCATCTTCAACTTCTTCTTCTTCAATTTCCTCAATGAATTGTGGAGAGAGATGAGTTGGCACATCTTGGGTGAGGTTTCGTCCATCCATGGTCTCACACAAATGGGGTACCTGCAGGTTGCTATTGGTAGAAACTTCTTTCTCCTTGCAATACATATTAGTCTCATCAAATGAAACATGAATAGACTCTTCAATTTTCAATGTTGATTTGTTAAAAACCCTATAGGCCTTGCTTACTTGGGAGTATCCTAGAAAAACTCCCTCTTCAGCCTTAGCCTCAAACTTTCTAATGTATTTCTTGTTGTTATGGTGTATATAACAAGTACAACAAAATACTTTAAAATAGTTTATTTTAGGTTTCTTCCCTTTGAGCAATTCATAGGTAGTCCTGTTCTTTAGTTTGTGAATTAAGCTCATGTTCAGGACATAATTTGCTATGCTTACAGCCTCTGCCCAAAAGGTTACGGGCATGTAAGCATCTGCAAGCAATGTACCTGCAACTTCAATGAGTGTCCTATTTTTCCTTTCAGCTACCCCATTTTGTTGGGGAGTTTCTAGGAGCTGAGAATCAATGCCTGATACCTTACTTCTCACAAAACTCATGTATAAGAAGACACTCAAACTCTGTGTCATGATCACTTTTGATCAATGCAACATGAGTAGAGAATTCAATCTGTATGGTCCTGAGAAAATCTTTAGGAACCTTGAATATATCTGACTTTGATCTCAGAAAGAATACCCAACTGAACCTGGAGAAGTCATCCACTATGACAAAAGTGTAGGATTTCCCTCCTAGGCTTTGTACATCAATGGGTCCAAAGAGATCCAAATGTAGAAAGTATAAAATCCTAGGTGAATCACTCTTATTAATAAATTTAAAACTAGTTTTTGTTTGCTTGCCTAATTGACAAGCCCTGCAGAGACCTTCCATCTTGTAGGGACCAGAAGGTAGACCTCTAACAAGGTTGTGCTTAGATAGCCTAACAATGTTTTCAGATTTACATGACCTAGTATTTTGTGCCATAAGTCATTCTGATTACTAGTTAAGTTAAGTAAGCAGATATCAGTTCTGGCAGAAAGAAAATTTACTAAGTATATGTTGCCTTGTCTACTTCCAGTTAAAACTGTTTGGTTGTTTTTATCAATAATAGAACAAGTGGATGGGTTAAAGTATACCTGATAACCATCATCACATAAATGCCTTATGGAGATGAGGTTATGCTTGAGTCCACTTACATATGTCACCTTTTTGAATGTGACAGCTCCTATTCTCACTTCTCCAAATCCTTCTAACTGACCACATTTGGAGTCACCAAAGATAACTTTTGGCCCTAGATTTGACTTGTAGTTGATTAAGATGTCCTTGCTTCCAGTCTTGTGTTTGGAGCAGCCACTGTCCAGGTACCAGGTTTGATTTACCCCTGGACAATTCATCACCTGCAATAAAAAACATTTAATGGTTTTTGACACAGGTTACCTTGGGTCCTTTGTATGTATGATAAGAAAAACTAGAAATGATAGAGAATTCAGGTTGGGACTTATATCCCAGGGGTTGATATCTCCTGGGTGGGATGATCCAATCAGCTAGTGGATTAAATGGCTTCTTAGGAACATGTGAGTTGCTGTTACAGTTTTGATTAAGTCTTCCTGGGTTCGACGAATTGTTGTAAGTTCGTCGACTAGAGTTCGAAGAATTGGGTTGAGATCGTCAATCTCTGCCCAGAGAATGAACATGTTCATTCTCTGTACCCCACATTCGTCGACCTCTGCTCGACGAACCATACAAAGTTCGTCGATCGCAGTTAGACGAATGATTATTATTGTAGTTTGCGTTCAGAGATCGTCGTTCTGAGTTCGACGATTTGTTCATATATCGTCGATCTGGGTTCAACGATAACTGCTGAACATTGTTATTTTTATCATTCTTCTGATTTCTAATTTTATCCTTAGCTTCAATGTGTTCAAGAATTTTATTAACTTTATTTACTTGTTCAGTGTTTTTCTTTCCTTTATTAGAGATGAAATTTACTGGTTTTGAAAGATGATTCCTTTGGATTAGGGTTGGTTCACTAGATGTGGCTCTAATCCTAATCTGCAGTTATTTGTTCTAGCATTAACTATGCTGGTTATATCTAGCAATTTCAAACTTCTACCATTTAATGATTCTTCTAACATCTTAGCTTTGCTAAGTTCTGATTTCAGAAAACTGATTTGTTCATTTGCAGATTTTAGTTCACTAGATAGAGTTACATTTTCAGAGGTGATTTTATCTAGGTCATTCAATTTATCTCTGAGAAGTTTGATTTCCTTCTCAGAGCTTATTAAATCTAAGCATAAGTTTTCAAATTCAAATTTAAATTCATCAGATTCAAAATCATAAGATGTTATTACCTAATCTTCAGCTGACAGATTTTCTTCATCATCAGATTCATTTGTATCTGATCTGCTACTGCTTGCACCAATTGCCATGAGGCACACCTCCTTTTCCTTGGCCTCCTCTTCTTCTTCACTGGAGCTGGAAGATGTAGATTCATCTTCTGTGTCACTCCATGTTTCAGCCACAAATCCTTTGTCCTTCTTTTTGTGCTTGCTAGAAGAGGGCTTGATGTAGTGCTTGCTTCTTGATTCTTTTTCTTTTCTTCTTTCCTTATTTTGATTTTCAGGACATTCAAACATGAAATATCCTAGTTTTCTGCACCCATAACACACTACCTCTTTTGTGGGGGGTTTTGTCATACCTTAGCTGGCTGTCATTTCTGGATGACTTCCTTCTAAAGTCTTTCCTTGCCAGTTTGAAGAATCTCTTGGCAAAGAGACTCATCAGCTCTTCATTGACTATTGGGGCATCAGTTTCTTCAGCAGCCTTGAATGCAATGGATTGTTCTTTCCTTGCTGTGGGAGGAGTCCTGTGTTCCACCGCCTCTCTGGACTTGATTAGCTGCTCATATGACTTCAGTTTTCCCAATAGAGATTCAGTTGAAATCTCATTCAGGCATCTGGCGTCCTTGATGGGCCAGATTCTGGTGTCCCATGAGCTTGGGAAGTACATTAGGATCTTGTCATTAACTTCAGTCAAAGTGATTTCTTTATCTAAGGTCCTTAGCTCACTGATATTGGAGCTACGCTTGTTGTACATCACTTCAACTGTCTCTGCCTCATCCTTCTTGAAATTTTCATATTGTGTGATGAGGTGTGATCTTCTATCTTTCCTCTCATCTACTGAGCCAGCAACCATTTGATTGAGTGAATCTCAGATTGCTTTTGCAGAGGTGCACTCAGCCACCTTCTGAAAGATGTCATCTGACATAGTTTGAGCCAATATGTTCATGGCTTTGGCATCAACAATCTTTGCTTTCTTCTAAGCGTTAGTCCACTCAGGTGGTGGGACTGCATTGTTGCTGGAAGATGTTGTAGTTGTGGATTCCTTTGGGGGATCTGTCAAAATGGAATTATAGATGTCTTCATCAATGGAATTCATATATAACATAATTCTTGCCTTCTAGATGGAAAACTTATTAAGGTTGCAAACTGGAGGTCTGATGCTTGCATAATCCTTGTTCTGTATCATACTGTGTTTATAATTTAAATGAAGATAAAATACTATGTAGATCTAACAAAGGATCTTTTGGTTCAAGATTTAACTTGTATAACTAAAGGAACCCGCTCTGATACCAATTGAAAGTGAGTGTTAGATCAGAAATACTCTAGAGGGGGGTGAATAGAGTATTCTTAAAATTTCTTAACTACTATTACAGCTTTGGCTGTAAATCAAAAGTGCAGAAATTTGTAAGCTAGCAAACAATGGATCTAAATCACAAGCACAGCAAGAACAAAAGAAAAGGAGACAACCAGACGACACAAGAATTTTATAGTGGTTCCCCAACCTGGGTACATCCACTCTTCTACCACCCTTGGTAGGAATCCACTCAGATTTTTGATCAGGTGCCTGACACCAATGAGCTTTTAATCAGATGCTCAAAAACCAACCCAAGTCTTTTGATCAGGAGACTTGCAACCACGGAATTACTTTTGAAGGGAGATGACAACCCTTTACGGAGGTGGGGGTGAGAGAGTGATGGAAGTCTTCTTTTCTCAATCATAATGAGAAGAATATGTGGATTCAATGATGTGGTCAAAGCTCCCCCTGAGATGAAAAAAGGTACATGAGAACTAGAGCTTTGAACAGGGTGATAGGCCTTCAATTGAGAGACTTGATCCAGGAGCTTTAGACTGATAGTGCTTGAATGTCTTTAGCAAGGTATTGGAGAAGAAGAACAGGAAGACTCTTGATTTTAAAAATGTGTTCTTCTTGCTTCTTCTTCAAATTACTGTATGCTTATTAGTCAGTAGTATTTTGTTTGAAGCTTTCTCTGTCTCTCTTGATTAATTCACTGTGTGTCTATGTGTCTGTCTGTATCCGCTATTCTCTTCTTCTGTATCTTTCAAACATTTGAATTTCTCTGTAATTAATGCTGACAGCCTTGAGAATAATCGGCATTGATTTATTTCCCCAACTGTCCCGTGGAAAAATGGCAAGCAATAATCCTGGAGAAGACCATAATTAATGCTCATTCTAACGGATACATTCATAGAATGTTAGAGCATTAATTACCCAGGAATTATAGCATTATAGTGGGGACAGAAGGCCGAAAATAACTAAGTCTGGAATCATCGAACAGATAGCAGAATTCGTCGACCTGAGTTCACAGTTTGTCGAGCTGAGATATTGTATTCGTCGACCAGACGTATTCTGATCGTCGAGCTGAGTTCCCTGATCTCGAACTGAAAACTGAACTGCAGTCTCTTTTGATCTTTGCCTAATCGTCGATCTGGTAAATATGTTCATCGATTGGAGTTCAGCAATTATTCTGGAGTTGTTAAATATCCTGTGTCGACACAATTACTCCTGTGTGTCAACACAAATCTTCTGTGTGATGTTGACAAAGACTTTCCACAATGTCGACCGATGATCTTGGTGTCAACACAAGTTCTTCTAGTGTCGACATAAGTCTTCTAGTTCCAGAATTCGTCGAGCAAAGAACAGGGTTCGTCGACCTGAGACTAGAGAACATAGTCTCGACAGAATGCTGTGATAGTCAAAAGATTCGTTGACCGAAGAATGGTGTTCGTCGAGCTAAGTCTGGAGAACCATGAATTCGTCGAGCTGAGAATGATTCTGGACTTAGACAAATTAATAACTTCTGGAATCAGAATGATGAAGTAGAGAGTCCAGTGATCGTCAACCAGAGAAATAAGTTATTCGACCTAAGTCAGAATAATCAATTGAATTTGAAATGCTGAAGACTGAGTCCAGAGATCGTCGACCAAAGAATAAAGTTCGTCGACCTGAGAACTAGGTTCATCAACCTGAGTCAAGAGAACAGTCTGGACTTAGAATTCTGAAGGTGAAATCCAAGGATCGTCGACCTGGACTGAAGTTCGTCGAGCTCAGCTCAGAGAATATCTCTAAGATCGTCAAGATGAGAACGACTATCGTCGACCTGAGTTTGACGAACGTCGAACTCATTTTACTTAGTCTCTTGAGAATTCTCTGAATCTTGAGGAACACTTATGTCTTGAGGCTCTGGCAGTCTGATATTGGCTTGTCCATGTGATGTTGACTCTTAGGACTTGACCTAGATTTTAGGACACAACTTTGACCCTTGCTATACATGTGGGGTCACATCATCCTAAGTTAGTGAACCTAGCCCAAATCCAACTAGGGATACAACACAATTGCTAAAAATCCTATGTCATACAACAGGACCAAGCATATTGAGATAAGGTATCACTTCATTAGAAAGCATGTAGAAAATGAGGATATTTGTTTTGAGTTTGTCCTCACTAACAAAGAAGTGACTGACATCTTCACTAAGCCTCTAGATGAAGAGAAGTGCAATTTCTTTAAAATTGAACTGGTCATGTTAAAGCCTCTGCCAAGACTCTTCACTAGCTAAGAAGTTCAGTTTCTCTTTTCAGTGGTCTATAAATAGAATTCTTGCTACACCTTATTATTATATTACAATTTATTATTTGTGATCTTCAAGTAGTATTTGGGATACTAACCAAGATGCATGAAATAAAGTCTAATATTAATCAAAAAGAAGAATAAAGAATATGAGTAAAATCAGTGCAGTTTCAAATTTTCATCAAAAGGCTCTCAACATAGTATTTTTTTATATTTTTTTCCTTAAATAGCTACGCATCGTTTGAAATCCTTTTTATATTATTAAATTATAAATAGTCGAAAACTCTAGGTTAAATAATCCCTAATTACCCAAACACCGCACCTTTGTTCTTGCATTCTCGCTCCCGTCTCGACAGAGAAAATTTTCTCACCGCCAAACCCTAGTTTCTTCAATGGCGCCCAAGGAGTGTTCATCTGATAAAATTAATACTGGTAGCAAAGTTGTCAGGGGTAGTTTCAAGTCCTGCCCTGAAAATATTAAGAATGTGACCTTTCTCCTGAGCGCTGCCGAATTAGAGATGATCCAGTCGGAACCAACACATATGTTTTTGTAGCAGTTGAAGAATTCTTCTAGAATGCAGAGGTTAGTAGCTTTGGCCACAACATCAAAACTATTATGGTAAATCATCGTCTGCGGGTCACGTCTAGAAGTATCAGTCGTCACTTGAAATTTCTTAAGCTTCAAAAGGGTGAAGAAGAGAGGAAATAACCAAAGAAGATACATCCGCAGTCGTAGCTTGGTGTGAATACTTTGGAAAAGTGTACGACTCACTGGAGAGGAGTGACATGAGCCCTTAAGGGAAAATAAGGGTAAACATAACAGGCAGAGCCTATAAACATGGGTCTCATGATAGAATTTCAAGGGACATGTTCAAGGTCATGACTGTTGTCATTTTGAAAAAGAAGACTGATCGTGCCAGCTTCATCCTAAAAAGATTGAAGGCATTCTTGGATGCCCCCAACATGGGGAGAATTGTCTCACTTTATTTATTCAAGTGCCTAGGAGATAGACTGAAATAAGTAGAAGTCCCTATTCACTATTATAAGAAGATGGACTATAGAATTTTGAAAAGATGGGAAAAGCCCTTTCCCAAACCATAAACGGGAGGAGCAAGCTCCAAGCTCTCCAAGGAAGAAGAGAGGCAAAAGGACAAAAAAAATGCTGAAACAAGTCATACAAGGGAAGCGACTGCTAAGAGAAGAAGATTGAGGAAACCTCATCTTGATGAAAGCTCTCATCATATCCCCCATACATGTTGAAGGGGTGTAGACAAGGGACCATTGATGAGTCCATTTTATATACCTATTTTCGGACTCATCTGGGCTAGTTTTCACGCGTTTGCACTTCACTTTTAGTTCTATATCGTTCATATTTCATCTTGTCTCTATTTCCATAGGAAGTGCACACTTAGGCCCGTGGTTGTGTAATTTTTGTACTTTTATTGTTTGTACTACTTTTTGTGATTGCCTGGAATGTCTGCATAGATTAGTGATTTGTTTTTCCTTTCGATACAGGGGTCGTGTGCGTGTTCCGGGCTGGTTGTGAAACAGGAATACGACGTACGATCAAGGGATCTAATGCGCATGACCACTGGTCGTGTGCCCCTGATCGTGCGCACTACTCTTCGTTTTCCAAAATCTGTCTGTGGTAATTGCACGACCACTGGACCTAGGGTGCACGACCACTAGTCGTGTTCCACTGATCGTGTGCATTGATTCCTCTTTTCTGGAGTCCTGTCTGGGGTAATCGCACGACCATTGGACTTAGTGCGCACGACCACTGGCCGTGCGCCACTACTCGTGCGTGTTGTCCTAGTTCTTCTTCCTAATCTGCCATGCCAGTGCGCACGATCACTGGACATAGTGTGCACGACCACTGGTCGTGCTCCCGTGATCGCGCGCATTGTTCAATTCTGCTTTGTATAAATATCGCAGGTCTCGCCCTAATTCGGGATCGCTGGATCGCTCGACATTTTCTCTGCCGTTTTCCGCCTTCTCCGCCGTTTTTCTTCATCTTCCACCCTAGGGAGATGCTCCGGGCAAGCTTTCACCGCCAAATCCAAGCCGGAGCTTCCTCTCAGCCTTCTCCTTCATCCGTGAGTTTCAAGTTGGGTTTTGTTGGGTATTGTATCCACGATTACCTAGATTTGAGGAAGCCACCTGTCAAGCTAAGATGAATTCACAATGTATTTGATGAAACATCTTAAGTTGTACTTGCAGCTCCTCCACGCTAAGTGCACACCAATGTCAGGGTGCAGTAGGTCAATATACGCGGGTCTGCACGACGTAATCCCTCGTTGAGCAGATCAGTGTGTTGGCCTACGTGTACTCTCTCTATTGGAGTGCACTTACTTTCAAGTACAGGGCCGTTCATATGCAAGATAATACAAGGAGCATGGATGGGTCAAGGAGCAGCTCCAGGGTAGAAGACGAAAATTCGTCCAAGGAAAATTCGACGAGAATCACCAAGTGATTCTCGCCGATTCGGCGAGAATCACTAGTGATTCTCGCCGAATCGACGAGAATCATTAGTGATTCTCGCCGACTCCTTCTGGCTACCTCAAAACGGTGCCAAGTAAGATTCGGCAAGAATCACTAGTGATTTTCGCCGAACCAGTGGCCAAGCACCTCATGTATACAAAGTGAAATTCATTGAGAATCAATAAGTGATTCGGCGAGAATCACTAACGATTCTCGACGAATCGTCGAGAATCACTTGGTGATTCTCACCGATTCGTCGAGAATCGCCTGCGATTCTCGCGGATTTTCACTTAGCGTTTTCTCAGGTTGCTGCTGGACCGGATTCTGCCTCTAGACTAGTTTGAACCGGACTTAGGGATTTCTAGTGTGGGTCCCACAAACGGTCATATTGGAGTTATCTACAGTATGTATATTCCAGTATTTTGAACAGTAAAAGGACGGAGAAAAGAGAACGAAACCGAGCCGCGACGAAACCCTAATATCGCGATTCCTCTCCGCCGCCGCCGTCGTGCTCGGGCAAGTTGGTCGCCGTCAACAATCGAGATTCCTTAGTGATCTCCGGCGACAGAAGCTTAGCAAAGCTTGAGTCTCACGTGTCTATCCAGAGATCTCTTGTCTCTCGATTTGGTGACCGGGAAAAACGCCCCCGTCCGAATCGATCGAGACGACCGATCCTAGAGTGACCGTTGGTAGACCTAGTTTGCTTCGCTACGAAGTTTGGATCTCCAAGTTCAGCAGTCGCTTATCATCATAGCCGCCGATCCCGAAGCTAGCCGCTGCTCGTGTTGCCGCCGCCGGTTCTGGGGAGATCCTCTCCAAGAGAGACCAAGGTTGTAGACTCTTCGTTGACTTCACGAACACGTCGTCGAACGAAGAGGAACACCGTAGTCTCCGAAAGAAGTTTGTATCTCGTGTACATTCTATATTTACTTTTGTTGTAAAGGAACTTTTGTTCCCTGTTGTAAGGGTTGGGTGCAACCCGTTTTGTGGGAGTGTTGACTCTCACGTGTGGAAGAGTTCATTCCGGTAGTGCAGGGATTGGATTTCAATCCTGTTGGAGAAGTGACCGAGTCGTCCCTTGTTGGGGAGATAGGTCGAAGGGGGAAAGTGGATGTACCCAAGTCGGGGAACCACTATAAATTGCCTGTGTATTCTGTGTGCTGTGCTTTTTATTTTTATTGTGCAGGTACGTTCGTAAATTCCGCAAAAGCGCTACTCGTCACCTATTCCCCCCCCCCCCATAGGTGCACATAGCTGACACTAGGTGGACTTTCAAGTGGTATCAGAGGCAGGTTGCTCTTCAAAAAGGTTAACACCTTGAGTAGAATCCTGCCACCAGTGTCAGAAGCATGGATCTGGATTATGAGATTCCGCCACTCAAACTCCCCGCATGCACAAAGGATTATTATCCCATCTGGAGAATGAGAGTATCCTTTCACCTTGATGCTATCGATCCTCGAGCATCCTTCATCCTGGAAGAGGGTCCGTTTATCCCCATGAAGACCTCCGACTCTGGGATCCAAGTGCCCATGGGCATTGCTGAGATGTCTGAGACGGAACTATCTCTATTTCACTTGGACGAGAGGATTCGACAAATTATCATGGATGTCTGGTCTGGAGCCTCTCGCTCTAGATTGGAAAAATGTAGAACGGCTAAATCTCTCTGGATGATGATCTCAGAGCTGATGGGGGGGGGTCAGAGAAAGCTGAAATATGCTGCCAATCAGAGGATGAAGCGTATGTGGGGGTCCTCACTTCTGAAGATGAATGCAAGGATCCCTCGGATTGCATCAGAGCTCCCGTGTCCGTGTCAGAGACTGACGAGACCAGTGAGGAAAGCAGCTCTGACGAGGATGAAACAATGGTCACTGATTCTAATGACAATAACTCAGATGAGCAGGTAACATCTTCACCCTGCCCCATATCTTTTGACCTTTCTGAAGACAGAAACTGCTCTCCTCCAGAAAATACTGATTCCCTGAAGAGAGCCCTTCAGGAAAGCAACCTACTTGCTGAGGAGCAAGCTCGAGATCTTGTTGGTTCTCCAATTGGCGTCCAACAAGGTCAAGGACTCTAAGATCTCAGCTCTAGAGAATAGTCTAGATAATGAGAAACGTATAGTATCAAACTTTTCCAAAGTTGATGCTATAAAGAGAAAGCAAGAAACCGGGTGGATTTCCCGGATTATCCAGGCATGGAGAAATGGGGAAACGGTATTCCGACCCCCCACTCCAAGCAGGAAGGCAACTCATCATGCCTTCAGGTATGACCACAGGAATAGTCGTGGTCACTGTAAGGATGATCTGTCCCCATGTGGAGACACCCAGAGTGCAAGGGCCGGCATGGCCACCCACGAGAGAATACCTAAGGCTCATTCTGAGCCCTTTGTATTCACTGCCACTGCCTCAACACAGTGTGGATCTGCATGTCCCAGCTCACAGAAGACTTCTCACCACTCGAGGACACGGGATAGAGAGGATAGAAGTCATGATGTCAGGCTCCATGGGGCCTCAGTAAGGGAGATGCCTGAAAGAATGGCACCACCTTCCCGGCCTCATATCGCTTACAACATGTATTCTTTCCACCCTTCCACGTGTCACGATGGAAGAGACATTTGTGTGACAAGAACATGCCCTATCCCGTTTAGACCTAGGACCGTGACTACATCAGTCACTAGATCAGGTCGAAAACGGCGATACAACATTCACCCTTGTTGGTGCTGCGGCAAAGTGGGGCACTTTGCCATCGACTGTTGGCACAACCCCTTTGTGCCCACGGCAAGGGCCTATCCACATTCTCGGGACAAAGGTAGTCTTCCAGACAGGTTTTCTGAAGGAAGGCAGTTGCGTGCTTATGCTAACAGGAACCTAGGACCCAAAATGATTTGGGTTCCTAAGGTAAAGTAATTCTTTCTTGCAGGGTAGTCTAGGTTCCCGTGAATATGATGGGAACTAGACAGTAGGTGGCTCAAGACTAAATTGGAACAATCGTCTGCAATAACAGATGTGATATCGATTTGAGCTTACTCACATTGAGCTTCTGATATGTTCTACCTGAGGGACTAAAAAGATGACTCTCAAAATCCCAGGTACTCATGATCAGTTCCAAGACTTGAGTCATTTTCAATTGACAATTACCTATATATATATATATATATATATATATATATATATATATATATATATATATATATATATATATATATATGTATCCTTATATTCAGATACATCCCTGTATATTAGTGTATCTATGCACATCTAAGGATAGGTTAAATCGATACATGCAAACCTTTATACTTCAAAAATTAACGACGATATGTCATAGTGAATCTCGACAACTCACAATTGACATCAAGAAGTGTTTGGAGAACCCTCGCTCAAATCCAAATAGATTGTCTGTACAATAAATATGTATTTATCGTTCTTATATTGACTTGACATCAAAAGAATTCGAAAATGTTGCAATGCTTCCTAACGTGAATATTCCCAGTAGAGAAACCTTTCAATTTCGGATTAGACAAATCCCGCCGACCCATTATATACTCGGAATCTTGGTATCTTTTTTATACTTAGTTAAGAAAACCGCCGAAAACTCCTCAAAATTGGAACCTTTCAATTCCTAATAAAGAAAACCCTTCACCTTCGTCTTTATATACTAAGAATCCCGCCGAATCCCGCCGAAGGAGCTCGCCGACCGTTCAACTTCCTCAAGTATCCCGCAGAAGGAGCACGCGATACTAGTCCTGCCGACTCTCGCAGAAACCATGCCAGTTCGCAAAGCTTCTTCCTTCGGATCCCGCAAGGTTTCTCCTTTAGAAATCGCGCAAAGATCTCGTCGGCTCCCGCATCGTCGTCCCCTAAGCTCCCGCAAAGTTCTCGCAAAGTTCTCGTCGAAAGGCTCCCGACGAATCCCGCCGAAGCTCGCACCGTCGATCTCCCCATATTTCTCCGCTCGAACCAACTCCCCGTCTTCACCGCTAGGTATCCCCTCACCCTCACTTGGACGTGATCACTAGTATCACTTCTCTTTTGAATGTTCATTAATGCTTAGAGTAGGGCTTCTATCTCTAGATCTACAATGGCTCCAAGGACAACTGCTGGGTTGGTCTCTGGCTGCGAGCTGGTTCGAACTGGGTTTTCTCACGCCTCGGACGAATTCCGCAACATCATTCTAATGCTGGAAGAGGCTGGGCTAACCTTCGTCCTGGAGCACCCTTGCAAAATCCTGGACAAAGAGGTGCTGGAGTTCTTCGCTACCGCAAGACTCCGAGATGGAGACTCCACAATCAAGAGCAAGGTGGCTGGGGCAAAAGTAAAGATGTCTGCCAGCAAGCTGACTCGCCACCTGCAGCTTTCTAGTTCAGAGCAGGAGGACTATTTGGAGGACGAGGACAAAACCAGAACTCTCTTGTTCTGCGGTCTTCCACGAGGAACTCGATCAATAAAGAGAAAGGAGATGAATGAAGAAGGGAAGCTCCTATCCGACATTATTGGAAAAGTGCTCATCTGCAAGACGGGCTCGCATGACCATATCTCAGGAGATATGTTCAAGATCCTCATAGCTGTTGTCTGCCGCAAGAGGTTCAACTGGGGGGAGTTGCTGTTCGAGAAGATCAAGGACACCCTGGGCACTCCTAGCTTCGGCCGCATCATAAGTCTATATCTAAACCAGCTAAACGGAGACAAGTTCGACATGAGCAAAGGTGTCCCTCTCCACTACTTGAAGAAGATGGATGCAAGTGTGTTTGATCGATGGGAGAGGCGGATCGGGCAGCCTGCCGTGGAAGAGCGACAGGAAGTATCTCCAGCAGTCACCCCCCAAGAAATTCCTGATACCCTGACTGCAGGAATCGAGGGGGAGACTCTACCCCCTCATACAAATGTAGTTTCTGAAATTGCCCAGGTGGCCAGGGATGCGGTGGCCGAAATTCATGAAGTAAGTGAACCTGAGCTGGAGGATAAGGAGGTCCTGAACAGAAACACTCAAGGAACCGAAGCTGAAGCACTGGAGACTGCTGACCGAGAATTGGAAGAGGCTGCTGATATAGATGAATTCTTGGATGAGGACGGAGAGGAAGATGAGAATGAGGGACATGAAGCATTTGAGAATCCGGATCCTATTGAACCTCCATCTGACAAGTCTGCACCAGTGGAGGGGGAGTTAGATAAATCTATAGAGGCAGCCAGCATTCCTCCTTTAGAGCCTGTGATTATATCCAGCTCTACTGATGCGTCTGCTGAAATGCAAGGTCCACAAGTGCCTCCGGCTATTCCGTTACGTGATGAGCTCGCATCTCACACTGTCAACATCATTCAGGGCATTGTGAATGAGCTTAAAGCCTCTTTCGATGAAGCTCAGAACAAACTGCTGACCAGGATTAAGACTTCGGAAAATCTGATGCTCAAGAATATGGTGGAAATCAACCATAAACTGGACGTGATGGAGAAGAAATTTGAAGAGAAGTATACCGCGACCGGCGAAGCTGTCACACTCTTAATGGCCGGCTTGAAAAAGAATACTGATACTCTGGCTATCGTAAATCAGAACGCACACGTTGTAGCCAACAACATTCAGAAGTTTGATGGTAATATGGTCACTTTAAATGCCAATCAGCAGGCCCTGATCACTGAATTCTCCAAGACCACGAAGCATATTGATGACTCCCTGCACTCATATGCCAACTGCATAGCTGTCTAAGCCAAAAAGGGGGAGAAAAAGTATATAGCTAAGTTGGCCGAGCCTCAAGAAAGCATGAGCACACACTTCGCCCAATCAAGCAAATATGTCTATGAGAGCTGCTGGTGGATGCTCCAACAGGCGCTAGGTACGTTAGGCGTCGTTCTGCCTGACCATCCTGCCGGTATTCATGTCCCTGAGACATCTAAGGCCGCTGAGGAAGTAAGTGTTGCTGAGGATGTAAGTGCAAGTGCTGCAGATATTCCCACAAATGACGCTGATGCTAGGGCTCTCTCCAAAGCTAAACTGAGGAGCATGTTTGACCAAGAGGCCTTAGCAAAAGCCAGGGGAAAGAGAAAAGTTCAAGAAGGGACCTCCAAGGAGACACAGGCTGCAAAGAGAACTCGAATGAATGAGGAGGATGTACGAAACGAAAGGTGGAGTCCAGTTTCAAGGAACATCATCTTAGACACCTTCTGGCTGCAAGAAAGAGGAGAGATCAATCGAAACGAAGTATATAGCCAGTATGAGTGGGAAACGCACAAAACGTTTGAAGCGAAACGCAATATCTTTTTCAGAAACAACAAGGATGCAGATAAAGTTGCTCCTCCTAGGTATTACCCAAAGTCCAAAGAATACATGGAGAGGCAAAGCAAGAAGTACTTGGCTCAAAATCCTAAGGGTGACTTAGCTAAGGAAAAATAGTCAAAAACTTATAGCTTGTCACTTGGTCTTACGAACATTTAATGATTATTGTTGTCATAGAAACAATTCTGAATTATATGTGTATTTATTTATATTGGTATATATATTTGAATTTGTGAATGACTCAAGTCCTGATCTGATTGCATATATTCTCTTGTGCTGCATGTTTAATTTCTGAATGCTATGTTTATTATTTGATATGTGTTATTCATCTTAGCTAGTAGGGTTTTGGCTTCGTCAAATAGGGGGAGATTGTTGGGTATTGTATCCACGATTACCTAGATTTGAGGAAGCCACCTGTCAAGCTAAGATGAATTCACAATGTATTTGATAAAACATCTTAAGTTGTACTTGCAGCTCCTCCATGCTAAGTGCACACCAATGTCAGGGTGCAGTAGGTCAATATACGCGGGTCTGCACGATGTAATCCCTCGTTGAGCAGATCAGTGTGTTGGCCTACGTGTACTCTCTCTATTGGAGTGCACTTACTTTCAAGTACAGGGCCGTTCATATGCAAGAGAAGACAAGGAGCATGGATGGGTCAAGGAGCAGCTCCAGGGTAGAAGACGAAAATTCGTCCAAGGAAAATTCGACGAGAATCACCAAGTGATTCTCGCCGATTCGGCGAGAATCACTAGTGATTCTCGCCGAATCGACGAGAATCATTAGTGATTCTCGCCGACTCCTTCTGGCTACCTCAAAATGGTGCCAAGTAAGATTAGGCGAGAATCACTAGTGATTCTCGCCGAACCAGTGGCCAAGCACCTCATGTATACAAAGTGAAATTCGTTGAGAATCAATAAGTGATTCGGCGAGAATCACTAACGATTCTCGACGAATCGTCGAGAATAACTTGGTGATTCTCGCCGATTCGTCGAGAATCGCCTGCGATTCTCGCCGATTTTCACTTAGCGTTTTCTCAGGTTGCTGCTGGACCGGATTCTGCCTCTAGACTAGTTTGAACCGGACTTAGGGATTTCTAGTGTGGGTCCCACAAACGGTCATATTGGAGTTATCTACAGTATGTATATTCCAGTATTTTGAACAGTAAAAGGAGGGAGAAAAGAGAACGAAACCGAGCCGCGACGAAACCCTAATATCGCGATTCCTCTCCGCCGCCGCCGTCGTGCTCGGGCAAGTTGGTCGCCGTCAACAATCGAGATTCCTTAGTGATCTCCGGCGACAGAAGCTTAGCAAAGCATGAGTCTCACGTGTCTATCCAGAGATCTCTTGTCTCTCGATTTGGTGACCAGGAAAAATGCCCCCGTCCGAATCGATCGAGATGACTGATCCTAGAGTGACCGTTGGTAGACCTAGTTTGCTTCGCTACGAAGTTTGGATCTCCAAGTTCAGCAGCCGCTTATCATCGTAGCCGCCGATCCCGAAGCTAGCCGCCGCTCGTGTTGCCGCCGCCGGTTCTGGGGAGATCCTCTCCAAGAGAGACCAAGGTTGCAGACTCTTCGTTGACTTCACGAACACGTCGTCGAACGAAGAGGAACACCGTAGTCTCTGAAAGAAGTTTGTATCTCGTGTACATTCTATATTTACTTTTGTTGTAAAGGAACTTTTGTTCCCTGTTGTAAGGGTTGGGTGCAACCCGTTTTGTGGGAGTGTTGACTCTCACGTGTGGAAGGGTTCCTTCCGGTAGTGCAGGGATTGGATTTCAATCCCGTTGGAGAAGTGACCGAGTCGTCCCTTGTTGGGGAGATAGGTCGAAGGGGGAAAGTGGATGTACCCAAGTCGGGGAACCACTATAAATTGCTTGTGTATTCTGTGTGCTGTGCTTTTTATTTTTATTGTGCAGGTACGTTCGTAAATTCCGCAAAAGCGCTACTCATCACCTATTCCCCCCCCCCCATAGGTGCACATAGCTGACACTAGGTGGACATTCAGGTTTGACTCCATCGCCAACAAGCAAAGGAAAGCTTGCAACTTTCTTCCGCAATCGTGAAACGAAGAAGACTGGCCATTGGAAGGTGGTGACAGCCCATCTCTACCCCGGACGCAATTGAGGACCGAGCTTGGACCCGGATTGACAACCCGATGATTCCAACCGTGAATCCTCAGCAAGACTTCGGATTCGGTCGATCTCTTGACTTGTTCTTGTTTTCTTGTTGAATATTTGTGTTTAAATGTATTTATATTGATGATGTGCACTTTGGTTGTATATGTTATTTGGTTCATATCTATGTGATTCCTATTTCATTTTACTGCTTAAGTTGCTTGAGTTGCGCCCGCATATCCATCCATCCACCCTTTCCACAATAGCAATTGTTAGTGGCGTGCGTAGTGAAGAGGTTCTCACGACCCTCATTCTGCTATTCTAACCACCTCATCTGTAAGCCTACTCGCCCATCCGCGTAGTGATTCGGTGCATAGCGGCCCGACTAGTCTTCCATCCCTCCTGGCGAAGCATCGCATAGCGGCGTTGCATAGGAGCAGTTGATAGTGTTTTATTTTCTTTGTCCGCAATATCAAAACCCCCATCGTTACCGCCGACCTTGAGGACTTCAATCTCCAGTCCTCCTCGAAATTAACTCCACCTTACTGTGTTCCTTGAGAGATCGATACTTGGGAAAACTCGCCCACTTTATATTACCCGTGCGACCGGTTCACTATCGTGATCTTTAGCATCAAGTTTTTGGCGCCGTTGCCGGGGAACACAGTCGTGTGAGTTTCTGGAGTGGGAGACGTGAGATTGCTTTCCTTTTCCTTTGTAAATCTCTTTTGTTTTGTTCTAGTTCTGTTTTTTCTGCCTTTTTCTTGTTTGTTTAGGCTATTGTAGTAATATATTGTTGGATTTAGTAATTTGCACAATTGATTTGAATCTGCTGTTTCGACACCATGTGGGGATATTCGTATGCCCAATGTCATTGGTGTGGAAAGCCTTCCCACGCTAGTCATGAATGTCCTATGAGAGATATTGAGCATAAGCCTCAGTGCACAATGCATGAGATGTTGTATTCATATAGCCCTTCAAACAATATGCCCCGAGCTTATGGTCAAACGTCCTCGCCACATACACCGTTCTCTTATTCCTCTCTGGCTCCACAAGGACCGAAGCGTAATGGGAGAAAGTGTTTGTATTGTCGTAGAACAGATCATGTTCTAAAGGATTGTGCCGAGTACCTCCGTGTTATGGAAGAGGATGATGAGCCGGGCATCTGGATCATCCTGACTCCTACCCTTGGTGGCACACCTTCATCATCTGGTTATGTATCCCTGTCACCTTCATTTGTTGAAGGGAATGATGTGGACACAACTGCCAGATGTGTGGCTGATCTAGGCTTCAACGTGGCTGAGCCTATCTCTCCTGTGCATACATCTCCAAGCGTGGAGCCGATTCTTTGTGAGGAACCTCCGCTTGACTTTTATCCAAGCAAAGTTCATCCGCCCTTTGTGCATTCTACTTCAGTCATCTCTGACGACATTTTCGATGATGCAACACAAGTTGAGGCTTGTGATACATGGGTTATTTCCACTCCCATGGAGGAGGACAACCTTCCTGGTGTCGAGGATTCTCCCTTGATACCAAAGGAGGAAGTCCAAGTCTTGGTGGAGGCTTCTATGGATCCGGCCGACCCTTATAGCATTGTCGACATTGCTGACAATATTTTTCTACCTCAGCCTTTGGGGAGTGAAACCGGGATCACTCCCCCGATTATTTATTTATGTTCTTCGTCTCTTTTATTTCTTGACCCCCATTCCTTATCTGAGCCTATGCAGGTTGAATCTCCACTGGTAAGTTTTGTTGACGTTGAGCCTTGCACTCAGGATGTCGACGAGTGCATCCTCTTGTGTGAGGAGGTTCCTACCTCCTTCACAGTGGAAGCCCCTGCTGTACCTTCGCCCCTAGCGAACTTGTGGTGGACGAAACCTTGCTAGGCAAGGATTCATTTTGTTGTGAGAATAGTGAGGACCAGCGCTCCTTCTCTTCTTACTTCTTATTTCCTCTACCTGTGTTGGGCAGGTATTACTATTTAGGTAGAGGGGTAACTGTTCTATCGCCGTATCTGTACCCGTTACCGAAACGGATATTTTGACAGTTACCCGTGCATTTTTCTTTTCATAGGCCCATTAGCTAGATCATTTTCGTAGTCGAATAAGTCGTGCTGGGATGACAATAACCCCAGTACTTATCTTTCATTTTCTACATTTTTTTTCATGCCTATTTTAGTTTTAGCATTTCTTTTTGTATATTTTTCTTTATTTTTTGCGGAGCTCACCCCTGCAGGTATTCATGGCAAATTGCATTGGCGGGGTTGTGATTCTTCATATGGTGGGCCTGCTTCAGGTTTCCACGCGTCTTCTGGTATGCTCACTAGCTGAGCATTGGGTAACCTCTCCCCTTGTTTCTATCTGATTTTCATTTCTATATCATATACTGTATTGCTTAGTTTAAGTCTGGGGGAGAGTCAGTTTTGTTACCCTTTGCACGCGCACATTTCTTGTGCATACTAGAAGCCTTTATAGTCTTATTTTGATTAGTTCATTGCAATGCACACCACTACACTCACATGAGCGCGTGATTAGCTTTTTACGTGCTGCGAGTTAAACACATTTCTTTTGTATGAATTGGAAAAATTATGGTGCTAACATAGGATTGTGAGATGGAGTAAAATGTTGACCTTGTTGTGCTCCTAATCAAGTGCTCTCGTCTCGTGTATAAATTGGAGTAGATTTAATTTTTCTGTATGCTTATAGTTTTATATTTTTCTATTTTTGTAAAGACTTTTTATTTTACTCAAAAAATGGTGAATCCGGTGTGAATCCGACTGTAGCTTAGGGATGTGTGTAGACGGCCGTTAGGTTCGTATTGCTCGAGTCGGGAGGATGGATAGTCTTTCTCGTTGGCTAAGAACTTGCCCCAAGCTATTCTTGAAGCATGGGTATAGGTTAGTTCACTCGCATGAGCATGATGTAGGCCATCATTTTGGCCCGGTTGATCTTTGTACCATTCCTAACATCATATCCTCGCTAGCCCCGTTGTGCCTACCCCTTCTTTTGATTCAGCTCCACCATGATTTCACCAAAAGCCTTATAGCCAATCCTAGTCGCACACCGAAGTTGAGCTTTAGTGTTTATATTTTAATGTTGGGGTGTGATGTGGTGATTTTACTTGTGATTATGTGGATGTGCTCCAATGTTATATTTGCTGAAATTGCAAAAAAAAGATGATTTGAATAAAGAAAAAAAGGAACACTAAGAGTGAAAAGAAAAAGTATAATTGAAAATCCTATTTGAGTTGTGATTATTTTTGGAGTAGGCGGTGCACAAACCCATAGGTTAAAAGTTAAGTTTGGGAGTGTGGTGTACCCGCATATATTTTGGTTTGTTGATGGATTCTTTCTTTGATAACTCATTTGGGTTAGTTGCATAGCCTTTCTTATTTATCATTATTTACCTCACCGAAACTCAAGCCCCATCTCTTCACCTAAAGTCCTACTGATTCATGTGTGAACGAAACCAGTGCCGTGGAGAGATTGTGAAAGGGCAAGCATATGGTCACCGATATTGGTGGATTCCTTTGGAGGTTATCCTGAGCCCTGATCTTTGGAATGCTCGCCTAGCAATTAGTCTACTTTCTCTCTATGCGCGACCGGTTGATTCACTGTGATTCTATTTTTGAGTAGTAATAAAATTTTGATACGCATTGTGAAAAATATAAACTATTCTGCATACTTAGAAATTTCTTCTATTATATTTTTACGCGTGCGAGCATGCGACTTCGCATGGTACTCTGTATCACAATTTCTTTGTTTGCTAGTAATTTTCCCTATTTGCTTCGATTTTGTTTGCTTGGGACGCACAAACAGTTAAGTCTGGGGGTGTGATGAGTCCATTTTATATACCAATCTTCGGACTCATCTGGGATAGTTTTCACGCGTTTGCACTTCACTTTTAGTTCTATATCGTTCATATTTCATCTTGTCTCTATTTACATAGGAAGTGCACACTTAGGCCCGTGGTTGTGTAATTTTTGTACTTTTATTATTTTTACTCCTTTTTGTGATTGCCTGGAATGTCTGCACAGATTAGTGATTTGTTTTTTCTTTCGGTACAGGGGTCGTGTGCGTGTTCCGAGCTGGTTGTGAAATAGGAATACGGCGCACGATCATGGGATCTAATGCGCACGACCACTGGTCGTGCGCCCCTGATCGTGCGCACTACTCTTCGTTTTCCAAAATCTGTCTGGGGTAATGGCATGACCACTGGACGTAGTGCGCACGACCACTGGTCGTGCGCCACTGATCGTGTGCATTGATTCCTCTTTTCTGGAGTCCTGTCTGGGGTAATCGCACGACCATTGGACTTAGTGCGCATGACCACTGGTCGTGCGCCACTGCTCGTGCGCATTGTCCCAGTTCTTCTTCCTAATCTGCCATGCCAGTGCGCACGATCACTGGACATAGTGCGCATGACCACTGGTCGTGCGCCCGTGATCGTGCGCATTGTTCAATTCTGCTTTGTATAAATATCACAGATCTCGCCCTAATTCAGGATCGCTAGATCGCTCGACATTTTCTCCGCCGTTTTCCGCCTTCTCCGTCATTTTTCTTCATCTTCCACCCTAGGGAGGTGCTCCGGGCAAGCTTTCACTGCCAAATCCAAGTCGGAGCTTCCTCTCAGCCTTCTCCTTCATCCGTGAGCTTCATGTAGGGTTTGACTCCATCTCCAACAAGCAAAGGAAAGCTTGCAACTTTCTTCCGTAATCGTGACACGAAGAAGACGGGCCATTGGAAGGTGGTGACAGCCCTTCTCTACCCCGGACGCAGTTGAGGACCGAGCTTGGACCCGGATTGACAACCCGACGATTCCAACCGTGAATCCTCAACAAGACTTCGGATTCGGACGATCTCTTGACTTGTTCTTGTTTTCTTGTTGAATATTGGTTTTTAAATCTATTTATATTGATGATGTGCACTTTGATTGTATATGTTATGTGGTTCATGTCTATGTGATTCCTACTGCTTAACTTGCTTGAGTTGCGCCTGCATATCCATCTATCCACCCTTGCCGCACTAGTAATTGCTAGTGGCGTGCGTAGTGAAGAGGTGCTCACGACCCTCATTCCGCTGTTCTAACCACCTCATCCGCAAGCCTACTCGCCCATCTGACTTGTGATTCAGTGCATAGCGGCCCGACTAGTCTTCCATCCCGCCTGGCAAAGCATCGCATAGCGACGTTGCATAGGAGTAGTTGATAGTGTTTTATTTTCTTTATCCGCAATATCAAAACCCGCATTGTTACCGCCAACCTTGAGGACTTCAATCTCCAGTCCTCCTCGAAATTAACTCCACCTTACTATGTTCCTTGGGAGATCGATACTTGGGAAAACTCGTCCACTTTATATTACTTGTGCGATCGGTTCACTGTCGTGATCTTTAGCATCAAGTTTTTGGCGCCGTTGTCGGGGATCGAACCCGGGTCACCCTCGTGACTGGCGGGAATACTCACCACTATACTACAACGATGCCAAAAACTTGATGCTGATAAGTGCAGGGAAGGAGCATCGCCGCCCCGAGTTGGGGGCGAGATCGTTATAATTTGGTCAGCATTGCTGACCGTTGCTTTTGTTTGCCACCGTGCGGTGGTTTGTTGCTTGCAGGTGCTGCTGGGCCAAGCGGTCAATAGCGGGATAAAGCCCAAATTGCGAAGCCCAAATGGCTCTATGCTAATTGCATTCCTCAAGAGACCGACACTCAAAAACTTGATGCTAAAGATCACGGCAGTGAACCGGTCGCACCAGTAATTTAAAATGGGCGAGTTTTCCCAATTATCGTTCTCTCAAGGAACACAGTAAGGTGGAGTTAATTTCGAGGAGCACTTGAGATTGAAGTCCTTAGGTCGGCGGTAACGATGGGGGTCTTGAAATTGCGGATAAAGAAAATAAAACCCTATCAACTACTCCTATGCAACGCCACTATGAGATGCTTCGCCAGGCGGGATTAAAGACTAGTCGGGCCACTATGCACTCAATCACTAGGTGGATGGGCGAGTAGGATTGTGGATGAGGTGATGAGGATGGCGGAATGAGGGTCAAAAGCACCTCTTCGCTACGCACGCCACTAGAAATTTCTAGTGTGGCAAGGGTGGATGGTGGTGGATGGACAAATAGGCGCACCTCAAGTAAATAACGAAAATACGAAATCACATAGACATGATTACACATAAACGTATATTACACTAAGCATATCTTCATCAAATACAAAGAGTTCATCTAAACCATCAACAACAAGAGAAGAAAGTGTGCGAAATCGACCGAATCCGAAGTCTTGCTGAGGATTCACGGTTGGAGCCATCGGGTTGTCAATCCACGTCCAAGCTCGGTCCTCAACTGCGTTCGGGGTAGAGAAGGGTTGTCACCACCTTCCAATGGCCCGTCTTCTTTGTGTCACAATCCGGTGGAGGATGGCACAACTTCCCCTAGCTTGATGGAGAAAGCTAGGTCAAGCTCTTCTTGTAGCACAAGGATGAAGGAGGAGGCCGAGAGGAAGCTCTGGCTTGGATTTGGCGGTGAAAGCTTGCCCGGAGCACCTCCCTACGATGGAAGATGAATGGAAATAGTGGAACCTTTCCTCGGAGAAGAAAACGGCGGAGAAATGTCAAGCACCAGATCCTTTCAGCGATTATCCCGAATTAGGGCGAGACCTGCATATTTATAGAAAACAGAATTGAACAATGCGCACGATCACGGGCGCACGACCAGTGGTCGTGCGCACTATGTCTAGTGATCGTACGCACTGGCATGGCAGATTAGGAAGAAGAACTAGGATAACGCGCACGAGTAGTGGCGCAGGACTAGTGGTCGTGCGTGTTGGAACATGGTTTCACACTCCTTAGGTTTGAGAATATCAACTCCCTGCTTGTATTTGATGAGATTGGTTGTGTGATAGAGTGTGCAGGCTAATAGGTGAAAGGAAAGGAGAAGAGCTTCAAAAGGTTACTACCGCCCGGCGACAACCTTATCGCAGCGCGGTAACCATCTCGATCGATGCATATCGGTTCGATGGTCGACAGCCCATTTATCAGCTAAGGAAGGATCGTCGACAATCAAAAGCTACCGCCCGGCGACAGGACGCTACCGCCGGCGGTATCCGGTCGACGTGCATCGAGGGGGCGATCGTCGACGATGGTACCTACCGCTCAGGCGATAGTCTTATCGCAGGCGGTAGAATTATCTGGCGAAATGGCGCTATCGCTCTGACTGGGCGCGGTAACCTTTACCGCCCGGCGATAGCTCTTTTGAAACGGCAGTTTCCTTAATGAGCAGTTATAGTTGCCGTTTCGGGAGACGTGTGGAGACAGCTGGCAGGCGTTACGCGCGAACCTACCGCCCGGCGATAGAGTTATCGCAGGCGGTAGTCTATTTTCTCCAAGACGTATAAAAAGCAGCGCCGTTTCCTCAAGACCCAAGTCTCTAGAGATCATTGACGAAGTGCTCCAGGAATACTAAGTTCGGCCGTCTTCCTACGTCCGTTCTACTCGTCTTCGTCAAAGAAAAAGCAAGGTTTCTTCCTCCCGTTCGAGATCGAAGAACTCCGGAGATCAAGGCTTCGCATCGTCTACGTCTAGCGACCGGGTGCTTTCCATCGAAGATCACAAGCACCGGCCGTAGATCTATCCGGAGAACTTCTCAAGAGGGAGAACCTAAACTTTAACGAATATATTTTTGTAATCTCTTTTTGTATATTTTTCTTCTTCTATTGTTGTAAGTGGTAAGGGAAATCGACCGGGGAAGGTCGTCGGGATCCGGGTTGGATTCCGTGGAAAATCGTCCCGGGATTTGGGGCGTCTAGATCGGGGATCTAGCGGTGCTCTAAGACCCTTCCGGGTGTGGAGGTGAAGAGCGGCTCTAAGACCTTTCGGGGAGAAAGTGAGAGAGCCAACCGGTCCGGGTTTTGGGTCGGTATAGAAAACCCAAAGTTTTCTTCTCTTCGTCTTTGATCTTCGACGTCATGAAGATCGTACTGTAAAACACTCATCTTGTACTTGTATGAAATTGATTGTTATTGAATTTAATACTTGTGTTTAAAATCTTCACTTGTGGTGTGGTTTGCGTTAAGATTCCGTTTATTCAAGCGAAATTTATAAAACCTTATTCACCCCCCCCCCCCCTCTAAGGTTGGCCTCCGGATCCAACAAGTGGTATCAGAGCAAGGTTATTTCGAATAGGCTTAACCACCTGAAGTAAGATGGCCAACCCAGTGCATGCATTCACTGAGGGACAAGGTGTGAGTCGTCCTCCACTCTTTATGGGTAGTGACTATAGTCACTGGAGGACAAGGATGAAAATCTTTCTGATGACGCAAAGCATGGATGTATGGGCCATGATAGAGACTAAGTACACCACACCCACTACCACGGTTGGAGAAGTCATTTTTGAAAAACCTCGCGATAAGTGGGACGATGCGGACAAGCTTAGGTGTACTAATAACGCCAAGGCTATGAACTCTCTATTCTGTGCGTTAGATAAGACGGAATTTAATAGAATATGTAACTGCGAAACTGCCTTTGATATTTGGCGACTTCTTGAACTTACTCATGAGGGTACCTCGCAGGTGAAAGAATCAAAGCTGTTTCGACTTGAATCCGAGTATGAACAGTTCCGGATGGAGATCGATGAAGATGTTGACAGCATGTACACAAGGTTCACCAAGATCGTCAACGCATCAAGATCTCTTGGAAAGAACTTTCCAAATGGTGATCTAGTGAGGAAGATACTGCGATCTCTACCTCCCCGCTTCAACCCCAAGGTGACTGCTATCGCTGAATCTCATGAAATCAGCGCCTTGGAGATTGAGAGTCTTATCGGAAACCTGAAGACTCATGAAGTGGAACTGAAGATACAAGCCGAGGAATATCCCAAGGAAATGAAGAAAAAGGGATTGGCTTTGAAGGCTTCAAAAGCTGGGAAAACATCTGATTTCTCTGAAGAAGATGAAGAGGAAAGTCTCTATGTAAGGGAATTCAAAAAATTCATGAAGAACCCCAGAAAACAAGGGAAGTTCAAACGGTTTCTGAAGAAGGGAGTTGAAGAGGGTAGGAAGTGGAACAAGTCGGTAAAGGAGACCGATAGCGATGATGAAAAGTATCAGCCTGAATGCTTTAATATTCACAAGCTGGGACATCTAAAAAGAGACTGTCCAAGACTCCAGAAGGAAGAGAAAGGAAAGGACAACAAGTATAAAGGGAAGAAGAAAGTACTGAAGGCTCTGACCTGGGATGAGGATGGATCGGAAGATTCGAGTAGCACCGACTCGGGAAGTGACAACGAAGCAAATCTGTGCCTCATGGGAAAAAGTCAAGAGGAATCTGAATCTGATGCTGAGTCCAGTGTCCAAAGCGACACTGAGGTAACTCCTCCTACTTACTCTGAATTACTTGAGATTTATGATCGTGTAGTTGGTAGGTTAGAAGAAGTAACATCTAAGAAAAATTCCTTAAGAGCTGAAAATAAACGTCTAAACAAGAGTTTAGAAAAGCTGAAGAAAGAAGTAATTAAAATTGGGAAAGAGAAGGTGGAATGCCTTGAATGTCCTCACTTGGTAGCATCCATCGAGGAGGGAAAAGCAAGTCTCTCCAAGACATCCTTGAGACTAGTATCTCTCAAAAATGAGAAGAATGTCTTGGAGAAGAAGCTTCATATCTCCCTTGCTAAAGTTGAGGAAGGAAAGAAACAGTTTGCTAATCGATGTGGGATGTTAGTAACTGAGAACACCGCTCTAAAAGCGAGGATCCATGATCTTAACTGTGCGGTTCAAAAATTTGGTGTTGGCCAAAAATCTCTAAACATGCTATTGGGCGCACAGTGTCATGGGTCAGGAAAGTTTGGCATCGGCTATGTAAGTCCATCATCACCATTGGAGGAATATAGCACTCTGTCCACGTCTAAGTCAACAAATAAGATCAAAAATCTGAATACATTATCTCCTTCCTCTAGCAAGAGATCGAGTGAGGTGGTGAAAGTCATTTCCTCAGCTTATGCTCTATGTGCCAACTGTAATAAGTTCGGACATGCTTCAAGCTCTTGCGGGAGGAAAGGTGCTAAACAAAACGCGCAAGTCTGGCTACCAAAGTCTACTACCTATAAAATAGGTGGAACAACTTGGGTAACCAGATCTTTACTCTCATCTCCTTTTTAGGTATGTTTGCAGGCAAGGGACACAAAGAACGTGTGGTACTTGGATTCTGGTTGCTCCAAGCACATGACGGGTGATAAAGATAAGTTCCTTAGCCTGGAAAAGAAGAGAGGTGGAGTGGTCACGTTTGGAGATAATGGTAAAGGAAGAATTCTGGGAATCGGCACAATAGGTAACAAGTTTTTCTCTATTTCAAATGTGCTGTTTGTTGATGGTTTAAAACATAACCTTATTTCTGTAAGTCAACTAGGAGATAAAGGTATAGATGTTATTTTTGAATCATCATCGAACACATGCAAACTCATTGATGCTAAAACCTCTAATGTATTGCTTGTAGCCCATAGAAATCGCAATGTGTACACAGTTAATTTTGATGATTTCTCTTCGTCCAATCTAAAATGCCTAGTAACTAAGAATGAAGAACTAGACCTTTGGCATAGGAGATTAGGACACTCGGGTAGCAAGCTAATTATTAAGTTATCTAGAAAGAAACTTGTTAGAGGAATTCCGTCTCTAAGCGGTAGTTTTAACGTTATGTGTGGGCCTTGTCAAAAGGGAAAATTTGTCAAAAACTCGTTTAAATGTAAAACAGAGATTTCCACCTCTAGACCGTTAGAACTCTTGCACATGGATTTGTTTGGACCGCTTTCCACATGTAGCCTAGGAGGAAAGCGATATACATTCGTCATCATAGACGACTTTTCTCGTTATTGTTGGACAATATTTCTTGCCAACAAATCTGACACGTTTAGGGAATTCTCTACTTTATGCACGCGTATTCAAAATGAGAAAGAACTAACCATTAAGTGTATAAGATCAGATCACGGTGGAGAGTTTGAGAATGGGGATTTTTCGAAGTTGTGTGAGACTATAGGGATTAAGCACGAATTCTCCGCTCCTCGCACGCCTCAACAGAATGGAGTGGTAGAAAGAAAGAATCGCACACTTCAAGTGCTAGCACGTACGATGCTCGCGGAGTTCAGCTTACCTCGATCGTTTTGGGCCGAAGCGATCAACACGGCAAGCTACGTGATGAACCGTGTCATGCTTCGCCCACTTCTTAAGCGAACCCCTTACGAGCTCTACTTTGATAGAAAACCCTCCGTCTCGTACTTTAGAGTTTTTGGGTGCCCATGCTATATTCTGAACACTAAGGATCTCTTAGGAAAATTCGACGAAAAATCCGATCTAGGCATATTCTTAGGATATTCTAGCAAAAGTCGAGCCTATAGGATTTATAATAAGAGAACCTTAGTGGTTGAAGAATCGGCTCATGTGCATTTTGATGAGAGTCCACCATCTAGTGAGCCTAGGTTGTCCGAAGAAGAGGTTGAGGAGAGTGTTCCGGTTGAGAGTAACGAGGAGAGTGAGTCGCACGCATATGTGCCTCCTAAGGATCTAACGTTTACGAAACAACATCCTCGTGATCTAGTTATTGGAGAACCATCCCATGGAGTTAGAACTCGATCTGCTTTTCATGAGGCGTTCTCCAACTTATGCTTTCTATCGGATATTGAGCCCAAAAACGTGTCCGAGGCTCTTCAAGATGAATCATGGTTCCTTGCCATGAATGAGGAATTGAGCCAATTCGAGCGTAGCAAAGTTTGGATTCTAGTTGATCGTCCGGACAACCATCCCGTGATTGGTTTAAAGTGGGTGTTCAAGAATAAACTTGATGGTGAGTCTAGGATCACGAGGAATAAAGCTCGGTTGGTAGCACAAGGATATTCACAAATTGAGGGTGTGGATTTTGAGGAGTCTTTTGCACCGGTTGCTCGTCTTGAGTCCATTCGAATGTTTTTGGCATTCGCAAGCCATAAGAAAATAAAGTTGTTTCAAATGGACGTTAAGAGCGCATTTTTAAATGGTTATATAAAAGAAGAAGTGTATGTCGAGCAACCACCCGGTTTCCTAAATGCCGCCCACCCTCATCATGTGTACAGATTAGTAAAGGCCTTGTATGGATTGAAACAAGCGCCCCGTCCTTGGTATGATAGGCTAACTACGTTCCTCTTAGATCATGGGTTCAAGATGGGTAGTGCGGTCACAACTCTCTTTGTTCAAGCCAAAAATTCGGATCTCGTTATCCTCCAAATCTACGTTGACGATATTATTTTTGGAGCGACTAATGAGAAGTTGGTTGAAGAGATTGTGAGTTTAATGAAATCTGAATTTGAAATGAGCCTTGTGGGAGAACTCAATTATTTTTTAGGATTTCAAATTTCTCAACGACCAGACGGAATTTTCATAAATCAATCCAAATATATAAAAGATATGCTTGTACGTTTTGGTTTTGAATCTTTAAAACAAGTCAAAACTCCGATGAGTGCGTCTCTTAAATTAGGAAAAGACGAGAGTGGAATCTCTGTGGATCAAACAATGTTTCGGGGCATGATTGGATCTCTGTTATACTTGAGTGCGTCACGGCCCGATATCACGTTTGCGGTTGGTATGTGTGCCCGTTTTCAAGCTGACCCTAGGGAGTCTCACTTTAAAGCGGTAAAACATATTTTTCGCTATCTCCGTGGCACGCAACACCTCGGGTTGTGGTACCCTCACTCGGATGATTTTACCCTTCATGGATATTCTGACTCCGATTATGCCGGTTGCTCTCTTGACCGCAAGAGCACTAGCGGTACTTGTCATTTTTTAGGCCCGGCACTTGTCTCGTGGTCGAGTCGTAAGCAAAACTCGGTGGCTCTTTCGACCGCCGAAGCCGAGTATATCGCCTTAGGAAGTTGCTGTGCACAGGCACTTTGGATGTCGCAAACTTTAGAAGACTTTGGTCTTTCTTTTCGCAACATTACACTTAGGTGCGACAACAAGAGTGCGATAGACTTAACGTATAATCTGGTGCATCACTCTCGGTCCAAACACATAGACGTTCGACATCACTTTATTCGCGACCACATTAAGAAAGAGAATGTGAGTGTCGTCTTTATTGGGACCGATGATCAACTCGCGGACATTCTTACTAAACCGCTTCCGGATGCTCGTTTTTCGCTTCTACGACTCGAACTTGGGATTCTTGATTTATCTTCCTAATTTTTGTTATATTTTTTTCTTGTGTTTGTAGTTTTGTTTTTTTTGGTTTCATGTTTGTTCTGTTCAAAGTTGTAACACCAAATACAAAACGAAAAAAAAAAAAAAACATATGTACTGTTCGTTTTTTTTCCTGCTCGTGTTGTTTTTGGTTGTTCCCTGGTTGTGGCTAAAATTGTTTTCAAAAATTCAAAAAAAAAAAAAACTGACTAGTTGGTTTGGGGCTCATATGACCGAGTCGTGGTATATTTTCAAGTATATACAATGTTTGCTAATCTTTTTGTCAATTTGTACGGCACATTGGTATCCTGTCATGATGAGCGAAGTTAAATTTTTGTCTAGCTATTGAGTGCGAAAATTAATGTGGGTGTACGTTGTCTATGCCTCTAAGTATGTGTGAGGATTTATTTACGATAATGATTACACCTCTCACACACTACTTGATCATACACTCAACCTGAGATAATAAGCTGACATGCTATAAATCGTGACACTAACTTTAACATCTCTGATATATCTTGAACAATCAATGCCATGAAGTCAAATTGCGCGTGTCTATGCTAATTAAATTTTTGGGCCAAAACTAGAAAGGCATATGTCCAATGTAAACAAGTTAAAGTGGATCTACCTATGTGGGTAGATTTCGATTGACTTGGGGTCTTGTTCTGCTTTGATTATGTATAAAGTTGATGGCCTAACTCCAAAATAAAATGATGGCCATCAAATCCCGCTTACAGACCCCCCAAGCACTACTCATCCCTCCTGATAAGTCTTCATAAGCGTTGTGAGGGTGAGCACCTTGGATTAAAAAGTCGTTTCGATCTTGTGCATGGACTACACTTTATGATTTGTGCCCTTGATTTAATTTCTTTATGCCGCACTATGTCATGTGACGTGATTTTTCACTATATCTCTTTGGTGTTAGCATCGTTAGTTTGCTTGATATAAAACATGTCTGCCTGATATCTCTATTGAATGTTTTGTCTCTTGGTGCTACACGTGCACATGTCAGTATCTTATTTAAATCTTCCGCGCATAAGAATTGGACCTCAACTACATTCGATGCTTTTCGCACAATACGTACTGGCACATTTTTTTTCTCTCATGACGATATTTGTGTTTGCCTATTTTTCTCTCTATTTATCTAAACCCTGCAAACATTCATGTCATACTTGATGTGTGCTATGTCTCGTGCATATAGTCCATTTTCTTCACTCTGATTTGCGTTTGCTCCTGATTTTGACCCTGTTTTACGACTCTCTGATTTCAAGTGCTTTGTCGGTCTATATTACGTTATCTCTCGCCTACAATTTTCATCCTCCTTAGTCGGTTGGCCTCGCCCATTCTTTTGATATTATCAAAGGGGGAGAAGGTATTGGAGGTAGTGTTCATGATAGGGGGAGCGTATTGAGGTGTGTGTGTGCTCATAGATAGGGGGAGCGTCCCACCGATAGGTGGAGTATGTAGTAGGATAGAACAGGATTGAACGGGATCGATATAGGTGTGTATTTCTTATTTGATCAATATCATTTTACTCTGATACTCTACTTTATACTGTTCTACGTTGCTATATACATCTATTCTGGCACTCTATCTACTTGATTTTGGTTTATCATGAACGGGATTGATATTATCAAAAGGGGGAGTTTGTTGGAACATGGTTTCACACTCCTTAGGTTTGAGAATATCAACTCCCTGCTTGTATTTGATGAGATTGGTTGTGTGATAGATTGTGCAGGCTGATAGGTGAAAGGAAAGGAGAAGAGCTTCAAAAGGTTACTACCGCCCGGCGACAACCTTATCGCAGCGCGGTAACCATCTCGATCGACGCATATCGGTTCGATGGTCGACAGCCCATTTATCAGCTAAGGAAGGATCGTCGACAATCAAAAGCTACCGCCCGGCGACAGGACGCTACCGCCGGCGGTATCCGGTCGACGTGCATCGAGGGGGCGATCGTCGACGATGGTACCTACCGCTCAGGCGATAGTCTTATCGCAGGCGGTAGAATTATCTGGCGAAATGGCGCTATCGCTCTGACTGGGCGCAGTAACCTTTACCGCCCGGCGATAGCTCTTTTGAAACGGCAGTTTCCTTAATGAGCAGTTATAGTTGCCGTTTCGGGAGATGTGTGGAGACAGCTGGCAGGCGTTACGCGCGAACCTACCGCCCGGCGATAGAGTTATCGCAGGCGGTAGTCTATTTTCTCCAAGACATATAAAAAGCAGCGCCGTTTCCTCAAGACCCAAGTCTCTAGAGATCATTGATGAAGTGCTCCAGGAATACTAAGTTCGGCCGTCTTCCTACGTCCGTTCTACTCGTCTTCGTCAAAGAAAAAGCAAGGTTTCTTCCTCCCGTTCGAGATCGAAGAACTCCGGAGATCAAGGCTTCGCATCGTCTACGTCTAGCGACCGGGTGCTTTCCATCGAAGATCACAAGCACCGGCCGTAGATCTATCCGGAGAACTTCTCAAGAGGGAGAACCTAAACTTTAACGAATATATTTTTGTAATCTCTTTTTGTATCTTTTTCTTCTTCTATTGTTGTAAGTGGTAAGGGAAATCGACCGGGGAAGGTCGTCGGGATCCGGGTTGGATTCTGTGGAAAATCGTCCCGGGATTTGGCGCGTCTAGATCGGGGATCTAGCGGTGCTCTAAGACCCTTCCGGGTGTGGAGGTGAAGAGCGGCTCTAAGACCTTTCGGGGAGAAAGTGAGAGAGCCAACCGGTCCGGGTTTTGGGTCGGTATAGAAAACCCAAAGTTTTCTGCTCTTCGTCTTTGATCTTCGACTTCATGAAGATCGTACTGTAAAACACTCATCTTGTACTTGTATGAAATTGATTGTTATTGAATTTAATACTTGTGTTTAAAATCTTCACTTGTGGTGTGGTTTGCGTTAAGATTCCGTTTATTCAAGCGAAATTTATAAAACCTTATTCACCCCCCCCCTCTAAGGTTGGCCTCCGGATCCAACAGTGCGCACAAAGTTCAATGGTCGTGCGATTACCCCAGACAGGACTCCAGAAAAGAGGAATCAATGCACACGATCAGTGGCGCACGACCGGTGGTCGTGCGCACTAGGTCCAGTGGTCGTGCGATTACCCCAGACAGATTTTGGAAAACGAAGAGTAGTGCGCACGATCAGGGGCGCACGGCCAGTGGTCGTGCGCATTAGATCCCATGATCGTGCGCAGTATTCCTGTTTCACAACCCCCATTGTTCCCCGGCAACGGCGCCAAAAACTTGATGCTAAAGATCACGGTAGTGAACCGGTCGCACAAGTAATATAAAATGGGCGAGTTTTCCCAAGTATCGATCTCTCAAGGAACACAGTAAGGTGGAGTTAATTTTGAGGAGGACTTGAGATTGAAGTCCTTAGGGTCGGCGATAACGATGGGGGTTTTGATATTGCGGACAAAGAAAATAAAACACTATCAACTACTCCTATGCAACGCCGCTATGCGATGCTTCGCCAGGCGGGATGGAAGACTAGTCCGGCCGCTATGCACCGAATCACTAGGCGGATGGGCGAGTATGCTTGCGGATGAGGTGATGAGAATGGCGGAATGAGGGTCGTGAGCACCTCTTCGCTACGCATGCCACTAGCAATTGCTAGTGCGGCAAGGGTGGATGGTGGTTGATGGAATATGGCGCACCTCAAGAAAATAACAAAAATACGAAATCACATAGACATGATTTAATAAAAGCGTTTTACAAATAAGCACACATTATCTATTAATAAAGTTTACAACAACACAAAAACAACAATAAAGGAAGAAGAAGGCAAGAGATCGACCGAATCCGAAGTCTTGCTGAGGATTCACAGTTGGAATCGTCGGGTTGTCAATCCACATCCAAGCTCGGTCCTCAACTGTGTCCGGGGTAGAGAAGGGCTGTCACCACCTTCCAATGGCCTGTCTTCTTCGTGTCATGATAGCGGACGAAAGTTGCAAGCTTCCCTTTGCTTGGTGGTTATGGCGTTGAAGCTTGAAATGAACCCAAGAGATGATGGAGGAGGCCGAGAGGAAGCTCCGACTTGGATTGGGCAGTGAAAGCTTGCCCGGAGCACCTCCCTAGGGTGGAAGATGAAGAAAAATGGCGGAGAAGGCGGAAAACGACGGAGAAATGTCGAGCGATCCCAGCGATCCCGAATTAGGGCGAGACCTGCGATATTTATACAAAGCAGAATTGAACAATGCGCACGATCACGGGCTCACGACGAGTGGTCGTGCGCACTATGTCCAGTGATCGTGCGCACTGGCATGGCAGAATAGGAAGAAGAACTAGGATAACGCACACGAGCAGTGGCGCACGACCAGTGGTCGTGCGCACTAAGTTCAATGGTCGTGCGATTAACGTAGACAGGACTCCAGAAAAGAGGAATCAATGCACACGATCAGTGGTGCACGACCAGTGGTCGTGCACACTAGGTCCAGTGGTCGTGCGATTACCCCAGGCAGATTTTGGAAAACGAAGGGTAGTGCGCACGATCAGGGGCGCACGACCAGTGGTCATGCGCATTAGATCCCATGATCGTGCACCGTATTCCTGTTTCACAACCAGCCAGGAACACGCCCACGACCCCTGTACCGAAAGGAAAAACAAATCACTAATCTGTACAGACATTCCAGGAAATCACAAAAATGAGTACAAACAATAAGAGTAACAAAATACACAACCACGGGCATAAATGTGCACTTCCTATGGAAATAAAGATAATATGAAATATGAATGATATAGAACTAAAAGTGAAGTACAAACTCGTGAAAACTAGCCCAGATGAGTCCGAAAAACCCTATATAAATCGGACTCATCACACCCCCATACTTAAATGTTTGCGCGTCCCGAGCAAACAAAATCTAAGCAGATAGGAAAAATTACTAGCTAACAAAGAAATTGAAAAACAAAGCACCATGCGAACTCGTATGGTCGCGTGCGTAAAAATGCAATAGAGAAAATTTCTAAGGATACAAAATAGTCTATATTTTTCACAATGCGTATCAAAATTTTATTATTATACAAAAATGGAATCACGGTGAATCATCCAGTCACGCGTAGGGAGAAAGTAGACTAATCTCTAGGCGAGCATTCCAAAGATCAGGGCTTAGGATAACCTCCAAAGGAATCCACCAATGTCAGTGACCATATGCTTGCCCTTTCGCATTCTCTCCACGGTACTGGTTTGGTTCACACACGAATCAGTAGGACTTTAGGTGAAGAGATGAGGCTTGGGTTTCGGTGAGGTAAACAATGATAAATAAGAATGGCTATGCACCTAACCCAAATGAGCTATCAAAGAAAGAATCCATCAGCTAACCAAAATATATGCGGGTACACCACACCCCCAAACTTAACTTTTCAAATATGTGTGTGTGTACCGCCTACTCCAAATACAATCTCATTCCCAAAATGATTTTCAATTAAAACTTTTTTCTTTTCACCTTTTTTTTTCTTTACAAATATTTTTCTTTTTTTTTCTTTTTCTTCATTTTATTTTCAAAATTCAGCTGATATAAACTTCGGAGCACTTCCACATTTTCACAAATAATAACACCACATCACATCCCAACATGAAAATATAAAACAATAAACTCGACTTGGGTGTGCGACTAGGATTGGCTATGAGGCCTTGGTGAAATCATGATGGAGCTAAATCAAACGGAGGGGTAGGCACAACGGGGCTAGCAAGGATATGATGTTAGGAACGGTACGAAGCTCAACCGGGCCAAAATGATGGCCTACATCACGCTCATACGAGTGAACTAACCTATACCCATGCTTCAAGAACAGCTTGGGGCAAGTTCTTAGCCAACGAGAAAGACTATCCATCCTCCTGACTCTAGCAATATGAACCTAACGGCCGTCTACACACATCCCTAAGCTACTGTTTGATTCACACCGGATTCACCAACTTTTGAGTAGAATAAAAAGATCTTTACGCAAATAGAAAAGTATAAAACCATAAGCATACAGAAAAATTAAGTCTACTCGAATTTCTACACGAGACAAGAGCAATTGACAAGAGCAATTGGTAGACACAACAAGGTCAACATTTTACTTTGTCTCACAATCCTAAGCCAACACCATAATTTTCCCAAATCTAACGAAGAAATGAGTTTAACTCCCGACACACTAACAGCTAAGCATGCGCTCAAGTGGGTACAGTGGTGTGCAGTGCAATGAACTAATCAAAGTAAAACTATAAAAGCTTCTAGTATGCACATGAGATGTGCACGTGCAAAAGGTAACAAAAGATAACAAAACTGTGTCCTCTTCTCACCACAAAATTAATCCTTTCCCAGCAATGTATCGTCTACTATAGGGAGAAGGTAGGAGGTGAAAGCAATCAATGGAGCTTTCTCAATAGAGGAGGAATCAACCTCCTCACGAGAGAGGATGCTACCATCGATGACTCGAGCTGAAAGCTCCACGTCCTCCTGAAGCTCCTGCGGAGACTCAACCCGCCCAGGCTCAGATAAAGAAGGGTGATCAAGAAATAAAGGAGAAGAAGAACTAAAATAATCAGAAATAGGGGGAGTGCTCCCGGTCTCACTCCCAACAGGATCCAAACATAGCTCATTGTCGGCGTCATATGAATCATGGCGAGGGGAATCCGCGAGCTCGAGGTCCTCGGTGGTGGTTTGGACCTCCTCATCCATCAAGGAAGTGGAAACTTCCTCAACAAAGAGGATCTCCTCATCAACGCACCTCGGTGCATCCACATGTTCCAAGACGTAATACTTTCCATTAATGAAAATAATATCCTCGTCAAACATGGGCACATCCTCAGTCTCAGAATCCCAATCCGACCGAACATCATCAATTGACTCACTAAAAATAGGGATAGATAATTCTTGCAAAGAAGACGGAGGAACAACAACATCAAAGAAAATATGTGCAGGTTCCTCCGGGGGTGAATCAATAAAAGGGGAAGAGTGCATGGGGAGAGACGGTGCCACAATGTCGTCACACCGATCAGCAGAAAGTATGATGGGTATATCCACAGCACCCCCCATAGACAAGGTGGTGCTGCGAACATATCATCAAAATCAGAAGGGGCAGCCGATTGAGAGGTGGATGGAATGAATCGGATACCAGGTTCATCATCCTCCTCCAAGTGGCGCTGAAATTCTGCGCAATCTTTCAACACGTGGTCGGTGCTATGACAACACAAACATCATTTTCCATTACTCCTTGGTACAGGTGGGACTGGAGAGGAATTAGAAAAAGATGAATGCGTAGAAGAGGAGTGAACATAAGACCTGGGTTGGGTGTATGAAGTACCATAAGAAGACGGTGCTCCATACACAGAACCACGAGAATTATGCACCCAATCTTCAGTGGGGCACTCATCACTACCATGCCTATAATCCCCGCACCATCGGCAATGAATATTCATATAAGAATACATGGTGCAACAAGAAGAATTCACCAACAAAAAGTTTCTAAGCAACAATTAACTACACAACACAGATAAAAGAATAGGAAAACCTGCTACAGAAAAATTAAAACTAGTAGAGGAACAAATAAAAACAAAAAAAAACTAAAACAAAGAAGAAACATGAAATATACAAATGGAAAAGGGCTTCTATCTCCTATCTCACTATCCAAAAACTCACACGACTGTCCATTTTATATACCTATTTTCGTACTCATCTGGGCTAGTTTTCACGTGTTTGCACTTCACTTTTAGTTTTATATTGTTCATATTTCATCTTGTCTCCATTTCCATAGGAAGTGCACTCTCATGCCCGTGGTTGTGTATTTTGTTACTTTTATTGTTTGTACTCCTTTTGTGATTGCCTGGAATATCTGCACAGATTAGTGATTTGTTTTTCCTTTCGGTACAGGGGTCGTGTGCGTGTTCCGGGATGGTTGTGAAACAGGAATACTGCGCACGATCGTGGGATCTAATGCACACGACCACTGGTCGTGCGCCCCTGATCGTGTGCACTACTCTTCGTTTTCCAGAATCAGCCTGGGGTAATGGCATGACCACTGGACCTAGTGCGCACGATCACCGCTCGTGCGCCACTGATCGTGTGCATTGATTCCTCTTTTCCTGGAGTCCTGTCTGGGGTAATCGCACGACCAGTGGAGTTTGTGAGAATGACCACTGGCCGTGTGCCACTGCTTGTGCGCGTTATCCCAATTCTTCTTCCTAATCTGCCATGTCAGTGTGCACGATCACTTGACATAGTGCACACGATCACGGGCGCACGACCAGTGGTCGTGCGCACTATGTCCAGTGATCGTGCGCACTGGCATGGCTGATTAGGAAGAAGAATTGGGATAACGCGCACGAGCAGTGGCACACGACCAGTGGTCGTGCGCACTAACTCCACTGGTAGTGCGAATACCCCAGATAGGACTCCACGAAAAGAGTAATCAATGCACACGATCAGTGGAGCACGACCGGTGATCGTGCGCACTAGGTCCAGTGGTCGTGCGATTACCCCAGGCTGATTCTGGAAAACGAAGAGTAGTGCGCACGATTAGGGGCGCACGACCAGTGGTCGTGCGCATTAGATCCCATGATCGTACGCAGTATTCCTGTTTCACAACCATCCCAGAACACGCACACGACCCATGTACCGAAAGGAAAAACAAATCACTAATATGTGCAGACATTCCAGGCAATCACAAAAAGGAGTACAAACAATAAAAGTAACAAAATACACAACCACGGGCATAAGAGTGCACTTCCTATGGAAATAGAGACAAGAGGAAATATGAATGATATAGAACTAAAAGTGAAGTGCAAACGCGTGAAAACTAGCCTAGATGCGTCCGAAAATAGGTATATAAAATGCACTCATCACACCCCCAGAATTAACTGTTTGCACATCCCGAGCAAACAAAATCTAAGCAGATAGGTAAAATGATTTAGCTAATAAGGAAATTGCAATACGGAGTACCATGCGAAGTCGAATGCTCGCACGCATAAAAATATAATAGAAGAAATTTCTAAGTATACAAAATAGTTTATATTTTTCACAATACGTATCAACATTTTATTATTACTCAAAAATGGAATCACGGTGAATCATCCGGTCACGCGTAGGAAGAAAGTAGGCAGGCCACTAAGGTGAGCTTTGCCATAGATCGGGGCTCAGGATCACCTCCAAAGGAATCCACCAATGTCAGGGACCATACGCTTGCCCGTTCACACTCTCTCCACGACACTAGGTAGACTCATGCGCAAATCCGTAGGACTTTAGGATAATTACGGGGCTTGGGTTACGGTGAGATAAATAATGATAAAAAGAAAGGCTATGCACCTAACCCAAATGAGCTACCCAAAAAAAGAATCCAACCGCTAACCACAATATATGCTGGTACACCACACCTCCAGACTTAACTTTTAACATAGGGGTGTGTGCACCGCATAATCCAAATATAATCACATTTCCAAAAATATTTTCAATTTAAACTTTTTCTTTTCACTTTTTTTTCTTTACAAATATGTTTTTTTCTTCATTTTATTTTCACAATTCAGCAGATATAGACTGGGAGCACTTCCACATTTTCACAAAATATAACACCACATCACATCCGAACATGAAAATATAAAACACTAAACTCGACTTCGGTGTGCGACTAGGATAGGCTATGGGGCTTTGGTGAATGAAGGTGGAGCTGAATCAAAAGAATGGTAGGCACAACGGGGCTAGCAAGTATATGACGTTAGGAACGGTACAAAGCTCAACCGTGCCAAAATGATGGCCTACATCACGCTTACGCTAGACTAACCAAGTACCCATGCTTCGAGAGTAGTTTGGGGGAAGTTCTTAGCCACCGAGAAAGAAGATCCTTCCTCCCAACTCGAGCAAAACGAGTCTAGTGACGGCTACACACATTCATATACTACCGTTTGATTCACACCAGATTCACCAACTTTTGAGTAGAATAAAAAGATCTTTACGCAAATAGAAAGGTATAAAACCATAAGCATATAGAAAAATTAAATCTACACGAATTTCTACACGAAACGAGAGCAGTTGACTAGAAACACAACAAGGTCAACATTTTACTTTGTCTCACAATCATAAGCCAGCACCATAATTTTCCCAAATCTAACGAAGAAATGAGTTTAACTCACGGCACACTAATAGCTAAGCACACGCTCAAGTGGGTGCAGTGGTGTGTGATGCAATGAACTAATCATAATAAATCTATAAAAGCTTCTAGTATGCACATGAGATGTGCACGTGCAAAAGGTAACAAAACTGGCTCTCCCCCAGACTTAAACTAAACTACACAGCATATGATAGAGAAATTAAAATCATAAATAGCTAAGGGAAGAGGTTACCCAATGCTCAGCTAGTGAGCATACCAGAAGACGCGTGGAAACCTGAAGTAGGCCCGCCATACGAAGAATCTCAACCCCGCCAACACGACGTTGTCAAGAATACCTGCAGAGGTGTGCTCCGCAAAAACAAAAGAAAATATACAAAAAGAAATGCTAAAACTAAAATAGACATGAAAAATAAAAATGCAGGAAATATTAGATAACTACTGGGGTTATTGTCATCCCAGCATGACTTATTCGTCTACGAAAATGTTCTAGCTAATGGGCCAATGAAAAGAAAAATGCACAGGTAACTGTTCCATTATCCGTTGCGGTAACGGGTACCGATACGGTGATAAAACAGTTACCCTCTGCCTAAATAATCATACCTGCTCCTCGCAGGCAGAGGAAATAGGAAGTAGGATGAGGAGGAGGCCTGGTCCTCACTCATCTCACCACAAAACAAATCCTTGCCAAGCAAGGTTTCGTCCACCACAAGTATGCTGGGGGCGAAGGTGACAGTTGTAACACCGCCTATCCGTCGCATAGTATATAGCAGTAGGTCCGGCCAGGGCCCGACGCCATATACCACAGACAGACCGGGCGGTTACTCATGGAAACCATCCAACCAATCAACGTCCTACACAGAGAATTCTAGCGGAAGCAGTTTATAATAGTTGTAACAAAGAACCCAGCATTAAAGCATGAATGTCCACTAACCATAATAGGAATGTATACAAAATACCAACATAAGCCTTAAGGCCTTACAAAATGTTTCACTTGATATTACATGATTTACAAACCACGGCACGCAGGCCGGTCATACATGAATAAAATAGTAAACACTTCCATTTGGGCCTTCGAGGGCCGGCTTCGCAAAAAGGGCTTTTAACCGCTATTGACCGCTTGGTCCAGCAGCACCAGCAAGCAACAAACCACCGCATGGTGGCAAAACAAGGCAACAGTCAGCAATGCTGACCAAATTATAACGATCCCGCCCCTGACTCGGGGCTGCGATGCTCCTTCCCTGCATTTCATTAGCATAAGCGAGCAATACATATATATAGCCATTTTATCACAGACGTTGGCTCGCACGGCCACACGCCCCGTGCTCTCAGGGCACATTCTCGGTGAGCCGGTCAATGTCACGTCAATTAAAGCCATAGACATTCCGGACTCACCACCGCCACTATGACGGCCAAACCTATGAGCAATTTGTCTTCCTGGGCTGGGTCACGACAATTTAAGCCATTGACCACCGAAGACCCTAATCTATGCCAACGGCAAGTGCCACGTGCCTTTAGGTCTCTTTAATCGAACGACATAGAACGGGTACGGTTCCATCTAACCCGTGCTCACATCGCCACGACAATTTAAGCCATATGCGCGGGTCAAACTTCCATCGAGTCCCATTTCCATCCCAAGTCACATAACCCGGTTATGTTCAAGTTGGCTCTCAGGCCACCAAGTTGGCAAGATCTCGTATCCGCCCAGTTTTCCGGGTGCACCTTTGGATTAGTCCCCAAGGCTCCCTGCTGCAATCTACCGTGTAGAAAACCCGAAAAACAATCAATAGCACGGAGTCTTCTCCGGCATTTATGCAATGCAACATCACCGATCCAGACCAACATGTCTGGGTAGGCTTCACACATCATACCTATGTCAGTTCTCACTTACGGACTCTAAACAACGGGGACTTCACATATCTACCCGAAGGAACGCCTCCAACTCTCCGCAAACTCGCGAGAGCGGGCCTCCTATGCAAAGAAGGAGAGCTACTCATGCTCAAGAAGAGAATCGTTACCCTAGCGTTCCTCTTTGGCGCCATTGAAAAGTAAGCGGATGAAAAGCACCGCACTAGCTTTACCTCCGTGGATCCGGAGTCGGCTCGCGATTCGGAGCTTCGAAGCTCCTCCAATGGCCGGATCTAGCTCCTTCTTCCTTTCTTGGCTCTCCTTTCTCTCTAAGGTTTTAGAAAGATGATAACTTATGAAAAGTGAGGGTTTCTAAGTCCAATCCCGGGTATATCCCTTCAGGAACAACCCCCAGCCGTTGGATCCCAAAATAAAGAAACGAATGGCTTTGATTCGGGACTGAAATGCCCAATCTGGACCGAACACGGCCTGACACACGCCCGTGTCCAGGGCCGTGTGCCTCATTCGCCGTCAAAATCGGCTCGCCTGGAACCTCACACGGGTATTGAACACTCCCGTGTTCGAGCTGACACGCCCGTGTTCCACCTGACACGGCCGTGTGGCCAGCCGTGTACCCCCATCATTTTTCCCCGAAAACAACCCGAGCACTGCTCGGGTTCTAGGACACGCCTGTGTCCTTGTCCGTGTCACCTTGACACGCATGAGCCCCAAGCCGTGTACACGGTCTCGACACTCGTCACTTCATCGAGCGAAGATCGTCGACCTGATGACACGGCCTTGGACACGCCCATTTCCTAGGTTGTGTGCCTTGTCTCGACACAATGTCGAGCCCAAAGTGTTGACTTCCCGGGACGAGTGTCGACACGGGTCGACACGCCATGCGACACGCCCGTGTCGCAGGCCGTGTGCCATGTCTCGACACTACGTCGAATGCAGAGTGTCGACTGCACGGCTAAGTGTCGACACGGGTCGACACGCCCTGCGACACGCCCGTGTCGTAGGCCGTGTGCCCAGACTCGACACAATGTCGAGACCAAAGTGTCGACTTCCCGGCTGAGTGTCGACACAAGCTTGACACTCCCTGGGACACGCCCGTGTCCCAGGCCGTGTGCCTGCAGCCTGAACCCAAAACTGGCCCAAAACGTCCCCCGTCGCTCCTTTGAGTTTCGGGGCGTTACAACTCTCCCCCTCTTAAAAGAATTTCGTCCTCGAAATTATATAAAGGAAAGACATGTACAAAACCAAAATTTGTACCTGAGCGGAACAACTCCGGATACTCGTCAAGCATAGTCTGCTCTCGCTCCCAAGAGAGCTCCTCACGACAGCAATTGTCCCACCGGATCTTGACCATCCTGATCTCTTTATTGCGTAGCCGCTTGACCTCCGAGTCCTCAATCCGCACGGGCTTGACCTTTGTCGTCAGCCCACTATCCACCGGCACTTGATCAACCGTGATCACTTGCGTAGGCTCTTGCACCGCCTTTCGAAGCACTGAAATATAAATACATCGTGTAAACCACTAAGCTCCACTAAAAGCTTCAACCGATAGGCCGCTTCACCATCTCGCTCCAGAACCTCAAACGGTCCAAGGTACCTCAGGCTTAGCTTTTTCAATCGCCGCACCCGGGAGACACCCTTGAACGTCTTGATCTTTAAGTATACATAATCGCCCACAGCGAACTCCACGTTCCTGTGCTTGGCATTATAGTACTTTGCTTGCCGGTCCTGAGCGATAAGCAACCTCTCCCGAATGGTTCTCACCAAAGAAGTAGCATCCTCCACTTCTGATCTCTTATACAACTTTGACTCACCCGTTTCTATCCAAGCCAACGGCGTGCGACATTTTCTACCATATAGGGCCTCGAAAGGCGCCATCTGAATACTCGCTTGGTAGCTATTGTTGTATGCAAACTCCACCAAATAAAGATGGTCTTACCATTGCTTTCCAAAATCCAAGACACACATGCGGAGCATGTCTTCCATGGTTTTATTGACCCTCTCGGTCTGCCCATCTGTTTGCGGATGGAAGGCTGTGCTGAATTTCAACTTTGTTCCCAACATTTGCTGCACTAGCCTCCAATCATTGGACGTGAACTGCCCATCTCGGTCACTCACGATGCTGCGGGGCACACCATGAAGCCGTACTATGTTATCCACATAAAGTTTTGCCAACTTCTCCACCGGATCATCCTTCCTATGCGGAATAAAATGCGACACCTTCGTTAATCGATCAACAACCACCCAAATGGCGTCGTTCCCCTTTTGCGACCTTGGCAAACCGTGCACAAAGTCCATAGAGATGTCGTCAAATTTCCACTCCGGAATAGGCAAGGACTTAAGAAACCCTCCCGGCTTTTGGCACTCCGCCTTTACCAAGGCGCAATGTTTGGCACTTTGCTACGTATAGCGCCACATCCTTCTTCAAACCCATCCACCAAAACAGTTTCTTCACATAACGGTACATCTTCGTGCTCCCCGGGTGAATCGAGTACTTGGTATGGTGTGCCTCGTACAACAACTCCACCAGCAAATTATCCACACTTGGGACGCACAGACGACCGTCTTTCCAAAGTAATCCGTCCTCCACGACGAATTGGGAATTTGACCCATCCAGAGCCTCTACCATGAACTGCTTCATATGAGCATCCATATCCAAAGCCTGCCGAATACGATCAGCCAGGTAATATTGGACTTCAGTCCAGTTCAGAACTGCTTCAGTTCTTGATTTTCTATCCACATAAACAATCTCCAACGCCTCCAACTCTCGCACCAACCGCTCATCATGCACCGATAGCCAATTGGCTTGAGCTGGGGCTCGGCGACTCAGCGCGTCCGCAACCGCATTCCCTTTGCCAGGCACGTAGTGGATCTTGAATGTATAGTCCCCCAGGAACTCCATCCATCTACGATGCTGCATATTCAGATCCTTCTGATCAATAAGATACTTCAGGCTCTTGTGATTGGTGTAGATATCAATCTTCACACCGTACAAATAGTGTCTCCACAGCTTCAAGGCAAAAATCACGGCCGCTAACTCCAAGTCATGGACCGGATAATTCCTCTCATGCACTTTTAGCTGTCTCGAGCCATAAGCTATTACACTTCCGTGTTGCAGTAGCACGCAACCCAAACCGCTGCCCGAAGCATCACTATAAATCTCATAGCCTTCAGTCCCACATGGCGAACTCAGCACAGGTGCCGTGGTCAACCGACACTTCAACTCCTCAAAAGCTCGCGCGCACTCCGGCGTCCAAACGAACTTATGCTCCTTCCTCGTCAAAGTAGTGAGAGGTAACGCTATCCGCGAGAAGTTCTCTACGAAACGCCTATAATATCCGGCAAGCCCCAGAAAACTCCGGACTTCCGCTAACGTAACAAGCTCAGGCCACTCCCGTATCGCAACAATCTTCGCCGGATCCACAGCAATACCCTCTCCACTCACTATATGCCCGAGGAACGCCACTGAGGATAGCCAAAACTCACACTTCGAGAACTTGGCATACAACTGATTTCTCCTTAGCGTTTGCAACACCAAATGAATGTGCTTGAAGTGATCTTCCTCACTTTGCGAGTACACCAAAATATCGTCTATGAAGACGATCACGAAATGGTCCAAGTACTCCCTGAAAGTCCTGTTCATCAAATCTATGAACACTGACGGCGCATTAGTCAGCCCAAACGGCATGACCGTAAACTCATAATGCCCATATCTCGTACTAAACGCTTTCTTCGGGATATCACTCTCCCTTATTCGCAGCTGATAGTACCCAGTATTGAGATCCAACTTCGAGTACACCGTCGACCCGACTAACTGATCAAAAAGATCATCAATCCGGGGGATCGGGTACTTGTTCTTCTCCGTCAGCTTGTTGAGCTCCCTATAATCAATACATAGCCTCAAGCTTCCGTCCTTCTTCTTAACAAAGAGGACTGGTGCGCTCCAAGGCGAAGAACTCGGGCGCACATACCCTTGCTCCAACAACTCTTGCAGTTGAACTTTCAGCTCCGCTATTTCCTTAGGCGCTAGCCGATAAGGAGATCGTGACATAGGCTTTGCACCTGACACTAGCTCGATCGTAAAATCTATCTCCCGTTGAGGCGGGGCTCCAGGAAGATCTGCAGGGAACACATCAGGGTATTCCGATACCACTGAAATACAATGCAATGCGGGCTTCGGCTTTGCAACCGCCACTAGTGTAAAGAACAGTTCTGCACCGGCACGAACTGCCTTCACCACCTGAAGAGCAGACATCAACGTCTTGCTCGACCCCTTTAAGCCCGTAAAAGTCGTTTCACGACTTGCTCCCAGCTTGACTTCCTTGCTACCGCAATCTATATGGGCCTGCATCTCCGAGAGCCAGTCCATGCCAAATATGACATCGAACTCCACTAACGGAAGTAAAGACGCCTGCAGATCGAACTCCTGATTCCCAATACGAATTTTAACATCGCAGATCCTATCCGCGTGCATCGAACATCCATTGGGCAACAACACATCCAACTTATCCTTCGCCATCGAAGAAGGGACTCCGATGCGTGATATAAATCCTTTGGACAAGAAGGAGTGTGAAGCTCCCGTATCGAAGAGTGCTCGTGCCGGATTTTCACAAATCAATACAAATCCTAAACAAGCAGTGGTAAGGTAACATGTGCATAACAAGTATTTAAAGAAATCGACTTGCTATAAATTAAACCGTACCTGTCACTACATCAGCCTGTTTGGTGGCCTCCTGTTGTCCAAGATTATAGACCCTTGGTTGGGCCGGAGCATAATGGGATGCAGTCGACTCCGCCGGCTTTCCCTTCTCTTCATAAGTAGCTCCCGGCCTTCTCTCGGACTTAGGACGTCCGCTCCAACAGTCACGGGCAAAATGCCCCGTCTTTCCACAAGTAAAACACGTACCCTGTGTCCGACCCGTAGTCGCCCCAGAAGCACCAGAAGGAGCTGGACCCGAAGTCCTATGCTTCTTGAAAGACCTCCGATAGCCGGACTTTGAAGTAGTCGGCACTTTAAACTCAGATTTCCTATCACCCAAGCTTTTCTTTGCTTGCACATTCTTCATGTCCTTCTCCAAGGACCGGGCAGTATTGACCAAGGTTAAGAAACCCTGCGTCATCGGCCCCGACAGTAGTAATCTCAACTCATCTCTCAAGCTTTCATAGAAACTATTAGTCTTGCGCTCCTCATCCATGATGGTGGAGCTAGCATAACGACTCAGCCGAGTAAACTCGTGGAGATATTCATCCACGCTCCTCTCACACTGAACCAACTTCAGAAACTCATTCTCCATCGAAATCCTCTGAGTAGAGGGGAGGTATCTTGCTAAGAACAATCCCGAGAACTCTTCCATCGGAACGTCTATAAGTTGTCTAGCTCTCAAATGATGCAGCTCCAAACCTTCCCACCACATCCTCGCTTCACCGTCCAGAAGGAACGTAGCGATGGTGGTCATTTGCCACTCCTCCGTCTTCGTTGCTGTCATGACTCTCTTCACCCTGGAGAGCCAGTCTTCATCCTGAGATGGGGTTCCCAACCCCGAGAATACCGGAGGGTTAAAGCTCATTACATGCTTAAGCTGCCTCTCGGCTGCCCTCCTTGGCACCACCGGTTCCACAACCACTTGCTCCACTCTCCTCGGCTCAGCCTCTTGAAGAGGTTCCTGCTCCATCACAGGAGCGGGCTGCTGCGTTTGCCTTGCAGGCTGCACATTTATCACGGCCAACACCGCTTCAGCCACCAATCATATGTTCTCAACCGATAGAGGTGTTGCGGGAGCAACATCCGGTGCACTACTAGCCTCAAAAACTCGGCGTTCTGACGGCCCAACACCACTTCTGGTCACCTATAGTGGTACAAAACACCGTTAAGCGACCAAATAAAATTACAAGCAGTAATTATAGGAACACGCAGGTTCCTCAAACACGAGTATTTTCATTCATAAGTGGACATTCATGGGTTCTTTTACCGTTATAACGATGACGCACACAATGTGCTCACCACCCCTTAAAAAGAATTCGCCCACGAATTCAGGTTAAGCCCGACCAAAACCAGTAGTCTGATACCAAATTGTAACACCCCCTATCTGTCGCATAGTATATAGCAGTAGGTACGGCCGGGGCCCGACGCCATATACCACAGACAGACTGGGCGGTTACTCATGGAAACCATCCAACCAATCAACGTCCTACACAGAGCATTCTAGCGGAAGCAGTTTATAATAGTTATAACAAAGAACCCAGCATTAAAGCATGAATGTCCACTAACCAGAATAGGAATGTATACAAAATACCAACATAAGCCTTAAGGCCTTACAAAATGTTTCACTTGATATTACATGATTTACAAACCACGGCACGCATGCCGGTCATACATGAATAAAACAGTAAACACTTTCATTTGGGCCTTCGAGGGCCGGCTTCGCAAAAAGGGCTTTAGCCCGCTATTGACCGCTTGGTCCAGCAGCACCTGCAAGCAACAAACCAGCGCACGGTGGTAAAACAAGGCAACGGTCAGCAATGCTGACCAAATTATAACGATCCCGCCCCCGACTCGGGGCAGCGATGCTCCTTCCCTGCATTTCATTAGCATAAGCGAGCAATACATATATATAGCCATTTTATCACAGACATTGGCTCGCACGGCCACACGCCCCGTGCTCTCAGGGCACATTCTCGGTGAACCGGTCGATGTCACGTCAATTAAGGCCATAGACATTCCGGATTCACCACCGCCACTATGACGACCAAACCTATGAGCAATTTGTCTTCCTGGCCTGGGTCACGACAATTTAAGTCATTGACCGCCGAAGACCCTAATCTATGCCAACGGTAAGTGCCACGTGCCTTTAGGTCTCTTTAACCGAACGACATAGAATGGTACGGTTCCATCTAACCCGTGCTCACATCAAAACGACAATTTAAGCCATATGCGCGGGTCAAACTTCCACCGAGTCTCATTTCCATAAAAAGTCACATAACCCGGTTATGTTCAAGTTGGCTCTCAGGCCACCAAGTTGGCAAAATCTCGTATCTGCCCAGTTTTCCGGGTGCACCTTTGGGTTAGTCCCCAAGGCTCCCTGCTGCAATCTACCATGTAGAAAACCCGAAAAACAATCAATAGCACGGAGTCTTCTCCGACATTTATGCAATGCAACATCACCGATCCAGACCAAAATATCCGGGTAGGCTTCACACATCATGCCTATGTCCGTTCTTGCTTACGGACTCTAAACAACGGGGACTTCACATATCTACACGCAGGAACGCCTACAACTCTCCGCAAACTCGCGAGAGCGGGCTTCCTATGCAAAGAAGGAGAGCTACTCATGCTCAAGAAGAGAATCGTTACCCTAGCGTTCCTCTTTGGCGCCATTGAAAAGTAAGCGGATGAAAAGCACCGCACTAGCTTTGCCGCCGTGGATCCAGAGTCGGCTCGCGATTCGGAGCTTCGAAGCTCCTCCAATGGCCGGAGCTAGCTCCTTCTTCCTTCCTTGGCTCTCCTCTCTCTCTAAGTTTTTAGAAAGATGATAACTTATGAAAAGTGAGGGTTTATAAGTCCAGTCCCGGGTATATCCCTTCAGGAACAACCCACAGCCGTTGGATCCCAAAATAAAGAAACGAACGACTTTGATTCGGGACTGAAATGCCCAATCTGGACCGAACACGGCCTGGCACACGCCCGTGTCCAGGGCCGTGTGCCTCATTTGCCATCAAAATCGGCTCGCCTGGAACCTCACACGGGTATTGAACACGCCCGTGTTCGAGCTGACACGCCCGTGTTCCACCTGACACGACCGTGTGGCCGGCCGTGTACCCCCATCATTTTTCCCCGAAAAAAACCCGAGCACTGCACGGGTTCTAGGACACGCACGTGACCTTGCCCGTGTCACCTTGACACGTCTGGGCCCCAAGCCGTGTACATGGTCTCGACACTCGACACTTCGTCGAGTGAAGATCGTCGACCTGATGACACGGCCTTGGACACGCCCGTGTCCTAGGCCGTGTGCGTTGTCTCGACACAATGTCGAGCCCAAAGTGTGGACTTCCCGGGACGAGTGTCGACATGGGTCGACACGCCATGCGACACGCCCGTGTCGCAGGCCGTGTGCCATGTCTCGACACTACGTCGAATGCAGAGTGTCGACTGCGCGGCTAAGTGTCGATACGGGTCGACACGCCCTGCGACACGCCCGTGTCGCAGGCCGTGTGCCTAGTCTCAACACAATGTCGAGACCAAAGTGTCAACTTCCCGGCTGAGTGTCGACACAAGCTTGACACACCCTGGGACATGCCCGTGTCCCAGGCCGTGTTCCTGCAGCCAGAACCCAAAACTGGCCCAAAATGTCCCCCGTCGCTCCTTTGAGTTTCGGGGCGTTACAACAGCAGCGGCTTCCACTGTGAAGGAGGTAAGAACCTCCTCACATAAGAGGATGCACTAGTCGACAGCCTGAGCGCAAGGATCAACGTCAACCCAACTTACCCATGGAGATTCAACATGCACAGGCTCAGATAAGGAAGGGGGGTCAAGAAAAAAAGAGATGAAGAACATAAAGAAATAATCGGGGGAGTGATCCCGGTTTTACTCCCCAAAGGCTGAGGTAGAAAAATATCATCAGTAATGTCGACAATGCTATAAGGCTTGGCCGGATCCATAGAGGCCTCCACCAAGACTTGGACTCCCTCCTTTGGTATCGAGGGCGAAACCTCGACACCAGGAAGGTTGTCCTCCTCCATGGGAGTGGAAACAACCCATGTATCACAAGCCTCAACTTGTGTTTCATCGTCGAAAATGTCGTCAGAGACAACTGAAGTAGAATGCACAAAAGGCGGAAGAACTTTGCTTGGATAAAAGTCAAGCGCAGGTTCCTCACAAAGAATCAGCTCCATGCTTGGAGATGTATGCACAGGAGAGATGGGCTCAGCCATGTCGAAGCCTAGATCATCCACACATCTGGCAGTTGTATCCACATCATTCCCTTCAACAAATGAAGGTGACAAGGATACATAACCAGATGATGAAGGTGTGCTACCAAGGGTAGGAGTCGGGATGATCCGGATGTCCGGCTCATCATCCTCTTCCATAACACGGAGGTACTTGGCATAATCCTTCAGGACATGATCTGTTCTACGACAATACAAACACTTTCTCCCATTACTCTGCGGTGTTTGTGGGGCCAGAGAGGAATAAGAGAACGGTGTACATGGCGAGGAAGATTGACCATAAACTCGGGGCACAGTTTTTGAAGGGCTATACAAATACAACATCTCATGCATTGTGCGCTGAGGCTTATGCTCAATATCTCTCGTAGGGCATTCATGACTAGCGTGGGAAGGCTTTCCACACTAATGACATTGGGCATACGAATATCTCCACATTGTGTCGAAATAGCAGATTCAAAATAAATTGTGCAAATTACTAAATCCAACAATATATTACTATAATTGTCTAAACAAATAAGGAAAAGGCAGGCAAAACAGAAATAGAACAAAACAAAAGCGATTTACAAAGGAAAAGGAAAGCAATCTCACGTCTCCCTCTCAAGAAACTCACACGACTGTGTTCCCCGGCAACGGCGCCAATAACTTGATGCGTAAGATCACGGCAGTGAACCGGTCGCACAAGTAATATAAAGTGGGCGAGTTTTCCCAAGTATCGATCTCTCAAGGAACACAGTAAGGTGGAGTTAATTTCGAGGAGGACTGGAGAGTGAAGTCGTCAAGGTCGGCGGTAACAATGGGGGTTTTGATATTGCGGACAAAGAAAATAAAACACTATCAACTACTCCTATGCAACGCCATTAAGCGATTCTTCGCCAGGCGGGATGGAAGACTAGTCGGGCCGCTATGCACCGAATCACTAGCCGGATGGGCGAGTAGGCTTGCAGATGAGGTGGTTAGAACAGTGGAATGAGGGTCCTCAACACCTCTTCACTACGCACGCCACTAGCAATTGCTAGTGCGGCAAGGGTGGATGGATGGATACGCGGGCGCAACTCAAGCAACTTAAGCAGTAAAATGAAATAGGAATCACATAGACATGAACCACATAACATATACAACCAAAGTGCACATCATCAATATAAATAGATTTAAACACCAATATTCAACAAGAAAATAAGAACAAGTCAAGAGATCGACCGAATCCGAAGTCTTGCTGAGGATTCACGGTTGGAATCATCGGGTTGTCAATCCGGGTCCAAGCTCGGTCCTCAAATGCGTCCGGGGTAGAGAAGGGCTGTCACCACCTTCCAATGGCCCGTCTTCTTCATGTCACGATTGCGGAAGAAAGTTACAAGCTTTCCTTTACTTGTTGGAGATGGAGTCAAACACTACTTGAAGCTCACGGATGAAGGAGAAGGCTGAGAGGAAACTCCGGCTTGGATTTGGCGGTGAAAGCTTGCCCGGAGCACCTCCCTAGGGTGGAAGATGAAGAAACACGGTGGAGAAGGCGGAAAATGGCGAAGAAATATTGAGCGATCTAAGGTATTATGAATTAGGGCGAGACCTGCGATATTTATACAAAGCAGAAATGAACAATGCGCACGATCACGACAGTGAACCAGTCGCACAAGTAATATAAAGTGGGCATGTTTTCCCAAGTATCGATCTCTCAAGGAACACAGTAAGGTGGAGTTAATTTCGAGGAGTACTTGAGATTGAAGTCCTTAGGGTCGGTGGTAACGATGGGGGTTTTGATATTGCGTACAACGAAAATAAAGCACTATCAACTACTCCTATGCAACGCCGTTATGCGATGCTTCGCCAGGCGAGATGGAAGACTAGTCGGGCCGCTATGCACTGAATCACTATGCGGATGGGCGAGTAGGCTTGCGGATGGGGTGGTTAGAACAACGGAATGAGGGTCGTGAGCACCTCTTCACTACGCACGCCACTAGCAATTGCTAGTGCGACAATGGTGGATGGATGGATACGCGGGCGCAACTCAAGCAACTTAAGTGGTAAAATGAAATAGGAATCACATAGACATGAACCACATAACATATACAACCAAAGTGCACATCATCCATATAAATAGATTTAAACACCAATATTCAACAAGAAAACAAGAACAAGTCAAAAGATCGACCGCATCCGAAGTCTTGCTAAGGATTCACGGTTGGAATCGTCAGGTTGTCAATTCGGGTCCAAGCTCGGCCCTCAACTGCGTCCGGGGTAGAGAAGGGCTGTCACCACCTTCCAATGGCCAGTCTTCTTCGTATCACGATTGCGGAAGAAAGTTGCAAGCTTTCCTTTGCTTGTTGGCGATGGATTCAAACCCTACTTGAAGCTCACGGATGAAGGAGAAGGTTGAGAGGAAGCTCCGGCTTGGATTTGGCGGTGAAAGCTTGCCCGGAGCACCTCCCTAGGGTGGAAGATGAAGAAAAACGGCGGAGAAGGCGGAAAACGGCGGAGAAAATGTCGAGCGATCCAGCGATCCCTAATTAGGGCGAGACCTGCGATATTTATACAAAGCAGAATTGAACAATGCGTACGATCACGGGCGTACGACCAGTGGTCATGTGCACTATGTCCTGTGATCGTGCGCACTGGTATAGCAGATTAGGAAGAAGAATTGGGACAATGCGCACGAGCAGTGGCGCACGACCAGTGGTCGTGCGCACTAAGTCCAATGGTCGTGCGATTACCCCAGACAGGACTCCAGAAAAGAGGAATCAATGCACACGATTAGTGGCGCACGACCAATGGTCGTGCGCGCTAGGTCCAGTGGTCATGCGATTACCCCAGGAAGATTTTGGAAAACGAAGAGTAGTGCATATGATCAGGGGTGCACGACCAGTGGTCGTGTGCATTAGATCATATGATCGTGCACCGAATTCTTGTTTTACAACCAGTCCGGAACACACACACGACCCCTGTACTGAAAGGAAAAACAAATCACTAATCTCTGTAGACATTCCAGACAATCTCAAAAAAGAGTACAAACAATAAAAGAACAAAAATTACACAACCACGGGCCTAAGTGTGCACTTCCTATGAAAATAGAGACAAGATGAAATATGAACGATATATAACTAAAAGTGAAGCGCAAATGTGTGAAAACTAGCTCAAATGAGTTCGAAAATAGGTATATAAAATGGACTCATCACACCCCCAGACTTAACTGTTTGCGCGTCCCAAGCAAACAAAATCTAAGCAGATAGGGAAAATTACTAGCAAACAAAAAAATTGCGATACGGAGTACCATGCGAAGTTGCATGCTTGCATGCGTAAAAATATAATAGAAGAAATTTCTAAGTATGCAGAATAGTTTATATTTTTCACAATGCGTATCAAAATTTTATTACTACTCAAAAATAGAATCACAGTGAATCAACCGGTCACGAATAGAGAGAAAGTAGACTAATCGCTAGGCGAGCATTCCAAAGATCAGGGCTCAGGATAACCTCCAAAGGAATCCACCAATGTCGGTGACCATATACTTGCCCTTTCGCATTCTCTCCACGGCACTGGTTGAGTTCACACACGAATCAGTAGGACTTTAGGTGAAGAGATGGGGCTTTGGTTTCGGTGAGGTAAACAATGATAAATAAGAATGGCTATGCACCTAACCCAAATGAGCTATCAAAGAAAGAATCCATCAGCTAACAAAAATATATGCGGGTACACCACACCCCCAAACTTAACTTTTAACATATGGGTGTGTGCACCGCCTACTCCAAAAATAATCACAACTTAAATAGGATTTTCAATTATACCTTTTATTTTCACTCTTAGTGTTCTTTTTTTTTCTTTATTCAAATCATCTTTTTTTTTTGCAATTTCAGCAAATATAACATTGGAGCACACCCACATAATCACAAGTAAAATCACCACATCACACCCCAACATTAAAATGTAAACACTAAAGCTCAACTTGGGTGTGCGACTAGGATTGGCAATAAGGCTTTTGGTGAAATCATGGTGGAGCTGAATCAAAAGTAGGGGTAGGCACAACGGGGCTAGCGAGGATATGATGTTAGGAATGGTACAAAGCTCAACCTGGTCAAAATGATGGCCTACATCATGCTCATGCGAGTGAACTAACCTATACCCATACTTCAAGAATAGCTTGGGGCAAGTTCTTAGCCAACGAGAAAGACTATCCATCCTCCCGACTCGAGCAATACGAACCTAACGGCCATCTACACACATCCCTAAGCTACCGTCAGATTCACACCGGAATCACCAATTTTTGAGTAAAATAAAAAGTCTACAAAAATAGAAAAATATAAAACTATATGCATACAGAAAATTAAATCTACTCCAATTTCTACACGAGACGAGAGCACTTGACTAGGAGCACAACAAGGTCAACATTTTACTCCGTCTCACAATCCTAAGCCAGCACCATAATTTTCCCAAATCTAACGAAGAAATGAGTTTAACTCGCGGCACACTAACAGCTAAGCACACGCTCAAGTGGGTGCAGTGGTGTGTGATGCAATGAACTAATCATAATAAATCTATAAAAGCTTCTAATATGCACATGAGATGTGCACGTGCAAAAGGAAACAAAACTGGCTCTCCCCAGACTTAAAGTAAACTACACAGCATATGATAGAGAAATTAAAATCACAAAGAGATAAGGGAAGAGGTTACCCAATGCTCAACTAGTGAGCATACCAGAAGATGCGTGGAAACCTGAAGCAGGCCCGTCATATGAAGAATCACAACCCCGCCAATGCGATTTGCGATGAATACCTGCAGGGGTGAGCTCCGCAAAAACAAAACAAAAGTATACAAACTACAAAAAAAATACTAAAACTAAATAAACATTAAAAACAAAATTCAAAAAATGAAAGATAAGTACTGGGGTTATTGTCATCCCAGCACGACTTATTCGGCTACGAAAAGGTTCTAGCTAATGGGCCTATGAAAAGAAAAATGCACAGGTAACTGTCCCAATATCCGTTTCGGTAACGGGTACCGATACGGCGATAGAACAGTTACCCCTCTACCTAAATAGTAATACCTGCCCAACACAGGTAGAGGAAATAGGAAGTAAGAAGAGAAGGAGCGCTGCTCCTCACTATTCTCACCACAAAATGAATCCTTGCCTAGCAAGGTTTCGTCCACCACAAGTTCGCTAGGGACGAAGGTAATGACCGAGGCTTCCACTGTGAAGGAGGTATCAACCTCCTCACACAAGAGGATGCACTCGTCGACATCCTGAGCGCAATGCTCAACGTCAGCCCAACTTACCCGTGAAGATTCAACCTGCACAGGCTCAGATAAGGAAGGGGGGTCATGAAATAAAAGAGACGAAGAACATAAAGAAATAATCGGGGGAGTGATCCCGGTTTCACTCCCCAAAGGCTGAGGTAGAAAAATATCGTCAGCAATGTCGACAATGCTACAAGGCTCGGCCGGATCCATAGAAGCCTCCACCAAGACTTGGACTTCCTCCTTTGGTATCAAGGGAGAATCCTCGACACCAGGAAGGTTGTCCTCCTCCATGGGAGTGGATACAACCCATGTATCACAAGCCTCAACTTGTGTTGCATCGTCGAAAATGTCGTCGGAGATGACTGAAGTAGATTGCACAAAGGGCGGAAGAACTTTGCTTGGATAAAGGTCAAGCGCAGGTTCCTCACAAAGAATCTGCTCCACGCTTGGAGATGTATGCACAGGAGAGATGGGCTCAGCCACGTCGAAGCCTAGATCAGCCACACATCTGGCGGTTGTGTCCACATCATTCCCTTCAACAAATGAAGGTGACAGGGATACATAACCAGATGATGACGGTGTCCCACTAAGGGTAGGAGTCGGGATGATCCGGATGTCCGGCTCATCATTCTCTTCCATAACACGGAGGTACTCGGCACAATCCTTCAGAACATGATCTGTTCTATGACAATACAAACACTTTCTGCCATTACGCTGCGGTCCTTATGTGGCCAGAGAGGAATAAGAGAACGGTGTATGTGGCGAGGACGTTTGACCATAAGCTCGGGGCACAGTGTTTGAAGGGCTGTACGAATACAACATCTCATGCATTGTGCGCTGAGACTTATGCTCAATATCTCTCGTAGGGCATTCATGACTAGCGTGGGAAGTCTTTCCACACCAACGACATTGGGCATACGAATATCCCCACATGGTGTCGAAACAGCAGATTAAAAATTAATTGTGCAAATTACTAAATCCAACAATATATTACTACAATTGCCTAAACAAATAAGAAAAAGGCAGGCAAAATAGAACTAGAACAAAATAAAAGAGATTTACAAAGGAAAAGGAAAGCAATCTCACGTCTCCCTCTCTAGAAACTCGCACGACTGTGTTCCCCGGCAACGACACCAAAAACTTGATGCTAAAGATCACGGCAGTGAACCGGTCGCACAAGTAATATAAAATGGGCGAGTTTTCCCAAGTATCGATCTCTCAAGGAACACAGTAAGGTGGAGTTAATTTCGAGGAGGACTTGAGATTGAAGTCTTTAGGGTCGGCGGTAACGATGGGGGTTTTGATATTGCGGACAAAGAAAATAAAACACTATCAACTACTCCTATGCAATGCCGGTATGCGATGCTTCGTCAGGTTTTATGGAAGACTAGTCGGGCCTCTATGCACTGAATCACTAGGCGGATGGGCGAGTAGGCTTGTGGATGAGGTGATGAGAATGGCGGAATTAGGGTCGTGAGCACCACTTCGCTACGCGCGCCACTATAAATTGCTAGTGCGGCAAGGGTGGATGGTGGTGGATGGAATATGGCGCACCTCAAGAAAATAACAAAAATACGAAATCACATAGACATGATTTAATAAAAGCGTTTTACAAATAAGCACACATCATCTATAAATAAAGTTACAACAACACAAAAACAACAATAAAGGAAGAACAAGGCAAGAGATCGACCGAATCCGAAGTCTTGCTGAGGATTCACGGTTGGAATCGTCGGGTTGTCAATCCGCATCCAAGCTCGGTCCTCAACTGCGTCCGGGGTAGAGAAGGGCTGTCACCACCTTCCAATGGCCCGTCTTCTTCATGTCACGATAGCGGACGAAAGTTGTAAGCTTCCATTTGCTTGGTGGCTATGGCGTTGAAGCTTGAAATGAACCCAAGAGATGATGGAGGAGGCCGAGAGGAAGCTCCGGCTTGGATTTGGCGGTGAAAGCTTGCCCGGAACACCTCCCTAGGGTGGAAGATGAAGAAAAATGGCGGAGAAGGCGGAAAACGGCAGAGAAATGTCGAGCGATCCCAGCGATCCAGAATTAGGGCGAGACCTGCGATATTTATACAAAGCAGAATTGAACGATGCGCATGATCACGGGTGCACGACCAGTGGTCGTGCGCACTATGTCCAGTGGTCGTGCGCACTGGCATGGTAGAAGAGGAAGAAGAACTGGGATAACGCGTACGAGCAGGGGCGCATGACCAGTGGTCGTGCGCACTAAGTTCAATGGTCGTGCGAATACCCCAGACAGGACTCCAGAAAAGAGGAATCAATGCACACGGTCAGTGGCGTACGACCAGTGGTCATGCGCACTAGGTTCAGTGGTCGTGCGATTACCCCAGGCAGATTTTGGAAAACGAAGAGTAGTGCGCACGATCGGGGGCGCACGACTAGTGGTCGTGCGCATTAGATCCCATGATCGTGCGCCGTATTCCTGTTTCACAACCAGCCCGGAACACGCACACGACCCCTGTACCGAAAGTAAAAACAAATCACAAATCTGTGCAGACATTACAGGCAATCACAAAAAAGAGTACAAACAATAAAAGTGACAAAATACACAACCACGGGCATAAATGTGCACTTCCTATGGAAATAAAGATAAGATGAAATATGAACGATATAGAACTAAAAGTGAAGTGCAAACGCGTGAAAACTAGCACAGATGAGTACGAAAAACCCTATATAAATCGGACTCATCACACCCCCAGACTTAACTGTTTGCGCGTCACGAGCAAAAAAAACTAAGCAGATAGGGAAAATTACTAGCTAACAAAGAAATTGAAAAACAAAGTACCATTTGAAGTCGCATGCTCGCGTGCGTAAAAATACAATAGAGAAAATTTATAAGTCTACAGAATAGTTTATATTTTTCACAATGCGTATCAAAATTTTTTTATTACTCAAAAATGGAATCACGGTGAATCATCCGGTCACGCGTAGAGAGAAATTAGACTAATCGCTAGTCGAGCATTCCAAAGATCAGCACTCAGGATAACCGGTGAAAGCTTGCCCGGAGCACCTGTAACGCCCCTGATTTTCCGGCAATTATATAATTCTCTTGTTAACGTCATAATGACGTAAGGGGCGTTTCGTAACGTGGAGTTGTCGGCGCGTCGCCGTTAGTGCGTTTTCATGTCTATTCTATCGAGTTGGCCAAATTCGCGAATCCTTGTCGAAAATGAAAAATTTCACATTGGGAAATTAAATTGAGTAATTTTTGACATGCTCGTCAAGTTTCGTAGCGATCCGAGCGATATTCGAGTCTCGTCGAATTTCCAAAGTTTTGAAGAATTTATGTTCGTCTTAGACTTTGAGGGTTTATATCTCAAGAATGTCTTGTAGGATTTTGGTTTTGACTTCGACGTTGTGTTCGTAGTGTCTGTGTTCACATACGGCGTGAGTTTCGTTTAATTTGGCGCGCGTTTGGGCTTCCGTTTGATCTCGTAGTTTCCTTATTCAGAAATATATGCATATGAATATTTTAATATTAAAGTACTATTCAAAAATGAAAAGCACTATTCATTTGTATAGTTTGATCAAAGGATTTGTTTTGCAAAAAAATTGTTATATATGCAAAGGATTGTACTTCTGACTCGAGTATATTTCATCCTCTCGTGTACATGCGTGAACAACTACTCGAGTAATAGTTTTTCCTCTCGTGTACATGCGTGAACATCTACTTGAGTAATTTTTTTTCTCTCGTGTACCTATCTGAATTTCTACTCGAGCGATTTTCTTCCTCTCGTGTAAGTCCACTATTCATGGACTCGAGTGATTTTCTTCCTCTCGTGTAAGTCCCCTTCTCATGGACTCGAGTGATTTTCTTCCTCTCGTGTAAGTCTAATGTTCATGGAAGTTTTTACTCGAGTATTTTTTTTTATATACTCGAGTGACTGTTTCTGCTTACTCGAGTAGCCTTTTTTCTATCTCTCGAGTACCTGTAATCTTGTTCCCGAGTAGCCTGTTATAAGTTATGTTCGAGTGCCGTTTTGAAAGTCAAAACGATGTTATATCGAAAAATGGTTAACATGAAATTTGTTCGTCTCGACGAGATCTACAACTTTCATGTTGGGCACGTTTTGATTTGAGGTAATCCTAAAACTCTATTTCGTCTTCCGAGCACTCGCTCGTTGATCGTCTGTTCTAAGACAAGAAATTTTATAAATATATATATTCATTTAGATATATATATATATATATATATATATATATATATATATATATATATATATATATATATATATATATATATATATAATCTTATCTTATGATAGTTAAAATCAAACAGAAGACATCTTCTTCTTCTCTTGACCGAACCAGAGCGTCCTGACGACAGAGCTCTAAGTCGGGAATCTTCCGATGGCCGTCGGCGGAGCTCCGGTGCTCGAAATTTCCAACCGATCCTAGATCTGGAAAGCTCTCGTCGAGAGCTACGCTATCGTGGTAATTTCTTTTCCCATCCATTGAGTTTTCTCGTTAGGGTTTTTCGGCCCTAACCTCCATTTCGGCCATTTTCGTTCAGATTTCGACTCCTAGCGTCTTCTTTTGCCCCGATCTACGACGTGGGGTGATTCGGAGAATTTTTCCGGTAAAAACGAGTCAAGTGGTATTCTTGCTCTCCCTCTTGTTCTTGATTCTAAGTTTTTGCCCTTTTTCTTCATTTGTTTGAGTTTATTATGTTTCGATTGTGGAGATACTTGTCCTGAAATCCTAATTTTTCCCCCTCTATTCCTGGAATTGTGACATGTTGTCCCTGAAGCCTTAACCCCAAATTTTTTTTAGTCCATTGAACTGGTAAATAAATTGGTTGTCGTGCTGTTATAACCATCGAGTCATCTTGTTCGCGTTTTTTTTCTTTTCTTGATTAAACTTCACTTGTTTTACTTTGAAATGCTCTTATGCAGTCCACTTTGTAGGTTATTCCTTGAGTTCATGATGAATGGAAAGAAATGAACCCTGCTTGTATAACTATGTAACTAAAAAACACAGATGGACTGTGCGCGTTAGGGTCCTCTCTCGGCATAGTGCCTTATGCTTAGATGAACTGTGCGCGTTGGGGTCCTCCCTCGGCATAGTGTTTGATACTCAGATGAACTGTGCGCGTTGGGGTCCTCCCTCGGCATAGTGCTAAATGCTCAGATAGACTGTGCGCGTTGGGGTTTCTCCCTCGGCATAGTAATTGTTAATGAAAGATTGAACTTCTGTTGTTGGTACTTGTTCTGTCTTGTTAATGTGTTTAGCCCTTCTTGCTCGACTAGTTTTACTGTTGTTTACTTTTACTCTGCTGACCATTTTGTTGCAGTCACTTTTCATTTTCTTTCACTTGGAAGTTTGTGTAGTCTGCTTTTACTCTTATACTACTTGTAACTTGCTTCTGAGGTGTTCTTCTTTTGAATGCCTCAGGATCAGAGTTGTAGCAGGTTTAGCTGACAGCATTGGGCTTCTGGTGCTGCTGGTTTCTTCGGTCGTTTGATTCCACCTCTGAGCTTGAGGTAGTTGTCTTGTTTAGACTTGTCAGATTTTACTATGGGTTCGTGTCAGTTGTTGACGCCCATAGACTTTGACTTTTCTGTGATGGACTACTTGCTGTTGTTACTACTGTTACTTATTACCTGATTGTTCTTGCTCTCTGGGAAAGATTTATGTTAGGATGCATTTAGTTATTTTAAAGTATACAAAATGACATTTTGGAATATTGGCATGGCATGACTTCAACTACTAAATCCACTACTTTTAAGCGTACAAAAGATTTATATATATATATATATATATATATATATATATATATATATATATATATATATATATATATATATATATATATATATATATATAGTAAATGTAGAAGTCACATCATCATTTTATGATACTGGACACTAACTCTCACGTAGATTAACAATTGAGCTAACTCAGTATTTTCCGCCGCGTACAATATATATATTTTCTCATCAATGGACTAGTAGTCCACCCGACCGAGGGACACGGACATTAACTCTATTAATTTTTTTTTTGCATTGTTTTTAACTAAAAGTTATAAATCTTTTACTTGAAGTAAATATGAGAACGGGTTGCCTGAACGTCTGCAGTTGTCCCCTGCATGGCGTGGCATCACGGTGCGTAGTTTCTCTACTCTGACGTACTTTTGAATACGGAGAAAATGCGGGTCGTGATAGTTGGTATCAGAGGGAGGTTTTGCAAGAGGGTGGTTGGTTTGGCAAGTTAGTCGAACAACTTTCCCTTAAGCAAAACTTTAACCGTATCATTTCATTGCATACACACACCAATATGTCATCAGTAGATCTTGATGGAAGCACGAACAGTACAGTCATAGCATGATAAGAAGTATACGGGGCATATTATGTAGTATGAGATGCATAATATGTGTCTGTATATGGATTCACCATAGGTGGCAACATGTGACGGTTATGTAGTATGGGATGCATAACCGTCATCACATGGATGCCCATTAGCACGTTTACTTTTCTTCGTTACATACAATATTATGTAGTATGGGATGCATAACATTGTATGTGTACGTCGCTCATAACATGCACTAAGGCTTTTTTAGAATGCATAGCACTGCATACATAACATACCATTGCATAAGCACACGTGCCAAGTTAAAGATCTGCACGATGACATATGTACACCCATGATTTGATATGAAATTTAAACATTCATGCATTCATGTTATAGGCACGAGTTAGAAGCATAACATCATTTTATGATTTCCTAGAGCAAGGTAACAGCAAGAGCAAGTATCTGTTCGTTCCTGATCTAATCTGAGTTAGGGTATTTGAGTTTTCTAGCTTCAGTGTCGTAAGCTAGGTCCTTGATAAGTCGTTTGTTCGTATCGATAAAATATGAACCCGAAACAGTTTGCTAAGGCAATATCTTTCCAGTTTGTGATGTCTTAGGCAAGGTTTGATTAGATATCCGTTTGTTCTGTAGAATGCCGCCTAAGCGCGTTGCGACGAGGTCGACTCCCCAGTCAGAGGGTGAGTCTTCTGGTGCCCAGAGCGAAGCAGTGATCGAAGTGCTGAGGCAAAGTAATGAGACCCTGGCAAGGCTGATGGTGGACATGCAGTCCCAGGCGCAATCGTTGTTGGCTGTCATCTCCGGGCAGCAGACCAGGGCACAGGGTCCTGCTGTGGACCAAGCTGTTCCTACTCCCCCTACTGCTCTAGTTCCCCCAGTCGCGTTGCTGCCTGAGATGAATTTCATTTCTCACTTCCAGCGATTAGGACCTCCTTCTTATGACGGTAGGGTAGACTTCATGGCATTGGATGACTGGATTATTGCCATGGAAGAAATGTTTTCCTACTCTGGCGTTTCTCCCGATCAAAAGGTGATGATTGTGGCATATCAGCTCAAGGGTCTTGCGAAGAGCTGGTGGATCAGAGAAAAAGAGAACCTTTCTGATGGGTGCTCGTGGGAATCGTTCAAGAGTATGTTACTGAAGAAGTTCCTACCATCGGTCGAGTGAGACCGCCTAATGAATAACTTCTTACCCCTGAAGCAAAGGCAACCCACTGTTGTTGAGTACGAGGTCGAGTTTGGCTAGCTCAGTCGTTTCGCCCCACATCTGATAGCATCTGAAGAAGGCAGAGTGAAGCGTTTTCTGGGTGGTCTGAGGTATGACATCCAGCAGTTGGTTAGCGCATACAAGTCTGAGAGCTTTGCAGAAGTAGTCGAAGCTGCCTTAAAGGTTGAGGCGATTGAAAATGCGAAGAATCGGGGATCACTTGCAAAGAAGGACAAGATGAAATCTTACGATGGAGGAAGTGCTAGGGCATCTGGCCCTGCAACAAAGAAGGATATAAGAGAGGCGTGTAGCTTCTGTGGTAAGCCGGGGCACCCTTTCGATAAGTGCTTTAAGAGATTGGATGCGCAGAAGCTGTCTCAGGTGCATGCGATCCAAGATGCTCCCAAGGGGGTCCTGTCTTTCTTATTGTCAGAGGAGTGGGCATGATGTGGCCCGTTGTCGCAAGAAGGCTGGAGCCTGTTTTCTCTACGGCCAAAAAGGACACATGAAGGCTAATTGCCCGCAGAGCCAGCCTGCGCTACATGCAATTCCGTTGCAGACTTTGCCGCTGCCCCCGCCTCTCGCGGACAAGGGAAAAGGAAAGTTGAATGTGCTGACCAAGGAGGAAGCCCAATCTTCGAATCAAGTGATCTCAGGTTAGTCTATAACTCAGCTAGTAATCTCTTTTGTAGATTTATAGTTTCCGCATTTTAGTTGCGCGCGCTATGTGTTTAGGTGAATTTAAGGTGAAGAATAAGTGGGCGCGCATTTTGTTTGATTCGGGTGCTACTCACTCCTTTGTGGCGAGGAGTTTTGTAGACCGACATCACTGGACTCTCGACCAGTTAGACACCTCCATAAATGTCAAATTTCCTTCAGGAGAGTTGGTGAGGTCAAGTCAGGGTATCCAAAAATGCCCCATCTTCCTAGGTGGTTTTCTATCCTTTGCGGATCTGAAGGTGCTAGATCTGGTAGACTTTGACGTGATTTTGGGCATGGACTGGCTATCCAGCTATGATGATATCATTCAGTGCAATACAAGCGCTTGGATTTCAAAGGTGACAATGGCCAGCCCATGAGTGTATATGGTTTACCGCGTCAGGAGTCTCCGATCATTTCTGCGGTATGTGCTCGCAAATTTCTAGAGTCCGGCTGTGATTCTTTTTTTGTCTCTGTTTCTGTTCTGGGAGCTGCACTGGTTGAGCCTCGGGTTGAGGACGTTTCTGTGGTGCGTGAGTTTTCGGATGTTTTTCGTGTTAGTCTTCCTGGACTTCCTCCTGAGAGAGAGGTAAAGTTTGCTATAGACCTCGAGCCAGGCACTCGCCTTATTGCAAAAGCACCGTACCGCATGGCGCCGCGTGAGTTAAAGGAGCTGCGTACTCAACTGGATGAGTTATTGCAGTGCGGTTTTATTAGACCCAGTTCTTCCCCCTGGGGTGCACCAGTGCTCTTCGTGAAGAAAAAGGATGGAACGATGAGGCTATGCATTGATTATCGAGAGCTAAACAAGGTGACAATTAAGAACAGATATCTGTTGCCTAGGATCGATGATTTGTTCGATCAGTTGCGAGGTAGCTCCGTGTTCTCGAAGATTGACCTCCGTTCAGGCTACCATCAGTTAAGAATCCGGGAGTCCGACATTCCGCGAACTGCTTTTCGTTCTTGATATGGTCACTTTGAATTTCTGGTGATGTCGTTTGGGTTAACGAACGCACCGTCAGCTTTTATGGACATGATGAATAGGGTGTTCAAGGATTTTCTGGATAAGTTTGTGGTGGTATTCATTGACGATGTCCTAGTACATTCCAGAAATACAGATGAGCACACCTTGAACTTGTGCTTGGTCTTGTCTACTCTAAGGAAGCACAAGCTGTACGCGAAGCTTAGCAAGTGTGAGTTCTGGATATCTCAGGTGTCATTCCTAGGACACATTGTGAGTAAGGATGGTATCTCTGTGGATCCCGCGAAGATAACCGCAGTCTTGGATTGGAAGAGACCTACAACGCCTAAGGAGATAAGGAGCTTCTTAGGGTTGGCAGGTTACTATAGAAGATTTGTGGAAGGATTCTCTGTTCTCTCTGCGCCTTTGACCAGGCTTACGCAAAAGAGCGCATCTTTTATTTGGAGTGATGCCTGTGAGGAAGCTTTCCAAGAGCTCAAGAGGAGATTGTGTTCTGCTCCAGTGTTGGCATTGCCGGTGGAAGGAGTAGAGTATGCTGTTTATGTGGACGCCTCGCGAGTTGGACTCGGTTGTGTGTTGATGCAGAATGGCAAAGTGATTGCGTATGGATCGAGACAATTGAAGGTGCATGAAAAGAATTACCCTACGCACGACCTAGAATTTGTTGCCGTCATTTATGCCTTGAAGTTGTGGAGACATCTTCTGTATGGAGTGTCGTGCAAAATTTATTCGAACCACAGAAGTTTGAAATATGTCTTCACTTAGAAGGAGTTGAATTTGCGCCAGCGTCGATGGCTAGAGTATGTTGCAGACTATGAAGTCGATATCCTTTACCATCCCGGCAAGGCTAATGTAGTGGCAGATGCGTTGAGCCGGAAGCCCGCATATATCTTTAACCACTTGTTGCAATCCCTTGTTGAAGAGTTTTTACTCATGGACATAAACGTAGGGAATAGCGCTTCGTCGAGTAGATTAGAGGTGGCTGAGCCTTCGTGGATTATTCTCACTAGGCAACATCAGAAAGACGATCCTGATTTACAGCACCTCCGCAGTAGGACTGAGAAAGGGGAATTACCTGACTTTTCGATTGATGACGTGGGTACCCTAAAGTACCGTGGAAGATACTGTATTCCCGCTGTTGGGGACATCCGATCAAGAATATGCAGTGAAGCGCATGGTTCATGTGTTGCTTATCATCCTGGCTCCACGAAAATGTATAGAGATCTAAAGCAGATTGTTTTGCGGTCAGGCATGAAGAATGACATCGCAAGATTTGTATCTGAATGTTATACCTGTCAGCATGTCAAAGCTGATCATAAAAGGCCGGGTGGTAAATTGATGCCTTTAGATATACCGACATGGAAATGGGAGAGTTTATCCATGGATTTCATTACTGGTTTGCCGAGATCTCCCCGAGGGCATGATGCAGTGTGGGTTATCGTGGACAGACTAACCAAGTGTGCCCACTTTGTGCCTTTCAAGATTAATTATTCCATGAAAAAGATAGCTGAGCTTTATCTGGACGAAGTTATCAGACTGCATGGTGTACCTACGAGTATTGTGTCAGACCGAGACTCCCGATTCATGTCTCGTTTCTTGCAGAGTTTGCAAGGAGCTATAGTTATGGACCTTAGGTATTCTACTGCCTATCATCCTCAGACAAATGGTCAGACGGAGGGAGTGAATCAAATCTTGGAGGATATGATTAGATGCTATATTCTAGACTATGGTGGGGCTTGGGATAAACGCCTCGGATTGATGGAGTTTGCGTACAATAATAGTTATCAGGAGAGTTTGTAGATGGCGCCCTTTGAAGCTTTATATGGAAGGCCTTGTCGAACTCCCCTGTTTTTGGCAGAAGTTTGTGAGAAGCCATTGCTCGGACCGGAAGCGCTGGAGGATATGAGTACTTCAGTAATGCATATTCGTGAAAAGCTGAGGATAGCTCAAGTGCGATGCGAGAGATATGCAAATCAGCGCAGAATTAATCTAGAGTTTGCAGTTGGGGACTTGGTGTTTCTGAAGGTCTCCCCGATGCCAGGTGTTAAAAGATTTGGAAGGAACCATAAGCTAGATCCCAGGTATGTGGGACCTTTTCGGATTCTAGAGCGCATTGGAGTTTCTGCCTATAGACTAGAATTGCCTGATTCTTTCCCTGGTGTTCACGACGTGTTTCACGTGAGCCAGTTGCGAAAGTGTGTCCGTAGTGATCGGCATGTCCTTTAATCAGTACCCCAGTTGCAGCCTAATCTCTCATATGTTGAAGAACTTGTCCGTATTCTGGAGACGCAAGATCGTGTGCTAAGAAATAAAATAATTCTAATGGTTAAGGTTCTCTGGAGAAATCAGGATGCAAGAGGTGCAACTTGGGAATTGGAATCCGCGATGAGAGAATCTCACCCTCAGCTGTTCTCTTAGTCTCCCTGGTTAGTATTCTTGTTTAATGAATTCCTCTGTCGTGTCTCTTCCTCTGCCCGCTTATTTCGTTTCGTGTTCCTAGTTTCGGGACGAAACTTCCTTTTTGGAGGGGTGACTGTAACGCCCCTGATTTTCCGGCAATTATATAATTCTCTTGTTAACGTCATAATGACGTAAGGGGTGTTTCGTAACGTGGAGTTGACGACGCGTCGCCGTTAGTGCATTTTCACGTCTATTCGATCGAGTCGGCCAAATTCTCGAATCCTTGTCGAAAATGAAAAATTTCGCATTGGGAAATTAAATTGATTAATTTTTGACATGTTCGTCAAGTTTCGTCGCGATCCGAGCGATAATCGAGCCTCGGCGAATTTCCAAAGTTTTGAAGAATTTATGTTCGTCTTAGATTTTGAGGGTTTATATCTCAAGAACGTCTTGTCGGATTTTGGTTTTGACTTCGCCGTTGTGTTCGTAGAGTCTGTGTTCACCTACGACGTGAGTTTCGTTTAATTTGGCGCGCATTTGGGCCTCCGTTTTAATCTCGTACTTTACATATTCAAAAATATATGCATATGAATATTTTAATATTAAAGTACTATTCAAAAATAAAAAACACTATTCATTTGTATAGTTTGATCAAAGGACTTTTTTTTGCAAAAAAAAAATTGTTATATATGCAAAGGATTGTTCTTCTCGCTCGAGTATATTTCATCCTCTCGTGTACATGCGTGAACATCTACTCGAGTAATAGTTTTTCCTCTCGTGTACATGCGTGAACATCTACTCGAGTAATTTTTTTTCTCTCGTGTACCTATCTGAATTTCTACTCGAGTGATTTTCTTCCTCTCGTGTAAGTCCACTGTTCATGGACTCGAGTGATTTTCTTCCTCTCGTGTAAGTCCACTGTTCATGGACTCGAGTGATTTTCTTCCTCTCGTGTAAGTCTACTGTTCATGGAAGTTTTTACTCGAGTATTTTTTTATATACTCGAGTGACTGTTTATGCTTACTCGAGTAGCCTTTTTTCTACCTCTCGAGTACCTGTAATCTTGTTCCCGAGTAGCCTGTTACAATTTATGTTTGAGTGCCGTTTTGAAAGTCAAAACGATGTTGTATCGAAAACTGGTTAACATGAAATTTGTTCGTCTCGACGAGATTTACAACTTTCATGTTGGGCACTTTTCGATTTGAGGTAATCCTAAAACTCTACTTCGTCTTCCGCGCACTCGCTCGTTGATCGTCCGTTCTAAGACAAGAAATTTTATAAAATATATATATACATTTAGATATATTTATATATATTTATATATATAATCTTATCTTATGATAGTTAAAATCAACCAGAGCGTCCTGACGACAGAGCTCTAAGTCGGGAATCTTCTGGTGGCCGCCGGCGGAGCTTCGGTGCTCGAAATTTCCAACCGATCCTAGATCTGGAAAGCTATCGCCGAGTGCGACGCTATCGTGGTAATTTCTTTTCCCATCCCTTGAGTTTCCTCGTTAGAGTTTTTCGGCCCTAACCTCTATTTCAGCCATTTTTGTTCAGATTTCGACTCCTAGCGTCTTCTTTTTCCCCGATCTGCGACGTGGGGTGATTCAGAGAATTTTTCTGGTAAAAACGAGGCAAGTGGTATTCTTGCTCTCCCTCTTGTACTTGATTCTAAGTTTTTTCCCTTTTTCTTCATTTGTTTGAGTTTATTATGTTTCGATTTTGAAGATACTTGTCCTGAAATCCTAATTTTTCCCCCTCTATTCCTGGAATTGTGGCATGTTGTCCCTAAAGTCTTAACCCCAATTTTTTTTAGTCCATTGAACTGGTAAATAAATTGGTTGTCGTGCTGTCATAACCATCGAGTCATCTTGTTCGCGTTTTTTTTCTTTTCTTGATTAAACTTCACTTGCTTTACTTTAAAATGCTCTTATGCAGTCCACTTTGTTGGTTATTCCTTGAGTTCATGATGAATATAAAGAAATGAACCGTGCTTGTATAACTATGTTACTAAAGAAGCACAGATGGACTGTGCGCGTTGGGGTCCTCCCTCGGCATAGTGCCTTATTCTCAGATGAACTGTGCGCGTTGGCGTCCTCCCTCGGCATAGTGTTTGATACTCAGATGAACTGTGCGCGTTGGGGTCCTCCCTCGGCATAGTGCTAAATATTCAGATAGACTATGCGCGTTGGGGTTTCTCCCTCGGCATAGTAATTGTTAATGAAAGATTGAACTTCTGTTGCTAGTACTTGTTTTGTCTTGTTAATGTGTTTAGCCCTTCTTGCTCGGCTAGTTTTACTGTTGTTTACTTTTACTCTGCTGACCATTTTGTTGCAGTCACTTTTCATTTTCTTTCACCTGGAGGTTTGTGTAGTCTGCTTTTACTCTTGTACTACTTGTAACTTGCTTCTGATGTGTTCTTCTTTTGAATGCCTTAGGATCAGAGTTGTAGCAGGTTTAGCTGACAGCGTTGGGCTTCTGGTGCTGCTGGTTTCTGCGGCCGTTTGATTCCACCTCTGAGCTTGAGGTAGTTATCTTGTTTAGAATTGTCAGATTTTACTATGGGTTCGTGTCAGTTGTTGACGCCCATAGACTTTGACTTTTCTGTGATGGACTACTTGTTGTTGTTACTACTGTTACTTATTACCTGATTGTTCTTGCTCTCTTGGAAAGATTTATGTTAGGATGCATTTAGTTATTTTAAAGTATACAAAACGGCATTCTGGAATATTGGCATGGCATGACTTCAACTACTAAATCCACTACTATTAATCGTACAAAAGATTTCGATATATATATATATAGTAAATGTAGAAGTCACATCATCATTTTATGATACTGGACCCACACTCTCACGTAGGTTAACAATTGAGCTAACTCAGTATTTTCCCCCGCGTACAATATATATATTTTCTCACCAATGGACTAGTAGGCCACCCGACCGAGGGACACGGTCATTAACTCTATTAATTTTTTTTGCATTGTTTTTAACTAAAAGTTATAAATCTTTTACTTGAAGTAAATATGAGAACGGGTTGCCTGAACGTCTGCAGTTGTCCCCTGCATGGCGTGGCATCACGGTGAGTAATTTCTCTACTCTGACGTACTTTTGAATACGGAGAAAATGCGGGTCGTGATAGCACCTCCCTAGGGTGGAAGATGAAGAAAAACGGCGGAGAAGGCGGAAAACGGCGGAGAAATGTCGAGCGATCCCAGCGATGCTTCGCCAAGCGGGATGGAAGACTAGTCGGGCCGCTATGCACCGAATCACTAGGCGGATGGGCGATTAGGCTTGCGGATGAGGTGGTTAGAACAGCGGAATGAGGTTCGTGAGCAACGGCACCAAAAACTTGATGCGTAAGATCACGGCAGTGAACCAGTCGCACAAGTAATATAATGTGGGCGAGTTTTCCCAAGTATCGATCTCTCAAGGAACACAGTAAGGTGGAGTTAATTTTGAGGAGGACTTGAGATTGAAGTCCTTAGGGTCGGCGGTAACGATGGGGGTTTTGATATTACGGATAAAGAAAATAAAGCACTATCAACTACTCCTATGCAACGTCGTTATGCGATGCTTCGCCAGGCGGGATGGAAGACTAATCGAGCCGCTATGCACCAAATCACTAGGCGGATGGGCGAGTAGGCTTGTGGATGAGGTGGTTAGAATAGCGGAATGAGGGTCGTGAACACCTCTTCACTACGCACGCCACTTGCAATTGCTAGTGCGGCATGGGTGGATGGATGGATACGCGGGCTCAACTCAAGCAACTTAAGCAGTAAAATGAAATAGGAATCACATAGACATGAACCACATAACATATACAACCAAAGTGCACATCACTAATATAAACAGATTTAAACACCAATATTCAACAAGAAAACAAGAACAAGTCAAGAGATCGACCGAATCTGAAGTCTTGCTGAGGATTCACAGTTGGAATCATCGGGTTGTCAATCCGGGTCCAAGCTCGGTCCTCAACTGCATCCGGGGTAGAGAAGGGCTATCACCACCTTCCAATGACCTGTCTTATTCGTGTCACGATTGCGGAAGAAAGTTGCAAGATTTCCTTTGCTTGTTGGCGATGGAGTCAAACTCTACTTGAAGCTTACGGATGAAGGAGAAGGCTGAGAGGAAGCTCCGGCTTGGATTTGACGGTGAAAGCTTACCCGAAGCACCTCCCTAGGGTGGAAGATGAAGAAAAACGATGGAGAAGGCGGATAACGGCGGAGAAAATGTCGAGCGATCCAGCGATCCCAAATTAGGGCGAGACCTGCGATATTTATACAAAGCAGAATTGAACAATGCACACAATCACGGGCACACGACCAGTGGTCGTGCGCACTATGTCCAGTGATCGTGTGCACTAGCATGGCAGATTAGGAAGAAGAACTGGGACAACGTGCACGAGCAGTGGCGCACGACCAGTGGTCGTGCGCACTAAGTCCAATGGTCGTGTGATTACCCTAGACAGGACTCCAGAAAAGAGGAATCAATGCATACAATCAGTGGCACACGACCAGTGGTCGTGCACACTAGGTCCAGTGGTCGTGCGATTACCCTAGGCAGATTTTGGAAAACGAAGTGTAGTGTGCACGATCAGGGGAGCACGACCAGTGGTCATGCGTATTAGATCCCATGATGGTGCGTTGTATTCCTGTTTCACAACCAGCCCGGAACACGCACACGACCCCTGTACCGAAAGGAAAAACAAATCACTAATCTATGCAGACATTCCAGGCAATCACAAAAAGGAGTACAAACAATAAAAGAACAAAAATTACACAACCACGGCCTAAGTGTACACTTCCTATGGAAATAGAGATAATATGAAATATGAACAGTATAGAACTAAAAGTGAAGTGCAAACGCATAAAAACTAGCCCAGATGAGTCCGAAAATAGGTATATAAAATGGACTCATCACACCCCCAGAATTAACTGTACGCGCGTCCCGAGCAAACAAAATCTAAGCAGATAGGGAAAATTACTAGCAAACAAAGAAATTGCGATACAGAGTACCATGCGAAGTCGCATGCTCGCACGCGTAAAAATATAATAGAAGAAATATCTAAGTATGCAGAATAGTTTATATTTTTCACAATGCGTATCAAAATTTTTTTACTACTCAAAAATAGAATCACGGTGAATCAACCGGTCACGCATAGAGAGAAATTAGACTAATCGCTAGGCGAGCATTCCAAAGATCAGGGCTCAGGATAACCTCCAAAGGAATCCACCAATGTCGGTGACCATATGCTTGCCCTTTCGCATTCTCTCCACGGCACTAGTTTGGTTCACACACGAATTAGTAGGACTTTAGGTGAAAAGATGGTGCTTGGGTTTCGGTGAGGTAAACAATGATAAATAAGAATGGCTATGTACCTAACCCAAATGAGCTATCAAAGAAAGAATCCATCAGCTAACCAAAATATATACGGGTACACCACACCCCCAAACTTAACTTTTAACATATGGGTGTGTGCACCGCCTACTCCAAAAATAATCACAACTCAAATAGGATTTTCAATTATACTTTTTCTTTTCACTCTTAGTGTTATTTTTTTTCTTTATTCAAATCATCTTTTTTTTTGCAATTTCAGCAAATATAACATTGGAGCACATCTACATAATCACAAGTAAAATCACCACATCACACCCCAACATTAAAATGTAAACACTAAAGCTCAACTTGGGTGTGCGACTAGGATTGGCTATAAGGCTTTTGGTGAAATCATGGTGGAGCTGAATCAAAAGGAGGGGTAGGCACAACGGGGCTAGCGAGGATATGATGTTAGGAATGGTACAAAGCTCAACCGGGCCAAAATGATGGCCTACATCACACTCATTCGAGTGAACTAACCTATACCCATGCTTCAAGAATAGCTTGGGGCAAGTTCTTAGCCAACGAGAAAGACTATCCATCCTCCCGACTCAAGCAATATGAACCTAACGGCCGTCTACACACATCCCTAAGCTACCGTCGGATTCCCACCGGATTCACCAATTTTTGAGTAAAATAAAAAGTTTTTACAAAAATAAAAAAATATAAAACTATAAGCATACAGAAAAATTAAATCTACTCTAATTTCTACACGAGACGAGAGCACTTGACTAGGAGCACAGCAAGGTCAACATTTTACCCTGTCTCACAATCCTAAGCCAGCACCATAATTTTCCCAAATCTAACGAAGAAATGAGTTTAACTCGCGGCACACTAACAGCTAAGCACACGCTCAAGTGGGTGCAGTGGTGTGTGATGCAATGAAATAATCATAATAAATCTATAAAAGCTTCTAGTATGCACATGAGATGTGCACGTGCAAAAGGTAACAAAACTGGCTCTCCCCCAGACTTAAACTAAACTACACAGCATATGATAGAGAAATTAAAATCATAAAGATCTATGGGAAGAGGTTACCCAATGCTCAGCTAGTGAGCATACCAGAAGATGCGTGGAAACCTGAAGCAGGCCCGCCATATGAAGAATCACAACCCCGCCAATGCGATTTGCCATGAATACCTGCAGGGGTGAGCTCCGCAAAAACAAAACAAAAATATACAAACTACAAAGAAATACTAAAACTAAATAGACATTAAAAACAAAATGCAGAAAATGAAAGATAAGTACTGGGGTTATTGTCATCCCAGCACGACCTATTCGGCTACGAAAAGGTTCTAGCTAATGGGCCTATGAAAAGAAAAATGCACAGGTAACTGTCCCAATATCCGTTTCGGTAACGGGTAACGATACAGCGATAGAACAGTTACCCATCTACCTAAATAGTAATACCTGCCCAACACAGGTAGAGGAAATAGGAAGTAAGAAGAGAAGGAGCGCTGGTCCTCACTCTTCTCACCACAAAATGAATCCTTGCCCAGCAAGGTATCGTCTACTACAGGGACAAGGTAGGAGGAGAAAGCAATCAATGGAGCATTCTCAATAGAGGAGGAATCAACCTCCTCGTGAAAGAGGATGCTATCATCGATGACTCGAGCTGAAAGCTCCAAGTCCTCCTGAAGCTCCTACGGAGACTCAACCCGTCCAGGCTCAGATAAAGAAGGGGGATCAAGAAATAAAGTAGATGAATAACTAAAAGAATCAGAAATAGGGGGAGTGGTCCCGGTCTCACTCCCAGCAGGATCCTGACATAGATCATCGACGGCGTCATATGAGTCATGGCGAGGGGAATCCGCGAGCTTGAGGTCCTCGGTGGTGGTTTGGACCTCCTCATCCATCAAGGAAGTGGAAACTTCCTCAACGAAGAGGATCTCCTCATCAACGCACCTCGGTGCGTCCACATGTTCCAAGACGTAGTACTTTCCATTAATGGAAATAATATCCTCGTCAAACATGGGCACATCCTCAGGCTCAGAATCACAATCCGGCCAAACATCATCAACCGACTCACTAAAAATAGGGATAGAGAATTCTTGCAAAGAAGGCGGAGGAACAACAGCATCAGAGAAAATATGTCCAGGTTCCTCCGGGGGTGAATCAACAAGAGGGGAAGAGTGCATGGGGAGAGACGGCGCCACAATGTCGTCACACCGATCAGCAGAAAGTCTGATGGGCATATCTGCAGCTGTCCCCCATAGACAAGGTGGTGATGCGAATATATCATCAGAATCAGATGGGGCGGCCATTTGAGAGGGTGATATAGTGAATCGGATACCCGGTTCATCATCCTGCTCCAACTGGCGCTGAAATTCTGCACAATCTTTCAACACGTTGTCGGTTCTACGACAACACAAACATCGTTTTCCATTACTCCTCGATCCAAGTGGGACCGGAGAGGAGTAAGAAAAAGATGAATGTGTAGAGGAGGAGTGACCATAAGACCTGGGTTGGGTGTATGAAGTACCATAGGAAGACGGTGCCCCATACACAGAACCACGAGAATTATGCTCCCAATCTTCAGTGGGGCACTCATCACTACCATACCTATAATCCCCGCACCATCGACAACGAATATTCAAATAATAATACATGGTGCAACAAGAAGAATTCACCAACAGAAAATTTCTATGCAACAATTCACTACACACCACAGATAAAAGAGTAGGAAAACCTGCTACAAAAAAAATTAAAACTAGAATAAAAACAAATAAAAACAAGAAACAGATTCTAAAAACTAAAGCAAAGAAGAAACAAGAAATAAACAAATGGAAAAGGGCTTCTATCTCCTATCTCCCTCTCCAAAAACTCACACGACTGTGTTCCACGGCAACGGCGCCAAATACTTGATGCTAAAGATCATGGCAGTGAACTGGTCGCACAAGTAATATAAAATGGGCGAGTTTTCCCAAGTATCGATCTCTCAATGAACACAGTAAGGTGGAGTTAATTTCGAGGAGGACTTGAGATTGAAGTCTTCAAGGTCGGCAGTAATGATGGGGGTTTTGATTGTTGTGATAAAAAGAAAGTAAAAATCTAAGAACTACTCCTATGCAACGCCGCTATGCGATGCTTTGCTAGGCGGGATGGAAGACTAGTCGGCCGCTAACCACCTCATCTGCAAACCTACTCGCCCATCCGCCTAGTGATTCGGTGCATAGTGGCCCGACTATTCTTCCATCCCGCCTAGCGAAGCATCGCATAGCGGCGTTGCATAGGAGTTGTTGTTAGATTTTTACTTTCTTTTTATCGCAACAATCAAAACCCCCATCGTTACCGCCGACCTTGAGGACTTCAATCTCAAGTCCTCCTCGAAATTAACTCCACCTTACTGTGTTCCTTGAGAGATCGATACTTGGGAAAACTCGCCCATTTTATATTACTTGTGTGACCGGTTCGCTGCCGTGATATTTAGCATCAAGTTTTTGGACCATCATCCTGATCTCCATGAAAAGATGATTCCTATAAACCTTGAGAGCACTGCCCCAATGGAGGAATCAAGGGAAGTGACTGGTCATGAAGAAGTTGAGGTGGGGGAAGTTCAAGGACAAGTTCATGAAGCACTTAGTCCTTAGTTCATGACCACTGAGGTATAGGAAGTCTCCACCTTTCACACAAAAATAGTGGAAGGATAAAGTCTTCTACCCTTAGTCCTAAAATGCACAATTGAGGGAGACCCTGCACCTGAGGTATCTGCCCAAGATACTGAGATTGTAGCATCTCCTACAGAAGGTCAAGCAGAAGTCACCATGGAGGAAGTGAGAAGGTGATATACAAGGTAATTGCCTTCACAACCAAAGTCCCTCATGATGAGGACACTTCAAAATAATTCCACCCAACTGGACATGAGTTGGCAGTGTGGAAAGGAAAGAGTGTTCTTGAGTACCAAGACACAGACATAGGTACCTCTAAGAAGTCCACTCCTGACTATCTATATGAGGACTATGAAAGTCCTACAAAGATCTCCCAGCAAGGTGATGAGGCAGAGACTGAGGTAGAAGTTCTAATCACCAATCATACTGAAGAATCAAGTTCTTTTCCGACACAACTACAAAGATTGATGGATACTCAGAGGAAGAGTATTAAAATATTTATGGAGAAGACAGTCCAAGGACTGAGGACTGAAATGAATAAAAGGATTTCAGAAGTTGAAAGTGAGATGCATCATCTGGATACTCAATCCTTCCAATTCTTTACGAAGGCTGCAAGAGCAGTGGACTATACTGCATGCCAAAATTAAATGACCTGTGAGGGTGTTCAAGAAGTCATTGAAAACCAGAATGTCATAGGAGAAAATATGAAACAGGACTTCCTAGCAACACATGCCAGACTGGCAGATAACAGAATGGCCATTCTTGAGAGAATGGATTCATATAATCAGCTACTAGATGAATATCTCCTATACACCCAAAACAAGATGGTAACTAGTGTAAATATGATGCAAGATAAGGTTGGTGAAGCACAAGAGTCCATCTGCACAAGGATAATTAAAGAAATCATAAAGAGGGAGAGTAACATCACATATCATTCTACTTAATAGGCAATTTAGACAACAAACACCATCATAATAGCCTTGGGAATGGATCCATTTGACTCTATTCCTCAGCCTCCCATCCCTAAGGATGACCCAGTTGTTGACATTGATTATCTACCACCAGAGGACTATGAGGCAGCCTGGGGAGGGTATGATCTCAACCTATCTCCAGAATAGCATGGCGAGTCATCCTCAGGAAAGAGAAGTGCATGAGAAGAGAATGGAAGAAAGATAGAGAAGGATAGAAATTCTGAATATGTATGTGTATGAAAATTAGAGTCCCATTTTAGAGAACATAATCCTATATACTTGGAACATCTTTGGAAAGCATGGCATAACTATCTCCAAGTATTACAACTCTATGGAATGGAGAAAGCATGAAGACTAGGAGTGCAGAAGAAGGATTCACAAGAAAAACAATCCAACTGGTCCTCCTCCGCCTCCTACATACATCATAAAGCCTTTAGGATACTTTGAGAGGCAGAAGAGGAAAGCAGAAGGTGAAGATTTATAGAATTTGCTGAGAACATTAGGATGACATTGGGATGTTTTATCTTGCTTAACTTATTGTAATCTTGTTAGTTTTTTCTTAATAATATAAATCTGATTCACCTCTCTGTCTACAATTTTCCTTTGAATATTTTTGTTGTATTTACGATTGTTGTCATGTGAGATTCTGACTTCTTCAAATAAGGGGAGATTCTTGGGAATATTGTCTCCAGGATTCTTTATTTGAAACAGGCCACAAGATAACAATAAACATCTTGTATTTGATGGTTGTTCAAGTTTCGATGTGACATGTATAACTTAAGTGCATGACAAATGTATGGTTAGAAACTTGGTCACCCAAACATGATTTTGCACTTGTAATCCCTCAAGGAGCCATGTTAATTATATATTAGACATGCCACTATCATTGGGAAAAGTCACTCAGGACAGAAGAAATTAAAGACTAGATCAAAGTTTTATCTAAGCAAATAATCAGGTGCATAGTATAAATAGTAAAGTAAAAGTTCGACTACATCGATCTTATACCTAATTAAAAGTTTGACTGCATCGACTTCTTGGCTAAGTAAAAGTTCGACTGCATCGACTTTATAACTAAGTAAGAGTTTGACTACTTCTACTTCATGGCTAAGTAAAATTTTGACTTCATCGACTTTACAACTAAATAAAACTTCAAATGCATCGACTTCTTAGCATGGAAGAAAGTAGACTGCATCGACTTCACGACTAAGTACAAGTTTGACTACATCGAAGGCTGACTAAGAGAAAATTCGACTGCATTGACTGTATAAAGATAGAATGTTGCAGATTTTGGCTGTGTCAGGAGTTTCCTTTTATAACATCTATGTGTTTTGAGTTGACCATACCTATATCATGTGAGCCAGATGACTTTATCTATGGTATCATATCATGGTCATCTAAACCTACTCACTCCAGCTTGACACGTTACACATTAATCAGGTCCTTAATTTAAGGTGCAATTTGGGTAAAGAATTCAAATCAGATTAATTCACGAATTTTGCTACCTAAAATCAGGGATTAAAACAAAGGAAAATTATTCTCATTTCTTAGAGAATATCACCACGGTTTCAAATTATTTTCTTAGTTAAATTTCAACAGCCGTTGCTTATTCCATATCAGGATTATTTCCTAAAGTGCTTGCTGGACATTTGAAGAAATCTAGGCAGAATATTTCCTTGATTATAAATCTTCCTTATGCAAATTTAAAATACCTGTTTGAAGTTTCCTATTCCAGCATTTTCCCAATGAAGATTGGCTAGCCATTGGAGAATTCAAATTCAACATTTATTCTCTCTTTGCCGTCCAAGCAAAGTATTAAAGGAATTGAAGATTTTTGAAGGAGTGAGTTGTGTTTTTGCAAATTCAAGCCTTTGATAAATATTCACAAGCACTCAGAATTCACAGAGTTTTCACCTCTATTCTTGTAAGTTCTGTGAAACAAATTCTCTTGATCAAGCAAGCTATTCCAAGAAGATATTTCAATTATTGATCAAGACAAGGAAGAAGAAGTCTGCCTAGTGCATCTACATGAAGACTCAAGCTTTTGAGTGCTGATTCCATGAACTATTTCCTCATTATTTTTCTGTATGATTCCTTGTGAATCTGAGTGTAGATTTCTATGTTTGGAGATATAGATAAGCTTGTTTTAAGCCTGAGCTGTAGTGTTTCGATGCCCAAGTTTGCATGGCTTGAGGAAAGCCTGAGCTGTAAGATCTGTTCGTGGATCTGAGTCTATAGGGACTGTGGTGCCTGATATTGTAAGGCTTGAGGATAACCTAATGTATAGAACCTGTATGAAGGTTTGAGGTAGATAACTTGAGTTCCTGAGATTGTAAGATCTGAGGATCTGAGAATATATTTTGGAGAAGTTTTGACTAAGCTAGCCCACTGATAGATAGGTATACTGGGAATGTGGATGTACCCATTCTTAGGGCAGCACTATAAATCCTAGTGTGCTCGGTGATGTTATTTAATATTGCCATGTATTTTCTTATTATGATATAGGAAATAACTCAAGAAATCTTAAAATCAATAAATCACATATTCACCCCCATCTAGGTGAGTAGCAACCCTCATCTTTCATATATACCGGATTTGCCTTTGTTGTTTGGTCAAGGAAAGGGTATTACCTGTTGCACTCAACCCAGCACTCCAAACACTAGGTAAAAATTTGCAGTGTTATAACTCCACCTCCCTTAAAAAAGAATTTTAGCCACAATATTTTAAAGAAAAAGCAACAAAACATAAAACGCACCTTATGCAAACAACTCTAGGAAGTCATCCAGCATCTCTTGTTCGCACTCCCAAGAAATCTCATCTCAACCACAATTGTCCTAACGTAATTTTAGGAGCTTGACCTCTTTATTCCAGAAATGTCGGATCTCCGAGGACTCCACGAAAACTGGACACATTATCGTCATCGAATTATTTATCACTGGCACTACTGCTGACTCGAACACTTCATTAGGCTCCACCAAAGCACTCCTCAACATCGAGATGTGGAAAACATCATATAATCCACCCAGCTCATCAGACAACACCAACTGATAGGTTGTTTTGTCTATGCTCTCCGTAACCTTGAATAGGCCCAAAAACCTCAGACTCAATTTCTTGAGTTGTCGAATTTGCGAAACAACTTTGAATGACTTGATCTTCAAGTAGACCATGTCACCAACTGCAAACTATGCATTACTATGGTGTGCATCAAAATACTTTGTCTTTCACTACTTCTTTGCCCAAAATCTTGGTGTCTCCCGCCTCTATCAATGACATCAACTTTTGACACTGCATGTCATACAATGCTTCATACAGAGCCATTTTAATGCTCGCTTGGAAACTATTGTTGTAGTTAAACTCCACCATAAAGAAGTGATCTTCTGATCTATTCCAAAAATCAAGAGCACACATACTCAACATATCCTCCAAGGTATGGTTTGTCCCCTCCATTTGACAATTAGTCCGCGGATGGAACGATATACTAAACTTGAGCTTGGTGCCCAAACTCTTTTAGACTAACCTCCAGTCCTTGGACGTGAACTGTCCATAATGATCACTAACAATACACTTCGGAATCCCATGCAACCACATTATGTTCTAAACATAGAGCTCCATAAGCTTCTGCATATTATCTTCCTTCCAATTCCGAATGAAGTGATCCACGTTGATCAGGAGATCAACAATCACCTAAATCACATCATTACCCTGCAACTTCTTTGGCAAACCATGCACAAAATCCATGGAGATGTCATCAAATTTCCACTCGGGAATAGGAAGGGGATTCAAAAACTCGATCGAACTCTAGCACTTAGCCTTCACTAATGTACACGTCTGGCATTGACTCGCGTACGAAGCTACATCATGCTCCATCCCAGACCACCAAAAGGATTTCTTCAAATTCAAGTAAAGTTTTGTACCGCCTAGATGAATGGAGTACTTTGTAGAGTCTGCCTCAAACATCGACTCCTCGCGGAGCTTACCAAACTGTAGTACACACACCCTTCCATTCCTCTTTAAGTTTCCACGGACCATCTCCATGGAACTGCCTTCTCCTAATTAAGATTCCACCACTAATGATTGAAAATCTGCATCAACTTTAGTTTCCTCCCGAATATGACCAGCCAAGTGACATTACAATTCTATCCAGTTCAACCTAGCCACGCTAGACTTCCTCTAACCACAAAATAATTCCTAGAGACTCAAAGTCTCGCACCAACCGCTCATCTTGTGCTTCAATTCAATTATCTTGCCCAAAATATTTCCTACTCAAAGCATCAACCACAACAATGTCCTTGTCTGGTGTGTACTGAATCGCCATGTGAAAGTCCCCAAGGAACTCGACCCACATGTGTTGCCGCATGTTCAATTCTTTTTGATCTAGGAGATATTTTAGGCTTTTATGGTCTGTGAAAATCTACACACTTGCGCCATACACGTAATGCTTCTATAACTTTAATGCAAAAATTACCACAGTCAAATGCAAGCCATGGATAGGGTACTTCTACTCATGGGACTTCATCTATCTAGACCCAAATGCTATCACAACCTACAACCTGACACGACACTAAAAATCTGAAGTCCTTCTATCCCACTAGGAAGACATAGGATAAGAGAGGACCTTTGCTTCAACCTCTCGAGTGCTCAGGCGCACTCTCGTGTCCACACAAACTTTTGATCTTTGCGAGTAAGAGAAGTGAGGGGCAATGCTATTCGCGAGAAGTTCCCCACAAACCCTTTGTAGCATCTTGTTAGTCCAAGAAAACTCTTAACCTCCGCCATGGTTCTCAAAACATGCCAATCTTTAATGGCTTATACTTTCATCGCATCCACCGCTACCCCATCAACACTAATTACATAGCCCAAAAATGACACCTTCTCTAACCAAAACTCACACTTCGAGAACCTAGCAAAATGCTAGTTCTCCCTTAGGATCTGCAAGACCGCTTTCAAGTGAACCTCATGCTCCACCTTCTACCAGGATGTTATCGATGAACACCACCACAAACGAGTCCAAGTACTATTGAAACAGTCGGTTTATCAAATCCATGAACACAGATGGAGTGTTCGTCAATCAGAATGACATCACCGATAAATCAAAATGGCCATACCTTATCACAAACACTATCTTGGGAATGTCCTCTTCTCGAATATACAACTGGTAATACTCTAACTTCAAGTACAACTTGGAGTATACCATCGAACCTACCAACTAGTCGAACAAGTCATCTATAAATGGAATCAGGTACTTATTCCTGACGGTCAATTGATTTAGCTCACGATAGTCTATGCATAACCGCATACTATAATCTTCCTTTTTCATAAGTAGCACCAGTGCACTGCACGATGAAGAGCTGGGCCAAATGTACCCCTACTCCAAGATCTTGCAACTAGACCTTGAGCTCAGCCAGCTCCTTCGGTGCCATCCTAAATGGAGGACATGACACAAGCCTTGCTCCTGGCACCAACTCAATCGTGAAGTCTATCTCACGCTGAGGAGGTGCTTCCAGAAGCTCCTCGAGGAACACATCCTCGAATCCCACAACAACAGACTGAAAGTGAGCTGTTAGATCAGGAATACTCTAGAGGGGGGGGGGGTGAATAGAGTATTCAGGGTCTATAAAATTTTCTTCTAATTTAATCTAGTGCAGGAACAAAATAAAATAACCATCCTAACAAACAGCCACAGCACAAAAACAAAAGAAAAAGAGCAATCCAGACAACATAAGAATTTATAGTGGTTCCCCTAAACTTGGGAACATCCACTCTTCTACCACCCTGGTAGGAATCCACTCAGATTTTTGATCATGTGCCTGAAACCAATGAGCTTTTGATCAGGTGCTCAAAAACCAAACCTCAAGTCTTTTGGAAGGAGACTTGTGAACCAAAATAATTTTGAATGGAATTAAAACCCTGTACAGAGGTGGGGATGAGAGAGTGATGAAAGTCTTATTTTCTCAATCACAATGAGAAGGCTATGTGGATTCAGTGATGTTATCAAAGCTCCCCCTGAGATGTAAAAGGGTTCAGGCTGGGAAGCTTTGCACTGGGTGAGTAGGCCTTCAATCTGTAGCCTTGTCCAGAGAAATCTCCAGGAACTTCTTTGACAAATGGATTTCTTGTTGTCCTTTGAAGTGCCCTGCAAAGATGAAGAAGGAAGACTCTTGATATCTGATTGATTGTTCTTCTTCTTCAGAAGTGACTGATGTTCTGGTCTAGGGCTACTTCTGCATCAGAAATCTTGTGTAAGAAAATGAGAGCAGACTGATTGTATTTTTCTGTGTGTCTGTCTCTCTTGTTCTTATGTATTCTGTCTATCTTACCCATACAGGAAGAAGAGAGAAAATCTCTTTAATATTTCCTGTAAAAAATGGTCTTTCGAATTTTTGAAATCTTTGTAATCAATGCTGACGGCCTAGAGAATAAACATCATTGAATTATTTCCCCAACTGTCCCATGGAAAAATGGCAGGTAATAATCCTAGAGAATACCACAATCAATGCTCTTCTAATGGTTATATTCAGAGAATATTAGAGCACTAATTACTCAGGAATTATTGTAGTAGAATGGGGACAGAAGGATGGAAAAATGACTAAGTCTGGATTCATCGAACTGATAGCAGAAATCGTCGAGCTGAGTCCACAGTTCATCGAGCTGAGTTGCTGAGTTCGTCGACCAGATGACTTCTGTTCGTCGAGCTGAGTTTCAAGATCATCGAGCTAAAGCAGAAAACTGCATTATCCAGACTTGCATATTCTGTGTCTCAAGTTCGTTGAGCTGAGATTGTAACTTCGTCGACTAGAGATGATTCTGTACATGGAATAATTTCAGATGCTTCTGAATGAAGGTGTTGAATTGAAGTATCCAGAATTCGTCGAACTAAGAATTGGATTCGTCATGCTGAGTTCCACTTAACTGTTGCTGGATAACTCTAGCTATTGTTGTCACAGTTCGTCGAGCTGAGAATCAAGTTCATCGACCAAAGTCTGACTCTGGACTTAAAATAAAGAGATGTTTTCTGATCTTGAAGTTTTGAAGTATAGTGTCCAAAGTTCGTCGACCTGAGTACCAAGTTCGTCGAGCTCAGCTCAGAGAATTTGCTCTGAGATCGTTGAGCTGAGCATGACTATCGTTAACCTGCGTTCGTCGAACGTCGAACTCATTTTACTTGGTCTTTAGAAAAACTCTACGTCTTGAGTCTCTGGTAGTCTTGTTGATAGCTGGTCCATGTAGTGTTGCTTCTAAGGACTTATCCTAGACTCTAGGACACAACCATGACCCTGGCTATACATTATGGGTCATTTGATCCTAACTTAGTGAACCTAGCCAAAATATTACTAGGGATCCAACAATCTCCCCCTATTTGGGTGAGGTCACTAATTACATACTCAAATCAAAATTGAAAATAAACAAAGCAGAAAAAGCATATATCTGGCAGAGATCACTAACACATGCATCAGATATATATACATAAGCTTTGTTCAGAATATAGAGCAGTTATAGATAATTGTAGAAAATAAAAGAGTTCAAAATTTACTTCTTCTGTTTCTTTTCCTTTGGCATTTCTTACTTGCTCTTCTCTCCAGGCTTTGTAAACACAATCTCTTTGTTTGGATCTGAAGATTGCACTTTTGTCATAGTCATATCATCAGCCCCTATAATCTTCAAAGATGTGGCTCTGGGGACAACTGCTTCTGGGTGCAACTTCATGTAGTCATCTACATTGAAAAATTTATTTGCTTTGTCAAACCTTTTCAGCTCTTCCTTTCCTGTACTTAGACATTATGGAATATTCAGAAGGATCCTTTCTTTCAGCTTTGGCTTTGTTAATCATAGAAAGGCCTACTAGTTCCTGGAACCTGGCCATTCTAGCAGTAGTAGCTATTTCTGGATCTTCAAAAGGAACAGGAGGAGAGTTTGGCCTTTTAGGACGTTCAGCTTTCTGATCTGCAGAGAATGTTTGCTGCTGTGGTTGATGTTGTTGCTGTGGTTGATGCTGCAATTAATGTTGCTTGCCTGAAGTGTAATGCCTATGATGGCTGCTTTCAGAAGAAGATCTCCCATGGTGTCTCTGATATGTTTGAACAGGGGCAGATCTTTGAGAGGTTGTTCCTGAAGCACCAGCATCTGGAGGAGGTGGAGGAGGTGGATCTTTTCCGAATCTTTGAACTGGAGGAGGAGAGTACCTTCTGCATTTATTCCTCTCGTTTTGCTAATTTTTGGATAACCACATCCAAGATGACATCCCTTTGTATGGAGTTATCTTTTGGAGAATATAATAGGGAGTGTCATTGTTTGGATTTGGCTTTGGAGCAGGAGGAGGAGTAGCTTTTCTTTTCTTAGAAACTGGCTTCCTCTTGGGCTCATCATCAGAATCATCATCCTCATCCTCATCATCATCATCAGATCTCTGAGGGTTATCATATAACTCATTTAAAGCTTTTAGAGCCTCAGCAGGAATGATAGGCTTTTCAGGTAGAGATGGAGCTTGAGGAGGAACTTCAACAGGAGCTGGAGGAGAAGCCACGGGAGAAGCTGGAGAACTAATTCTAACAATGCTTTCAGTAGCTGCCATTTCAAAGTACACGCCCGTGTACTTCTCGGTCATGCCCGTAACCTGGGCGTGTTACTTTGATTCCAAAAGATATCACTGCCCGCTCGACGATCGGCTTTCGACGTTCGTCGAACTGACCGACATGCCCGTGTTCAACCCGTGACACACACTCAACACCATTGCCACTCGACGCTAGCCAACCACTCAACACCATCGTGACTCAACCCCAACCACTCAACGCTATCACCACTCAATGCCAACAACTCAAGACATCGCCACTCAATGCCATCGCCAAACCGCCAAACACGTCTGTGTCAATATTCGATACACACGTGGCTTCCACGTGTCCCACACAAGATAGCGTCGGTGACGAAATGACACGACGCCTTCCCCAGATAAATCTTCCCGACATGCCACCCCTACACGACCGTGACAACAGGGTCACGCCCATGACTTCCACATGAACAACCCCAAAGTCAAACCAATAATAAATGCTCAGCATCAACTCAGCAACAGTAGCTACACGCCCCCTACACGCCCATGACCTAGGGTGTGTAACCCGAAAATTTTGCTTATAAATAGAACTTCTCTATAAGGTCTAAGGGTTCGAAATTTTGAGCCATTTTTTGTTAGGGATGCTTCTAGGAGGCTTCTTTTACTGCTATGTAAGGATATTTTTCCCCATCCTCTTTGTGTTTTTTTAGCTTTTGTAATCAAACTTTCTCTTAATAAAATTTGATAACTTTTCATCCTTATGTTGTACTGGAATGCCTTTGAGTCCTTCTCTTTCAGCAATCTTATGTATCTTCATTTATTGTATGGGTGTGTGCATGCATAAGTTTGATTTGTGGAATTTATCCTTTCAAATGAAAAAATCACTTAGCTTTACTTTAGATATTCTTAATTGTACTAGTCGTTATTATAGCTTTTTTCTCTTATCATATTCCTTAGAATGGTTTAGATTTAGGATTTTTGTGCTTTTAAATTCATCCTTATGGATTTGTAAAATGATTTGAAAATGGTTTTCATTTATTTTTAACTTAGATTTTCCTATTTTGGGATGTAAAACTTTTGCTTTTTATTAACTTTCTTCCACTTTTTTAACCATTCTACAAAGCTATAAGAATGGATTATGTGTTATTTCAATTTTTCAACCACTTTGATTTTTGCATTTATTTGAAAACTCTTTTGCTCAAATAATTTTTATTTATACTTTTTATGCATTTCCAGCAAGTTCTAGCGTTAAAAATGTAAACGTTTTAAATTTCCAATCACTTTGCTTTTCTCTATTTTTGCTTGTGTGTGAGAGCGTATGAGTTAGCTTTTTTCTTTCTTTCCTTCAAGTTGTGTGTGTGAGTGTATGCATTAGTTTTTTTTTCTTTCTTTCCTTCAAGTTGTCTGTGTGACAGTATGAGTTAGCTTTTTTAGCTTTCATTTCCCACCTACTCGTTTGAGTAGGACTTGTCATTTTCAGCTTTAATTTCCCGCCTACTCGTTTGAGTAGGACTTGTCATTTCCCGCCTACTCGTTTGAGTAGGACTTGTCATTTTTAGCCTTAATTTCCCGTGTACTCATTTGAGGACTTGTCATTTCCCGCCAACATGTTTGAGTAGGACTTGTCATTTTCAGCTTTAATTTCCCGCCTACTCGTTTGAGTAGGACTTGTCATTTCCCGCCTACTCGTTTCAGTAGGACTTGTCATTTTCAGCTTTAATTTCCCGCCTACTAGTTTGAGTAGAACTCGTCATTTCTTGCCTACTCGTTTGAGTAGGACTTGTCATTTTCAGCTTTAATTTCTCGCCTACTCGTTTGATTAGGACTTGTCATTTCCCGTCTACTCGTTTTAGTAGGATTTGTCATTTCCTGCCTACTCGTTTTATTAGGGCTTGTCATTTCCTGCCTACTCGTTTGAGTTGGACTTGTCATTTCCTGCATACTAGTTTGAGTAGGACTTGTCATTTTCATCTTTAATTTCCCACCTACTCGTATGAGTAGGACTTGTCATTTCCCGCCTACTAGTTTAAGTAGGACTTGTCATTTTCAGTTTTAATTTCCCGCCTACTCTTTTGTGTAGGACTTGCCATTTCTTGCCTACTTGTTCGAGTAGGACTTGTCATTTTCAGCTTTAATTTCCCGCGTACTCGTTTGAGTAGGACTTGTCATTTCCTGCCTACTCGTTTGAGTAGGAATTGTCATTTTCAGCTTTAATTTCCCGCCTACTCATTTGAGTAGGAATTGTCATTTCCCTCCTACTCATTTGAGTAGGACTTATCATTTTCTGCCTACTAGTTTGAGTAGGACTTGTCATTTTCAGCTTTAATTTCCCGCCAACTCGTTTGAGTAGGACTTGTAATTTCAATTACGCAATCTTCCTTTTTTGTAACCTAGTTTTTCTTTTCTTATTATGAGTTTGTTTGAGTGCATGCATTTCCCTTTTTTAGTAGCTTTTCTCTTTATAATATTAGATTATTTTATTTTTCTTATTTTTTTGTAACCCTTCAGTGCGTAGTTTAGAATTGGCGTCTCACCAAACTCATAATTCATCCCCATTCTGATGAGTGGCTAATCACTCTTAGCCCTATGTATCGAAGAGCATTGGGATATAAAATGTTTTTAAATATTTAAAGGTCTTGTTTTTCTATTTAAATAAGAACTTATTATTTACCCCAGGTTTATGACACGTAGAACCACATATTGATGTGTGGGCTCTATTTTGAATATCCATATGCTAGCTAGTCGAGAGGCCGTGTGTATGGACTGATCAACCCCATGTAAAGAGATTTTTTGCACTAACCCTCGAGAGAGGAGGTGCGTAATTCTTCCGGATTGGGCCCCCCCCCCCCAAAGCGGGGTTCTTAGCGTAATGCAGGCATTAAGAGGAATCCTTTGTCGTACAAGAGCCCAGTCGAATAGTCTTAATGTTCAGGTGAGCGATAGTCCTAGAGATAGGTGAGCTTAATCTTTTGGAACCTCCATGGCCAAGTATAACATTTAATTGAATTGAAACCTAGTATCTCTAATTATTTAAATCTATTTTAGTCCTATCATAATTCGATACCGAGTGTTATTTCATCATCGACCTTGTTCTTAATCTATTTCAAGCTTTTTCTTAGTTAAAACCGACAAGTTAAATTTTTCGATAAAATAATAGTTCTTCCAGAACATGAGGGATAATCAACCAATTCTCGGGAAATTTATGATCTCGATATTCCCCTGAATATCATGTATTACTTGTGATAGGTGCACTTGTCTATAATTCATCGCGCGAAATCTGGACCCACCGTGCTCCCTAGATAAAATAAGTGTCAGGCTTCGTGCGCATCAAGTTTTTGGCGCCATTGTCGGGACTCTTTGAGTTGTTATTTTGAATTCCGGAGTCTATTACTTTTACCTTTATTTCTAAAAAATAAAAAAAAACTTAAACACTCTTCTTAAAAATCCAAAAAAGAGTTAATTATTTAGTTTATATTTTAGGGTGTATGACCCGTAGACAATCTTCGGATTCTAAAAATTTGGATTTCGATCCTGAGATTGAATGCTCACTTGCGCGTATTCGTTCTCAATGCCGAAATCCATCTTTGGATCCTGAAGAATCCATCAGAGAACCCTCTGTCGTTGTTATGGCCGACCATAATCCGAACGCGATCGTCGAGCGTACAATGTCTTATTACGCCCGACCGAATTTGGACTATACTGGGTCCATTATTGTTCGCCCGACGGTGGCGAACAATATTTTTGAATTAAAATCGAGCGTTATCCAAATGATCCAAAATACCGTGCAGTTTGATGGACTGCTGGATGAGGTCCCGAACTACTCTATAAAGTCTAAGGGTTTGAAATTTTGAGCCATTTTGCTGTTAGGGCTGCTTCTAGGAGGCTTCTTTTAGTGCTATGTATGGAAATTTTTCCCCATCATCTTTGTGTTTGTTTTAGCTTTTGTAATCAAACTTTCTCTTAATAAAATTTGATAGCTTTTCATCCTTATGTTGTACTAGAATGCCTCTGAGAACTTGTCTTTTAGCAATCTTATGAATCTTCATTTTTTGTATGGGTGTGTGCGTGTATGAGTTTGATTTGTGGTATTTATTCTTTCAAATGAAAAAATCACTTAGCTTTACTTTAATTTTCATAAATGTACTAGTCATTATTGTAGTTTTTTTTCTCTGATCATATTCCTTAGAATTTTTTAGATTTAGGATTTTTCTGCTTTTATATTCATCTTTGTGGATTTGTAAAATGATTTGAAAGTTGTTTTCATTTCTTTTTAACTTAGATTTTCCTAATTAGGATGTAAAATTTTTGCTTCTTTTTAACTTTCTTCCACTTTTTAAACCTTTCTACAAAGCTATATGAATGGATTATGTGTTATTTCAATTTTTCAACCCCTTTGATTTTCGAATTTATTTGAAAACTCTTTTTCTCAAACAATTTTTATTTCTACTTGTTATGCATTTCCATCAAGTTCTAGCAGAAAAAATGTAAACGTTTTGATTTTTCAATCACTTTGCTTTTCTCTATTTTTGCTTGTGTGTGTGAGTGTATGAGTTATCTTTTTTTGCTTTCTTTCCTTCAAGTTGTGTGTGTGAGTGTATGAGTTAGTTTTTTTTTTCTTTCTTTCTTTCAAGTTGTGTGTGTGAGTGTATGAGTTAGCTTTTTCAGCTTTCATTTCCCGCCTACTCATTTGATTAGGAGTTGTCATTTTCAGTTTTAATTTCCCGCCTACTCTATTGAGTAGGACTTGTCATTTCCCGCCTACTTGTTTGAGTAGGACTTGTCATTTTCAACTTTAATTTCCCGACTACTTATTTGAGTAGGACTTGTCATTTCCCGACTACTCGTTTGAGTAGGACTTTTCATTTTCAGATTAAATTTCCCACCCACTCGTTTGAGTAGGACTTGCCATTTCCCGTCGAATCGTTTGAGTAGGACTTGTCATTTTCAGCTTTAATTTCTGGCCTACTCGTTTAAGTAGGACTTATCATTTCTCGCCAACCCGTTCGAGTAGGACTTGTCATTTTCAGCTTTAATTTCTCGCCTTCTCGTTTGAGTAGGACTTGTCATTTCCCGCCTACTCGTTTGAGTAGAATTTGTTATTTCCCGCCTACTCGTTTGAGTAAGACTTGTCATTTTCTGCTTTAATTTCCCGCCTACCCGTTTGAGTGGCACTTGTCATTTCCTGCATACTTGTTTGAGTAGGACTTGTCATTTTCAACTTTAATTTCCCGCCTACTCATTTGAGTAGTACTTGTCATTTTCCGCCTACTCGTTTGAGTATGACTTGTCATTTTCAGCATTAATTTCCCGCCTACTCTTTTGAGTAGGACTTGTTATTTCCTGCTGATTCGTTTGAGTAGGACTTGTCATTTTCAGCTTTAATTTCCCGCCTACTCGTTTGAGTAAGACTTTTCATTTACCGTCTACTCGTTTGAGTAGGAATTGTTATTTCCCGCCTACTCGTTTGAGTAGGACTTGTCATTTACCGCCTAGTCGTTTGAGTAGGACTTGTCATTTTCAGCTTTAATTTCTCGCCTACTCCTTTGAGTAGGACTTGTAATTTCAATTATGCAATCTTCCTTTTTGTAATGTGGTTTTTCTTTTCTTATTATGAGTTTGGTTAAGTGCGTGCGTTTCCTTTTTTAGTAGCTTTTCTCTTTCTAATATTATATTTTTTTTCTTCTTATTTTTTTTGTAACCCTTCACCACGTAGTTTAGAATTCGCGTCTCACCAAACTCATAAGCCATCCCCTTTCCGATGAGTGGCTAATCGCTCTTAGCCCTTGGTATCGAAGAGCATTGGGATATAAAATGTTTTTAAATAATTAAAGGTCTTGTTTTTATATTTAATTAAGAACTTAAGGTTTACCCCGAGTTTACGTTGTGTAGAACCACATATCAATGTGTGGGCTCTATATCTGTTATCCATATGCTCGTTAACCGAGAGGTCGTGCGTATGGACTGATCACCCCTGGGTAAAGAGAGTTTCACACTAGCCCTCGAGATAGGAGGCGAGTAATTCTTCCGGATTGGGTCCCCCCTCCAATAGCTGGGTTCTTAGCGTAATGCGGGCATTAAGAGGAATCCTTCGTCGGATGAGAGCCCGGTCTAAAAGTCTTAAGGTTTAGGTGAGCGGTAGTCCTAGAGATAGGTGAGCTGATTCTTTTGGAACCTCCACGGCCAAGTCTTCCGTTTAATTGAATTGAAACCTAGGATCTCTAATTATTTCAATCAATTTTAGTCCTAACGTAATTTGATAACTAGTGTTATTTCTTCATTGACCTGGTTCTTTATCTATTTCCAGCTTTTTCTTAGTTAAAACCGACAACTTCAATCTTTCGGTAAAATAATAGTTCTTCCGGAACAGTAGGGATAATCAACCCATTCCCAGGAAATTTACGATCTCAATATTCCCCTGAATATCTTATATTACTTGCAATAGGTGCACTTGCCTATAATTCGTCGCGCGAAATCTGGACCCGCCGTGATCCCTAGATAAAATAAGTGTCGGGCTTCGCGCGCATAAATATCCCATTGTCATGAATCCTCCTAACAGTGATTATAATGTTATCATTGTATGTGTCCCGTTTCCTGACGCTACCATACTCAAGGATCATAAATATGTGTATATCTTTATCTAATCATCCACCCCATTACAATTTGTTGTGTAATTAAATTTCCATTATCATGCCCTAGAAAATTAATCTTATATGTCATAACGTTACCTTATTTTATTTCTTAAGTTTCCACTATAATGACTTTTTACTTAATAGAGTCATTCAAAGGTTATAGTTCACAATTATGATCAAGTGACTTGGCAATATCAGGTAAGCGTGGATAGTAATGATATTTCATCATTATGTTTAATTATCAAAATTCCAGCCTTTTAGGATCAAAAAATGTCGTATTAAATCATAACAACCATAGTAAACTTAATTATTATATTCTAAATGCAAGAAGTTATCTTATCACGATTTCTAATTATACATTAAACTATCTCCCAAAGTATAAGGGTAAATAAACCATTCAAATTTGAATGGGATTAATTCTTTGATAGAACAATACATTTGTAAATCATCTTTGAATGCCTTAAAGTGCCAAAATTTTAAGTTGCAGGAACTTGATTACAAACCACATATTCCATGACGTGATATACTTGTCCTAGACAACTAAACTTAGCAACCCTATATTTTGATTAAAATCAAAAATCGTTTGACCCATTATGTTTAATAGTTTGTCATGAAAATAATATAGATCATCATTTCAGAATTGATTAGGTGAATCTAAGGTACCATACACCTCGTAAAGGATTTTTTATATCTGGTCATGTGTTAAGATCATGAGAACCTATAGCCAAGTTCTACCCTTATCTGACTTAAACTTATACATAATTCACACTCTTTGTCATTCTTAGATTTGGATTTCCACCTTCAGAAATATTGACATGCTACATACCTTAAGCCCTTGAGGTTACTATTTATGACAATATTCTCAAGGTCAACATGTGACCCAACCAAAAATGGGTCTCTTTTGAAACTTGAATTCTTATTCGACCTTTGGTATTTTTAAAGGTGGTTGTCTCAATGTAATCAAGTCATCGATATGAGATTTAAGTTTACGAGTACCCTATTATTCCACTAATAGATTATGGTCACAAATTCTCCGTGAGGCGCTCCTTTCAGCTTGGTAAGAAGTGATAATATCACTTGATAGGTGGAGTAAGGACATCGAAGTTTATGTCTTAAGCAGTGACTCTTGCGTTAAATTCTTCCATTAGTCAATTTGGGTATCCTCGTACCTTAACTAATCTATATCTGAGGTCAGTTTTAGACTAGGATACAACACAAAATCCTCTTTGTAAGTCAAACCAAAGTGGTGTCCTAATTCGGTTGTCCTAACTCATTATTTAAATGGACTATTTTTTGTGACTTTTACACATGGCACTTGATGGCCCGCGAATAGACTCTTGTTTAAGTGGTTGGTTAGATGAGTCGAACGTCGTGGGCTTGCTATAAAGGGAGCTTTTAACGAAAGGAGGCAAGTGCACCTATCGCATGTAGTACACGATATTCGGGGGAATACTGAGGTCGTATTATTTTCGGGGTCGGGTTGATTATCCTTACTGCTCCAGGAGTAACTATTATTTTACTAAAAATTCATTGGGGATTTTAATTAACTAAGGCGGATAAAAATAAAAGAAGAACGAAAACAATTTAGAAAATTAGATGAAGGGTTAACGCTCGACACCGAATCAGATTAAGACTAAAATAACTTTTAATAATTATTGAACTTAGTTTTCAAATTAATAAAGGGCAACTTGGCCATGGAGGTTCCATAAATATGAGTGCACTTATATCTAGGAATATTGCTCACCTGAATGCTAAGACTATTCGACCGAACGTTAGTCCGACGAAGAATTCCTCTTAACGCCCGCTTTACGCTAAGAACCCCGCTATTGGGTGGGGAAACCAATCCGAAAGAATTACGCTTGTCCTCTCTCGAGGGAATGCACGCAACTCTCTTTACCCAGGGGTGATCTATCCATACGCACAGCCTCTCGGCTAGCTAGCATATGGATAATGGAAATAGGACCCATACATCGATATGTGGTCCTACGCGTCGTTAACCCGAGATAAACCTTAAGTCCTAAAATTAAAGTGAAAATAAAGAACTTTAATTATTTCAAATCATTTTATATGTCCCAATGCTATTCGATGTCGCGGCTAATGACGATTAGCAACTCATCAGTATGGGCACGAGTTTATAATTTGATGAGGCGCGAGTTCGTAACTAAGCGCTAAAGGGATATAAGAAGAAGACATAAAAATAATAAACATTTAGAAAACTTGAAAAATTAGCTAAAACGAGAACTCACACACACTTCAAATTATAAATAAAACAGAAACTAAGTTACAAAAAAAGAAAATTACAAGTCCTACTCAAACGAGTAGGCGGGAAATAAAGGCACGCCATTTAACTTTTAACGAGTAGGCGGAAATAAATACATGTCATTTAACACTTAACGAGAAGGCAGAAATAAATGGGCACACGCATACACTCGACATAAAATAAACACACACACTCACTCTACTGAAAATGAAAACGCACACACTTACGTAAATGAAAAACACACACACACTACAAAAAAGCAAAACACACACATGCACTCTACATAAATTGAAAGAAAGTAATAAAATTATCCCCTACACACACGCACTCTACATAATTGAAGAAAGCATTAAACATTATTCTCATACACTCACACACACATCATGGAATTTTAAAGAATAAAATGAAAACCTAACTCATACACTCACACACACAAATTAAATTTGAAATGAAATTAGATAAAAATTAAAACAACTACTTTTTTATACTTACATTTTACCAAAAAAACTTAAAAAGAACAAATCAAAATAAAAAGAACAAAAAGTTTTTCAAAACAAAGCAAAAAACCAAAGCCTTTCAAAAATTAAAATTACAACTTTTTCATTCTTAAGAGTTCATAAAAGTGATAAAAAAGTTGAAATAAAATTTAAAAGAACAAAAAGATTTTACAATCCTAAAAAAAACTAAGTAAAAAAAATCAAAAACACTTTAAAACCCCTTTTATATATTCATAAGAATGAAAATCTTTACTAAAACCCTAACATGGAGACAAACCAAAAAAAAGAAAGCATAAGAACTAAACAAATTACACTGGTACACACACACACACACTTTTCATAAAGAGGAATACTAAGATCAAACTAAGGATAAAATGAAGAAGAAAGTGGGCACACAAGTTCATTCCAAAGTCATTTAAGAAGAGAAAAGCTAGCATATTTGTATTGATTAAAATGAACTATTACAAAGCTAATACAAAGCTAACAAAAACATAAAAAGAAAGGAGGAGAAAGTTCTCCTTACATGGAAAAGGAATACACCAGGGAAGCCCACAAAACACACGAAATTTTGGCCCAAAAAGTGAACCCTTGGACCTTACAGAAATGGGCTATTTATAAAGAAACATTTCCAAGTACAAGCCCTCCGACAAGTGCGTGTCGGGGGGGGGGGGGCGTGTCACTACTATTTATGAGGTGATCGTCGAATTGACGGGAAAGTTTACTTCACGGCTATACATGAGGATGTCGTGCCCCAGGTCACGGGCATGACGGTGGGTGTGTCGGGGAGGTGGAACTGGGTGCGGGTTACGTCAAAAGTCCCAGGAGGCATCTTGTCGGTCCAGGTGGAGGAGACACGACCTACATCATGGGCGTTTCGCTGGGCATGTCGGGTTGGGTCGATGAACGTCGAGCTTAGTTTCGACGAGTGCATGACACGGGCCTTGTTCACGGTGCGTGTCAAATGACACGGGCGTGTGATCGGGTATGTCAAACGTTTCTCCTCAAATTCTTCTAATTCCACAGGAAACAAAGTGTCATGGCTTGGTCATGGGCGTGACCCATAGTACACGGGCGTGACTTGGCAAAATTTGAAATTTTCCTGAAAATTTTGGAAATCAAAATAAACTTAGGTTAGAACAATTTTTACAAAAAGTAACAATTTATTAAAGAAAAATAAACAAAAGTTACAAAAAGAAATTAAAATGACTAATTTAATGTACATAAAAATAGCCATATTTATAACCTATCAAATATCCCCATACTTAATCTTTTGCTATTGTAGAGCAAGAGTTTTAGGTGAACTTATAAGGAATAAAAAAAACTCTAAGTTTAGCTACCGCTTAATTAATTATAAGAGAGATCTAAATAAACATACGGGGTGTAAGAGTTAAGTCCTAGTATTATGTAGATGATTTAAATAGCGCAAAAGTTTTGGCCAAAAGACTTCTTGATGTAATCAAATAGAAATCAATAATTGTAATGGTTAGATTAACGAAAATAGTTTGAAATTATATGAACTTTAGCTTATAGGAGTTTTATTGGAAATAATGTAATTTACAAATTATGCTCTCAAAAAGATTTTTGAATTAATTATAGAATTATGAAATTAGCTAAGGGGGTTGATGTTGGTTTATGAAGAGGGTTTGGATATTGAGGTGAGGTGATTTTTTATCGAACCTCCATTTTTTTTCTTTTTGGATTATTAGGAGAATGAAATCTTATTTTCCTAATATCATTTTTTTTCAACTTCATAATAATAAAATTAACCCAACGTATATGTGTAGGAGTAATGAATTTTATCCTCTTACTCCGTAACATATAATCTTTTTAAATTATTGGGTGCCTATGTTTACGGAATGAAATCTTTTTCTCATTGACATAGGATCTTATAAGGATAAAAATTTTTATCATGCCAAGTAAGTCATGATAAATAATGGGAGAAAAGAAAACTAGATTTTTAATTAGAAATTTTTTTAAAAGCAATCTTAATAAATTGTAAGTTCCAATTTTTCAAAAAGCTAAAAGTAAACATAATTGAATTCTATAGTCGTTATTTTCTAACATAATATACGTGCTCCTATCAATGAAAAATTAGAAGTAGTGCCTAAAATGAGTTCGCTATTTTTAACAAAGCATAACGAATTCTTTAAAACATAACCCCGGCTATTTAAATTTTTCAATCAATAATTAACAAACGAATAGTGAACAAAGAATTAATTAAATTCACATATAAATAAACTCAAAACAAAATTTTTGGATAGCAAGAAAATTAAGAATGTTATATTTGATTTATTTGTTTCAAAACATTTATTTGTATTTTAGAGTTTTTATCATCATTTGTTTTGTGTTTTTAATTTATTATCTTCTTTTTTTGAATTTTTGTTTTGTTTTACTCAATTTATTTGAAATTTTGACTTATTATCTTTTTTGTTTTATATTTTTTTTTAAATTTGTTATTAAATAGATATGGAAAAAAGCGATATGAAATGTATATATTTTTTGAACTATTTTTTTTCTTTTCTAATTTTTTTGGATTTTTTTTTTGTTTTATAAGCACATATTTACAAAATAAGAAAAGAGAGAAATGTTAATTATAAAGAAGAGAAAGAAAGGAAGAGGGGAAGGAGAGAAAAGAACAAAAATATTTACAAAAAATATTTACAAAATAAAACTAAATAGTTTTTGGAATTTTTATATATATAATTTTTAGAATTTGTGTTTTATAATTTTTTTGAAATTTTTTGTGTTTTAAAAAGAAGGGAAAACAAAAAAAAATTGGATTTTTCATTTTAAAATTTTTTTTTGTTTTCTTGTTATGTATATATTTTTTTCATATTTTTAAATTTTTGCAGTGCAGAAAGTAGAAGTACAGTGCAAAAAATAGAAGTGCAAAAAATAAAGCGACAAAACACCATCATACTTAAATCCAACATTGTCCCCAATGTTGCAACGTAAGTATGCGGAACAAAAAAATGCAATATTTACAAAGAAAATAAAGAGAAGGGGGGGTTGAAGTTCCCTAGAACGCGTTCGGGGAGGTCCATCAGAAACCATGCATTTATTAGAAAAAGAAGCAAACAAAATAAATAAAAAGTGAAAAAGATAAGCGTGGGGTGCCTCCCAAGAGCGCTTTGTTTATAATTGTGTAGCTGGACTATTTTGGCGGAGTTATATATCAAGGAGGTTTATGGTTTTATAATGCTCGATCACTGGGTCACCCGCTATGTATAACTTCAACCGATGACCGTTTATATTAAACGAACCGTTTTCTTGGTGGGAGACGAGTACGAACCCATATGGAAAAACTTCTTCAACTATGAAGGGACCGGAGCATCTAAATTTTAGTTTTCCTGGAAAAAGATTAATACGTGAATAACAAAGAAGGATAAGATCGCCCTGAGAGAAAATTTTTGGGGATTTTATTTTTCGATCGTGATATAACTTAGAACGCTCCTTATAGATCTTATTGCTCTCGTAAGCATTCGCACGCCATTCATCGAGCTCGTTTAGTTGCAGTTTTCTATTCTGAGCGGCTAAGTTGGCGTCGAGGTTTAAGAATTTTAAAGCCCAAAGTGTGCGATGCTCTAGTTCTACAGGTAAATGGCACGCTTTGCCATAGACTAACCGAAACGGCATACAACCAATTGCGGTTTTGTATGTAGTCTGATGCGTCCATAACGCATCGTCGAGTTTAATGGACCAATCTTTCCTATTTATTGAAACAGTTTTTTCTAATATTCGCTCAATATCTCGATTTACTACCTCGACGTGGCCACTAGTTTGCGGGTGGTAGGGGGTGGCAAGTTTGTGCGTGACTCCGTATTTAGCTAAAGTCTTAGCCATAAGAGCAATACAAAAATGTGTTCCCCTATCACTAACAATTGCGCGAGGCGTGCCGAAGCGAGAAAATAGTTTTCTAAGAAATCTAACGACGACTCACGCATTGTTGGTGGGGAGAGCTTGCGCTTTTGCCCACCTCGATACGTAGTCGACCGCCACTAAAATATATATAGTTTTGAAAGACGGAGGTAGGGGGCCTTCAAAATCTATGCCCCATAAATCGAAGACTTCACATTCTAAAAACATGTTTTGGGGCATCTCATCACGACGAGAGATGTTACCCGACCGCTGACAGCTATCGTATGCGCGCACAAAATTATGAGTGTCTTTGAAGAGAGTGGGCGAAAAGTAGCCCGCCTCTTGCGCCTTTCGTGCGGTCCGGTTAGCTTGATAATGCCCACCAGCTGGACCTTCGTAGCAGTGTCGAAGTATTTGCATGCACTCCACACCCGCGATGTATCTTCGAACTGCTTGGTCCGCGCAGATATGAAAAAGAAAAGAATCCTCCCAAAAGAAATATTTCAATTCAGAAAAGAATTTCTTCTTTTGCTGGCTCGAAAAATCTTTTGGGAGCACCCTCACAACTAAATAGTTCACAAAATCTGCAAACCAAGGCGGGGAAGAAGAATAAGTTGCTATGGATAGGAGGCGTTCCTCGGGGAATTTGTCATTTATGTCAGATTCGACGAGCGCTTCCGCACCAGGATTTTCTAAGCGCGAGAGGTGATCGGCGGCTAAATTTTCGGCGCCCTTCTTATCCCAGATCTCTAAATCAAATTCTTGCAAGAGGAGGATCCATCGAAGAAGGTGGGGTTTCACATCATGTTTAGCTAATAAATATTTAAGTGCGGAGTGATCGGTAAATACGATAACTTTAGATAGCGTTATATACGAGCGAAACTTATCAAAAGCGAAAACGATGCCTAAGAGTTCCTTTTCCGTTGTGGTGTAATTTACTTGTGCGGAATTGAGCGTCTTGCTAGCATTATAAATTGGATGAAAATATTTTTGTACACGTTGGCCAAGAACGGCACCTGAGGCAATATCACTAGCGTCGCACATAATTTCGAATGGAAGGGACCAATCAGGCGCCACTAAAATGGGTGAATTGATAAGTTTTTGTTTTATGAAATTAAATGCAAACTCGCATTCTCTACTAAAGACAAAATTTGATTCCTTTTCCAAGAGGCGAGTAAGCGGCTTTGTTATTTTTGAAAAATATTGAATGAAACATCGGTAAAAGCCCGCATTGCCTAAAAAACTCCTAATAGATTTTACGTTTGTTGGTAGCGGAAGTTTTTCTATAATTTCTACCTTGGCCTTATCTACCTCCATCCCCTTAGACGAAATCATATGGCCGAGAAACAAACCTTCTCGAACCATAAAGTTACACTTTTACCAATTTAAAACGAGATGCGTGTCCTCTCATCGCTAGAGGACACAATCTAAATTTCGAAGACAAGATGGGAAAGAGCGTCCGAAGACAGAAAACTCATCCATAAAGACTACCATTGTTGGGTACATTGGTCAAATGTACCTGATTTGAAGAGGCCTCACCTAACTCAATGATATACATCATAATGTATTTGATGTTTGTTTGAGTTACTTGTGCAGGTTAGGTATTCACTGGACTGAAGCTAAAAGTTTCTAAGTTCATGTGTCGACACCCAGAGGGAAAGTGTCGACACTTGAGAAAGCTTGTGTCGACACCCAGACAAGCAGTGTCGACACTTGGAGTCATTGTGTCGACACCTGGGATGAAGAGTCGACACCAGACAGAAAGTGTCGACACTTGGAGCTGTGTCGACACTCAGTGAAGAATAATGCAGAAAAGCTGTGTCGACACTTAGCAGAAGTGTCGACACCTAGAAGAGCTGAGTCTACATCAGAAAGTGTCGACACTTGGAGTTGTGTCGACACTCAGCAAAATTCTGCAGAGACTAAGGACAAGTGTCGACACTCAACACAATGTGTCGACACTCAATCAGCAGAGTCATCATATGAAGAATGTGTCGACACTCAGCACAATGTGTCGACACACAAACAGAAGAATCAGTAATTGAAGTAAGTGTCGACACTCAACACAATGTGTCGACACTATGCAGAAGAGTCAACACTTGAAGAAAGTGTCGACACCCAGCACAATGTGTCGACACTTAGTTGAAGAGTCTACACTTGAAGAAAGTGTCGACACAAGGAGCTGTGTCGACACTTAGCAAAGAACAGAAAAGTTTACAAAATATTCTAAGTACAAGTGTCGACACTAAGGGAATGTGTCGACACTCAGCTGAAGAAATAAAATTGAAGACTTGTGTCGACACCAAGAAGCAGTGTCGACACTTGACAGTTTCAACACATGAAGATGTGTCGACACAAAGAAGATGTGTCGACACTTAGAAGAATACAGTTAAAGAATGAAGAACAAGTACTTGTGTCGACACTCAATTTCAGTGTCGACACATGCAGAAGTATCTGTGTCGAGACATACAAGGAATTGTGTCGACACCTTGTAGACTTGTGTCGACACTTACACAACATGTGTCGACACTTGGTCTATAAGTGTCGACACTTAAGAACAGAAAGTCTCGACACTATCTGACAGTTAGAGAATTTCAAGAAGTGACTGGTTGATATGACAGCTGCCGATCCAGCCGGTCTACAGCAACTGTCAGAGAAATCAGAAGTCTGTTATGAACCGGACCAGCCGGTTACCATAAAGGAAGCCTATAAATAGGCACCCATAGTTTACAGAAATAGGATTGATTGTTGTTATTACAAGTAGTGAGAATAATTGAAGTGTTTGATCAGATTAAATCAGAAAAGTGATACACAGAGGATCAACACAAGAAGATCTGGCAGTCCATCTGCAGATCTAAGAAGTTGGAGAGAGAGAGCTCCAATCAAGAATTCAGTCTTTGGAACTAAGGCTGAGAAGAAGGATTCAGAATCATCTGGATCTCAAGAAGCAGAGGTCAAGGATCAACTGCAGAGGATTCAGACTAATTCAGTTCTAACTCAAGAAGCTTTGAAGGAAGCTAAGTCAGTTTGGATCTAGCTGAGTTCTTCCAAGAACTCTTCAAGAAACTCTCAACTCCTCTCTTATTTTCTGAGTTGTAGAGTTAGTTATTGTAATTCAATCTTAACTTGTAGGATCCATTGGATCTGAGAGAATTGTAAGCCTATATTATAAAGGCTGAGGGTAGGGCTTGGTTGCCTGAGTGTAGGAGTTGAAGAACTCTGAGTGTAGGCCTTAATTGGCTGAGTGTAGGCCTGGGTGGCTGAGTGTAGGCCTTTGTGGCTGAGTGTAAGGCTTTGGGCCTGAGGTGTAGGAACCTAGTTGGGTTCTGAGATAGTGGAGAAGTTTGGCCGAATCTAGTACACTGCTAGATAGGCGAAGGGGGAAAGTGGATGTACCCAAAGATTGGGGAACCACTATAAATCTGTGTGTCTGCTGTGCTGTGCTGTGCATTAACTGTTTATATTTTGTTGTTGCTGTTAGCTGTAGAAATCTGTGAGATAACTGTTTTGCTGCCAATAAAGTTTTAAAAAGGTTTAGGTCACCTATTCACCCCCCCCCCCTCTAGGTGTTTAGGTACCATATCTTTCAAGTGGTATCAGAGGGAGGTTCCTCAAACAAGGACTAACAGTCTAAGGAGATCCTGTTTGGCAGAAACAGTCTAAGTCAGAAAACAGATTCAAGAAATTCAAGAACTTCAAGAAACATGGGTTCTTATGAGAATCACAAAGAGTTGGGTTCCATGAAGTTACCCATATGCAGGAAGGAGATTTTTGGAATCTGGAAAGAAAGGGTTAGGCTATTTATGGAGGCCTCAGACCCAAGAATCTACATCACAGTTAAGGAAGGGCCTTATGTGCCAATGAAGATTTCAGTACTGGATGCAAATCAGAGGACTCCAAAGGATTTCTCTGAGATGACCAAGGATGAAATTGTCCTAGCCACTATGGACAAAAGGGCACAAAACATAATAGTAAGTGCCATTGATGATGCAACTTTTCAGAACCTAATTCACTGTAAAACAGCAAAAGAAATGTGGGATACCCTCATTGTCTATATGGAAGGTTCTGAAGAAGTAAGGCAAGATAGAAAGTCCTTGCTTAATCAAGAGTATGAGAGCTTTAGGCAAGGAAGAGGAGATAGCATCACTGAATGCTACAAGAAGTTCTATAGAATTGTTAATGAACTCATGTCCTATGGAAGAGAGTTCACTAACTATAAATTGAATGATAAGTTCTTGAGGTCCCTAACCAAAGATTGGGACACTAAGATCTGTGCCATCAGAGAAATGGCAAAGTTGGGAGAAATTCCTCCTCCCACACTGTTTGGCAAGTTGCTGTCTTATGAGATGCAGCTGTCAGTGAGAAAAGAGGAGGAAAAATCAACAAGGACTGAGCACAGGGAAAGGACTGTTGCCTTCAAGTCAGAAGTACCTAGAAAGGGAGGACTAAGTCATCAACTCCTCCTCCAGAGGTAGTTGAATCAGAATCTGATGAGTCTGTTAGCACAAAGTCTACAAGTAGTGAAAGTGATGAAGATTTTGCTGCATTCACCAGACATTTTCAGAAATTCCTGAAGAAGAAACAGTGGAGGTCCAGACCTTCATTTTCCAAAGGGAAAGAAGTCCAATATCAGGAGAAGAAGCCTTCAAAGAAGGACAAGAAAAAAACAAAGACTAGCAAGGCAACTGGGTCTAAGATAGTATGTTACTGCTGCAATAGACAGGGTCATGTTATTGCAGATTGTCCTGAGAGAAGAAAAGAATCCAGTGACAAAAAGAAGACTCACTTCAAAGGAAAGAAGGAGAAGTCCTTTGTTGCAAAGAATGAGAAGACTCTTTCAGACATTTCTTCTTCAGACACAGAGACAGATGCTGAAGCCTACATAGGGCTATTTGCTGAAGAAGAAGAGGAGTTTATGCAGATCATGGAATCAATCTATGAACAAGAAGAGTGTCAGTGCCAAGGACTGATGGCATTGACTGAAAGTACCAAAATCCTGGAGCAGCCAGGACCTAGTCAGGTACAAAGTCCAACTCAAAGTTCAGAATTCAGTACTAGTTCAGAGTCAGATTCATCTTCATCAAGTGATGGAAGTGTTTCTGAATCTGAGGGAGATATTCATCAGCTCATAGATGAATATAAAGTACTGTTGCAAGCCTATAAGAAAAGCAAGTCCCTTGCCAAAAGTCAGGCAAAGGAAATTGCTGATCTAAAGACAGCTGCAACAGACTTTGAGAAGGAATTTGATCAAAAGCTCAATGAGGTAGCCAGGCTGAAACACATTACTGTGATTCAGATGGGAACTATCACTTATAAAAATGATCAAATTAAGTTACTGGAGATCAATCTCCAGAAGGAAAGAGAGCTAGTTGCTAGGTTTTCAAAACCTAAATCAGTGCTACCCTTGATTGATGAATTTGTTCATCATAAAGGAAAGGCTGGATTGGGTTTTATTAAAACAGCTAGGACTGTTAAGGATCAGTCCAAGTCCAAGGGCAAAGCCCCAACATTCAATAAGCCTGCTGTAGTCAAGACAGCCAAGTCTGTACCTAAGCAAAGGTACAACAAGTTTGAATGCTGGTGTTGTGGCAAGGTTGGCCACTTTGCCTTGGATTGTTGGCACAATGCCAGTGCCAAGTTGAGTAGCAAGTTACCTGGTGGAAAGCCAGCAGGTAGCTATGTCAAGTTGCAAACTAACAATCACCAAGGACCCAAGTTTACTTTGGGTTCTAAGGTTCATTAATTTGTTTTGCAGGTGAATCCAAGTGGCCATACCCCAACATGGTACTTGGATAGTGGATGTTCCAGACATATGACTGGAACAAGGGGACTACTGAAGGACTACATTCCAATCAAAAATGGTCCTAAAGTGACCTTTGGTGGTTCTGAAAAAGGAATCATCAAAGGGTTTGGTAACATCTCTTCAAACCTTGTTACCATTACTCAAGTGGCTTATGTTAAAGGGTTGAAACACAACCTCATTAGTATAAGTCAGTTAAGTGATGTAGGGTATGACATCTCATTTGTTAAAAATGGTTGTCATATCAAGAGGTCAAGTGATCAAGAGATCATTTTGACAGGATATAGAAAGAGGAATGTCTATTGCTTAGACATTATGATTGAGAACAATGGTTCTCCTGTTTGTCTTGTAGCTGATGAGACAGTCTCTCATTGTGTCAAGTGGCACAAGAGGCTAGCTCATCTTAACTACAAGACTATTAGCAAACTCTTTAGTAAAGAGTTAGTGAGGAATGGTCCTCAAGTTAAGTGTGTCAAAGATGGCATTTGCTCAGCTTGTCAAAAGGGCAAGCAGACTAAATCCACCTTTAGAAGCTTAGACAACAAAGATGCTGTGAGGTGTTTATACCTCTTGCATATGGATCTATTTGGTCCAATGCCAGTTCACAGCTTAGGTAGGAAGGTCTATACCTTTGTAGTTGTTGATGACTACTCAAGGTTTTCCTGGGTGTTCTTCTTAAGGCAGAAATCTGAAACACCTAGTGTCTTCTATAGCTTTGTTAAGCAAATTCAGAATGAATTGAACTGTACAGTGGTCAAAATTAGAAGTGACCATGGTACTGAGTTTCAGTCTGAAAGCATGACAAAACTGTGTGAAGACTTTGGGATATTTCAAGAATTCTCTTCACCTAGAACACCTCAGCAAAATGGCATTGCTGAGAGGAAGAATAGAACCTTGATAGAGGCTGGTAGAACCCTACTTAGTGATACATCACTGCCTGAGTATTTCTGGGCTGAAGCAGTTAACACTGCATGCCATGTGATAAATAGGGCTACCATCACTAAAAGGTTAAACAAGACCCCCTATGAAGTTGTGAAAGGCAGGAAACCAAATCTATCCTATTTCAGGATTTTTGGTTGCAAATGCTTCATACTTAACAATGGAAAGTCTTACCTAACTAAGTTTGCTGCCAAGTCCCAAGAGGGAGTGTTTGTTGGGTACAACAATAATAGTAAGGCTTATAGAGTCTACAACTTGACTACACAAGTTGTAGAGGAGTCTGTGCATGTAGTTTTTGATGAGACACAACTAATTAACAATGAGTTGTCTAGCAATGTGTGCAGCCCCACAGGTCTTACTAAGAAGATGGACAAGCTAACCATAGAAGATGTACCTGCTGCAAGATAGCAAGTAGAAGAAGATGGCTTATGTCCAGGGGGAGAACTACATGTACCAGGAGCTGAAGAAGTACAAGGAACTCAGCATGATGAAGATGCTGTAGAAGTACAACCAGAAGCAAGGATGCCTCCAGCCAACAGGCATCTAAGAGATCATCCAGTAGAGCTGATTATTGGAGATCCAAGACAAGGTGTTCAGACAAGGAGCAGAAATCAGAATGCTGTAGTATATTTAAGTTTTCTGTCTCAAATAGAACCAAAGAAATTTGAAGAAGCTATACAAGATCCACAGTGGACTGAAGCTATGCAAGAAGAACTTAATCAGTTCAAAAGGTGCAAGGTTTGGGAGCTGGTTCCAAAGCCTAAAGACCTCAATATTATAGGAACTAAGTGGATTTACAGGAATAAGTTAGATGAACAAGGAGTCATCATTAAGAATAAAGCAAGATTGGTTGCAAAAGGATATAGGCAAGAAGAAGGTATTGATTTTGATCAAACCTTTGCCCCAGTAGCCAGACTGGAGGCCATAAGGATGTTCTTGGCCTATGCAACCTATCAAGGATTCAAGGTATACCAAATGGATGTGAAGTCAGCATTCCTAAATGGTAATCTAAAGGAAGAAGTATATGTGGAGCAGCCTTCAGGTTTTGTTGATCCTACTCTTCCACATTATGTCTATAGACTTAGGAAAGCTTTGTATGGGTTAAAGCAAGCTCCTAGAGCTTGGTATGAAACCCTATCTAGTTTCCTCATTGAGAACAAGTTCACAAGGGGGAAAATAGATAAGACTCTATTCCTTAGGGAATCTAGAGGCAAAGTCATACTTGTCCAAATATATGTAGATGACATTATATTTGGGTCTACTGAAAGTAGCCTTTGCAAAAAGTTTGCAAAGCTTATGCAAAGTCAATTTGAGATGAGTAGTATGGGAGAACTGAAGTTTTTATTGGGTCTCCAAGTTAAACAGACTGGAAGTGGTCTATCCATATGTCAGTCTAAGTTCACCCTAGAACTCATAAGGAAGTATGGTATGGATTCATCCAGTACCATGAAGACTCCTATGGGGTCAAGTATGTCTCTAAGCAAGGATGATGCAGGGAAACCTGTAGATGAAACCTTGTATAGAGGGATAGTTGGCTCCCTACTATACTTGACTGCAAGTAGGCCTGACATTATGTATGCTACATGTGTTTGTGTCAGGTATCAAGCCTGCCCTAAAGAGTCTCACTTGACTGCAGTCAAGAGAATTTTGAGATATCTAAAGGGCACTCCTTATCTAGGCCTCTGGTACCCTAGGAATGGAGATTTTGATCTAACAGGCTATTCAGATGCAGACTTTGCAGGATGCAAAGAAGATAGAAAGAGCACTACTGGATCCTGTCAATTCCTAGGTGGAAGAATAATTTCATGGAGCAGCAAAAAGCAGACTAGTGTGGCTATCTCCACAGCTGAGTCAGAATATGTAGCTGCAGGAAGTTACTGTGCTCAACTTCTATGGATTCAACATCAGCTAGAAGACTATGGATTTCAGGTAAGTAGAACTCCACTTTTCTGTGATTCTACAAGTGCTATTTCAATAGCTAATAATCCTGTATCACATAGTAGAACTAAACATATTGAGATTAAATATCACTTTCTTAGGGAGCATGTAGAAAGAAATGATATTGCACTTGAATATGTTAAAACTGATAATCAGATAGCTGATATGTTTACTAAGCCCTTAGAAGAAGCTAAGTTCAATAGGTTCAAAATTGAACTAGGTATGATAAACTTAGACTAAGTTACAGAACTAAAAATTGGTTAAGTAAAAAGGTGTCGACACATAGACAAGTCTATGTCGACACAGAATAGTAAGTGTCGACACTTCAGGAAAATGGTGTCGACACATCTAGGAAGTTGGTGTCGACACTTCAGAATGTTAGTGTCGACACATGACAAGTAGGTGTCGACACATCCCAAGTGGTGTCGACACTTAGTATTTACTCAGAATTTTTCTAAGTAAAGTCTCGACGATGTGTCGAGTTATGTTGTGTCGACACATAACCAAGTGTCGACACATAATATCTGTTGACTAAACTTGTGTCGACACATGAGTGTCGAGACATTATTAGTCAGTGTCGACACTTATTGCCAGTGTCGACACATCTTTAGTAATCCATCCCGCCTGTTCGTCTTCAAACCAAAAAGGTATAAATAGGATTCTGTCTTTGTTTGTCGACATGCTTTCAGAGTTTCGAGACCAAAACTGCTGTGTCGACATTTCTCTTTTCTCAAGACTAAATCTCTAAACCCTAATGGCTCCCAAGCTCGAGGAGAATGTTAACGAAGGCTATGAGCTCGTGCGAGGTGCTTTTGACAATGGCGATCAAGAAATCAAATCGGTGGTAACCCTAGTCACCGATTCAGGATTGGAGTACTTGGTTTCAGAACCAACTAAAATATGGAAGAAGGAAGTTCTCGAATTCCTTACTGGAGGGTCAGTAGATGATTCAGGTTACAGGATCAAATCGCGAGTGCATGGCACCAAGGTCAAGATTTCACCCAAAACTCTGCGAAAGGTACTTCAGCTACCTAAAGTTCAAGAAGAAGAGGAAGTGACTACATCTAAGACCAGAGAAGCACTTACCTGGTGTGGTTTAGATCCTAAGCTGACGATAGGATCAGTATTCAACAGGAGAGGTATGAATACTCAAGGAAAATTCCTGTCAGAAATTGTGGGTAAAGTAATACTCAGTAAGACTGGAGGACATGACAGGGTGTCAGCCTCCATGTTCAGTGTTATGACCAGAATCATCTTCAACCTAAAAATAGACTGGTCAATGGTTGTGTTTGACAAAATTAAGGAGAGTCTGAAGAAGCCCAATCTGGGCAGAATACTAAGTCTCTACCTGGCTGGTACAATACCAGAGGTAATGAGTAATGCTGCTGCTACTAAAATCAATCACATGAGAAGGATGGACCAAAGGATATTTTCCAGGTGGGAAAGAGTACTATCTCAGGAAGTTCCTACCCCAGAGAAGCAAATTTCTAAGAAGGATTCCCCTCCAAAGAAGAAGAGGAAGATAGCTGCTATGACTCAGGAGTCCTCCAGCAGTTCAGGTAGTGAAGAACATGTTGTTTTCACTCCTGATAGTCATGAGGATGTGGCTGCAGAGAAATCACCTGCTCCTCTAGAGACAGCTGAAATCCAGGGGAGCTGCCTACAGCTAGCCCCATGAATAAGGATCCAAAACAGGGGGAGCCTCCAGCTGAAGAACAACCCTCTACACTGGAGAGTGAGCAAGCTACCCTCATTATCCAAGAGGTACTTTCTGACCTCAATACTTTAGATTTTTCTATAATAGATTCTGATTTGTCTGATGTCCATCAGCAAACTCAGCAAGCAAATCAAGAACCAGATGTTGTTCTCCAAGACACATCTGTTGTGCAAAAAGTTCCTGATAAAGTAGTTGATGAACACAGTACATCTCCTGCACAGTCACCTCCTGAATATACAATGGAAGATCTATTTCTTAATTTAGATCAAGAGGATTTTGACATGGACAAGAATGCTGCTGCTGAAGAGAAGGGTGCTGCTGTTGAGGGGGAGAACTTGGAAGTTCAGGATGAGCCTTTGAGGCTAGACACTGAGAAGGCACTAGATGTGCAAGCTGAAAAACCATCAAGCCCTAAGGATAGGGTGAATATAGCCAGTACTTCAGAGTCTGAAGAAGATGAGGCTGAACAAGCTAAGAAGAAGCAATTCTTTGTATTCAAAAGAAGGAGTCAGAGCTACAAGAAAGCTCTACAAACTGTTGCTCAACACTCCCTAGTCCAACAAGCTCCATCAACTGATTACAGTGGATTAATGGTAGCAATGCAAGTTAAGCTGGATGAGCACAGGAGGGCCATAGAGAAGTATATTGATGAAGGCCACAAGTCTTTATAATTTGACTTAGCTCAAGACATCAAGTCAATAAGGTTTGAGATGAACCTGAATAAAAAGGAAATGAATGAATGCTTCCACAAGGGTGGAAATGCAGTGGTATTTCTAGCAACTCATCAGGAAAAGATCAAGACTCAAGTAGATGATATAGCACTAAAGCAAGGCTATGTGCTGGAGAATCAATTAAGAATGAATGATAATTTAACTGCCTCCCACAATGCTATAGTCACAGAACTAAAAAATAAGACTACTGAACCTTCAACATCATCTGCTGCAGCAAAGGCTGAATTTGATAAAGCATTTCAAGATGAAATTGCTGCTGTCAAGACTGCCATCAAGGATTCACAGAAGGTCATTGCTGAACAGCTTACAAAGCTTAGACCTTATTTTAAGGATGGAATCAGGTACTTGGACAGCCAAATCAGGTTCCAAAAGGATGATGTAAGAGACCATGTAGCCCAAGAAGTCATAAAGGGGGAGAGAGTGTTAGTCAAGGCCAGTTCTGAGCATGCAAAATGGATTTCAAATTCAATCAGGGCTACACTTGGATATCCTCCCCTGTGTGATGACAATGAAGTTGCTGAATCTGGACTGAACCCTGCCTATTTTGGAGGTGAGCCACAAGAAGTAGCTCAAGTCATTTATCCACCTCCAGATTTTGAAATGATTCATGCAGAGGTGAGCACTATGTATAGCCCATCTGGGGGCAAGGACAATGTCCATTTAGAAAAGGTTACTCAACCTATAACAGCAGCTATGCAAGAGGCTTTGGACAAAGAAGAAGAGACAAGGCTGTCAAAGAAGAGGTTTAGGGAACTAGCAGAACAAAAGCCAGATTTTGAACAGTGGAGCCCTACCTCTAGAAATATCATTCTCACTGCCTGGAAAGCTGCTAAAGACAATACTACTGATAGAAACAAGTGGTTCTCAGAAGCTGAATGGAGGAAGCATGAGATCAGGCAGGAAGCCATTGTCCAGTATAGAAGGAAGGCTAAGTTAGGAAAGCTACCTCCTACAGCTGTGGAGCCTAGCAAGTACTTTCCTAAGCCCTATCATTACTTTGAGAGGCAGAAAATCAAGGCTAAAGAACAAAAGAAGAAAGACTCAAAAGGCAAGAAGCCTGCTGATGCTGAGCCTGCTGCTGCTGCTGCTGTCAAAGCTCAAGTTAAAGCTGGAAAAGGAATTGTTATCAAAGAACCTGATCAGAAATAGATTAGGAATTAAACTTGAAGCTTGTTGTAATCTTTTAAATGAAAAACATTTTTGTACAACATTGAAAATGTATAAGGAACAAAGTTAGAACAATATGTGATAAATATAGTATGATTGTTCTGAAATGTGTTTGTTTCTTATTTGTTCTGGAATGTTGAATGTGTATATGTGTGAAGTTTTACATGTTCATGTTAACCCTGTTGATTATAATCTGCTTTTCATCATTTTGTAATTTTTAATTATGAATGGTGTATATCATTGACTAAGGGTTATGACTTCTCCAAATAGGGGGAGATTGTTGGGTACATTGGTCAAATGTACCTGATTTGAAGAAGCCTCACCTAACTCAATGATATACATCATAATGTATTTGATGTTTGTTTGAGTTACTTGTGCAGGTTAGGTATTCACTGGACTGAAGCTAAAAGTTTCTAAGTCCATGTGTCGACACCCAGAGGGAAAGTGTCGACACTTGAGAAAGCTTGTGTCGACACCCAGACAAGCAGTGTCGACACTTGGAGTCATTGTGTCGACACCTGGGATGAAGAGTCGACACCAGACAGAAAGTGTCGACACTTGGAGCTGTGTCGACACTCAGTGAAGAAGAATGCAGAAAAGCTGTGTCGACACTTAGCAGAAGTGTCGACACCTAGAAGAGCTGAGTCTACATCAGAAAGTGTCGACACTTGGAGTTGTGTCGACACTCAGCAAAATTCTGCAGAGACTAAGGACAAGTGTCGACACTCAACACAATGTGTCGACACTCAATCAGCAGAGTCATCATATGAAGAATGTGTCGACACTCAGCACAATGTGTCGACACACAAACAGAAGAATCAGTAATTGAAGTAAGTGTCGACACTCAACACAATGTGTCGACACTATGCAGAAGAGTCAACACTTGAAGAAAGTGTCGACACCCAGCACAATGTGTCGACACTTAGTTGAAGAGTCTACACTTGAAGAAAGTGTCGACACAAGGAGCTGTGTCGACACTTAGCAAAGAACAGAAAAGTTTACAAAATATTCTAAGTACAAGTGTCGACACTAAGGGAATGTGTCGACACTCAGCTGAAGAAATAAAATTGAAGACTTGTGTCGACACCAAGAAGCAGTGTCGACACTTGACAGTTTCAACACATGAAGATGTGTCGACACAAAGAAGATGTGTCGACACTTAGAAGAATACAGTTAAAGAATGAAGAACAAGTACTTGTGTCGACACTCAATTTCAGTGTCGACACATGCAGAAGTATCTGTGTCGAGACATACAAGGAATTGTGTCGACACCTTGTAGACTTGTGTCGACACTTACACAACATGTGTCGACACTTGGTCTATAAGTGTCGACACTTAAGAACAGAAAGTCTCGACACTATCTGACAGTTAGAGAATTTCAAGAAGTGACTGGTTGATATGACAGCTGCCGATCCAGCCGGTCTACAGCAACTGTCAGAGAAATCAAAAGTCTGTTATGAACCGGACCAGCCGGTTACCATGAAGGAAGCCTATAAATAGGCACCCATAGTTTACAGAAATAGGATTGATTGTTGTTATTACAAGTAGTGAGAATAATTGAAGTGTTTGATCAGATTAAATCAGAAAAGTGATACACAGAGGATCAACACAAGAAGATCTGGCAGTCCATCTGCAGATCTAAGAAGTTGGAGAGAGAGAGCTCCAATCAAGAATTCAGTCTTTGGAACTAAGGCTGAGAAGAAGGATTCAGAATCATCTGGATCTCAAGAAGTAGAGGTCAAGGATCAACTGCAGAGGATTCAGACTAATTCAGTTCTAACTCAAGAAGCTTTGAAGGAAGCTAAGTCAGTTTGGATCTAGCTGAGTTCTTCCAAGAACTCTTCAAGAAACTCTCAACTCCTCTCTTATTTTCTGAGTTGTAGAGTTAGTTATTGTAATTCAATCTTAACTTGTAGGATCCATTGGATCTGAGAGAATTGTAAGCCTATATTATAAAGGCTGAGGGTAGGGCTTGGTTGCCTGAGTGTAGGAGTTGAAGAACTCTGAGTGTAGGCCTTAATTGGCTGAGTGTAGGCCTGGGTGGCTGAGTGTAGGCCTTTGTGGCTGAGTGTAAGGCTTTGGGCCTGAGGTGTAGGAACCTAGTTGGGTTCTGAGATAGTGGAGAAGTTTGGCCGAATCTAGTACACTGCTAGATAGGCGAAGGGGGAAAGTGGATGTACCCAAAGATTGGGGAACCACTATAAATCTGTGTGTCTGCTGTGCTGTGCTGTGCATTAACTGTTTATATTCTGTTATTGCTGTTAGCTGTAGAAATTTGTGAGATAACTGTTTTGCTGCCAACAAAGTTTTAAAAAGGTTTAGGTCACCTATTCACCCCCCCCCCCCCTCTAGGTGTTTAGGTACCATATCTTTCAACCATAATCTCTCCTACCAGCTCGCCAAAGATTGCCAGCATACATCTTTGGAATGTAGCCGGCGCATTGCAGAGGCCAAATGGCATTCTTCGGTAGGTTAAGGTGCCAAACGGGCAGGAAAAGGTTGTTTTCTCTTGATCATCGGGGAAATGGGGATTTGGAAAAACCCAGATAAACCATCAAGAAAATAATAAAATTAATGACCGGATAAACGCTCCAGAACTTGGTCTAAAAATGGTAGCAGAAAATGGTCTTTACGGGTGGCATCATTTAGTTTTCTATAATCGATACACACCCGCCAACCCGTAAAAGTATGAGTTGGGATGAGTTCATTGTGCTCATTCTCCACTACGGTTGGACTGCCCTTTTTGGGCACGACATGAATGGGACTAACCCACGCACTATCAAAAATGGGATAGATATTCCCCACATCTAATAATTTAATTATCTCAGCTTTAACGACGTCTTTCATGTTTGGGTTGAGACGTCGCTGCGGCTGAATGGGTTTGCGATAATTATCGTTGAGAAAAATCCTATGAGTGCAAAACGAGGGGTTAATCCCCATAAGATCAGAAATTTGCCACGCAATTGCGTGGCGATGTTTGAGCAAAACTTCCAATAAATCAAAAATCTCTGAATCACTCAAGTCCGAAGAACTAATAACAGGAAGCGTATCGCCTTTTCCCAAAAAAGCGTATTTGAGTGATTCGGGTAAGGGTTTGTGGTTTAGGATGGGCGGTTCTTCTAGGGAGGTTTTAATTCCTATGTCTTTCTTACCAATTAGTTCGAAAGGCAAGTCTATAGAGGTATCCTCATCGCATTTAAAATTTTCGAACGCATAAATATCGTCGTTTAAAAATACGGACTCGAAAATGGGAGAAGAACGATCTCCAAAAAAAGGTATCTAAAGAATAGGAGAAATTGTCGCTCTATGACGAATTGTCCATCGAGGGATTAATAGAGAAAGTAACTTGATCATCTCCTACCCGGAGGAGAAGATGACCATTACTAACATCTATTAGTGTGCGCGAGGTGGCGAGAAAAGGGAGACCGAGTATTAATGGTACCTCAGCATCCTCCTCGATGTCCAAGAAGACGAAGTCTACCGGAAAGGTAAACTTGTCTACTCGGACAAGGACGTCCTCCACTACCCCGATAGGGAACTTAACCGAGCGATCCGCTAATTGGATGCGCATATTCATAGGACTAGGAGTACCCAAACCCAAACGTTGAAAGAGCGCGAACGACATCAGATTAATGTTAGTCCCTACATCATCTAATGCGTTTTTTACTATTATATTGCCAAAAATGCACGAGATGGAAAATCATCCCGGGTCGTTTTGTTTTGTGGGCAATTTATTAGTAAGGGCCGCCGTGCAGACAGCGTTGAGAGATATATGCGAAATATCCTCTAATTTACGTTTATTAGAAAGTAATTTTTTTAAAAATTTCGCATATTTGGGCATTTGCGAGATAGCCTCACAAAAAGGAACATTAATATGAATTTGTTTTATAATAAAATAAATTTTTCGTATTGCGCGTCCTTACGCTCGTTATCTAATCTATGCGGATACGGCATGGCCTTGTTTAAAATAATTTCTTCATTTAAAATTGCTAAAGGTGGCATAATCGAAGAAGGGGGGAGAGGGGTCGGAGGTGAAATATGTACCTAAGGATCGGTCCGTTTTGGATCGACCACCTCCTTACCGCTACGGATGGTTATAGAATTGGTGTTCTCCCATGGGTTGGGCTCTGTGTTTCCCGGCAGTGCCCCGAGCGCACGCTCAGACATCATTCTCGCCAGCTGTCCAACCTGTTATTCAAGGGTTTTTAGCGATCTGGTGATGTTTCAGATATTTGATTCGTTGGACGTTATGTATTTAAAAAAATTCTCCTCCATCGGGGAGGGTTTTGGAAGAGGGGAGGCGGCGGAAATCCGGGCGGATAAGATTTTGGCGGGCGTTGCGCATTGTTTGTGTTGCTCCAAGAAAAATTGCGGTGATTCCTCCAACCCGGATTATAGCTATTACTATAAGGGTTGCTGTTGGGGTTGAAGGAAGGATGACTCGAATTCCTACGAAGTCCATGAACTCTTCAGCCACGTAGATGTTAGGGGAAATAAAACAAGGCGGAGTGGAGGAGGCAGCAGACATCTCCGCCACCTGCTTTATTAACCTTTCAACTTGAAGGGTTAAGAGAGCAGTGGCATACACTTCAATATGGCCGGCCGCCGACTTTGGGTATCCCTGCGGGACGTTCCATTGATAGGCGTTCATAGCCATCTCTTCAAATAAAGCCGTGGTGGCCTCAGGGGTTTTGTTATTTAAGGTACCCCCGGCAGCCGCGTCAATCATTTGACACGTCTGAAAGTTAAGCCAATTGTAAAAAATTAGTACCTGTAACCACGTTGGAAGCGCGTGGTGCGGGCACCGGTGGAGGAACTCCTTAAACCGTTCCCAAGTCTCATAAAGAGACTCAGGATTGTTTTGCACAAACGAAGAAATGTTCGCCCGCAACTTTGCAGCTTTTGCGGATGGAAAGTACTTTATTAGGAACCGCTCCGTCAACTAAGCCGAGGTGGTGATACATCCTCGCGGGAGGGAATTCAACAATGCCTTTGCTTTGGACTAAAGGGAAAAAGGAAATAGGCGCAAGCGAATGGCGTCATCAGTGACGTCATTAATCTTGAAGGTGTCGCATATTTCCAAAAATTGGATAAGTGGACATTCGGGCCCTCATCCAGCAGTCCATCGAACTGCACGGCGTTTTGGACCATTTTAATGGCATTTGATTTTATTTCGAAATTATTATTCTCCACCGTAGGGAGAATAATACTAGACCCAGTATCGTCCAAATTTGGCCGGGCGTAATATGACATTGTACGCTCGACGGTCGCGTTCGGATTATGGTCGGCCATAACTACGACAGAGGGTTCATCGATAGATTCTTCGGTGTCTAAAGAAAGAATTCGGCATTGAGATCGAATACGCGTAAGGGAGCGTTCGATCCCAGGGTCGAAATGAAAATCTTCAGATTCGGAGGGTTGTCCACGGGTCATACACCCTAAAATAAATTAAAACGAAAGAATTTTTTTTATTGTTTTTTTTTAAAATAAGTAAAAGTAATAGACTCCGGAATTCGAAATAACAACTCACGCCTCCCCGGCAACGGTTCCAAAAACATGATGGCCCGCGAACAGACTCTTGTTTAAGTGCTTGGTTCGATGAGTCGAACGCCGCGGGCTTGCTAAAAAGGGAGCTTTTAATGAAAGGAGGAAAGTGCACCTATCACATATAGTACTCGATATTCGGGGAATACCGAGGTCGTATTATTCTCGGGGTCGGGTTGATTATCCCTACTGCTCCAGGAGTAACTATTATTTTACTGAAAATTCGTTCGGGTTTTTAATTAACTAAGACGGATAAAAATAAAAGAAGAGCGAAAACGATTTAGAAAATTCGATGAAGGGTTAATGCTCGGCACCGAATCAGATTAAGACTAAAATAACTTTTAATAATTATTTAACTTAGTTTTCAAATTAATAAAAGCCAACTTGGCCGTGGATGTTCCATAAATATGAGCGCACTTATCTCTAGAAATATTGCTCACCGGAATGCTAAGACTATTCGACCGAATGTTAGTCCGACAAAGGATTCCTATGAAAGCTCGCTTTACGCTAAGAACCACACTATTGGGTGGGGAACCCAATCCGAAAGAATTACGCTTGTCATCTCTCGAGGGTATGCACGCAACTCTCTTTACCAAGTGGTGATCCATACATATGCACGGCCTCTCGGCTAGCTAACATATGGATAACAGAAATAGGGCCCACACATGGATATGTGGTCCTACGCATTGGTAAACCTTAAGTCCTAAAATTAAAGTGAAAATAAAGAACTTTAATTATTTCAAATCATTTTATATGTCCCAATGCTCTTCGATGTTGAGGCTAATGACGATTAGCCACTCATCGGTATGGGGGCGGCTTTATAATTTGATGAGGCGCGAGTTCGTATCTCAGCGCTAAATGGTTATAAGAAGAAGACATAAAAATAACAAACATTTACAAAACTTGAAAAATTAGCTAAAACGAGAACTCACGGACACTTCAAATTATAAATAAAACAAAAACTAATTTACAAAAAAAGAAAATTACAAGTCCTACTCAAACAAGTAGACGTGAAATAAAAGCACGCCATTTAACTCTTAACGCATAGGAAGAAATAAATACATGCCATTTAACTCTTAACGAGTAGGCGAAAATAAATGCGCACACACACACACTTGACATGAAATAAACACGCACACTCACTCTACTAAAAATGAAAACACACACACTTGCGTAAATGAAAAACGCACACACTGCAAAAAAGTAAAACACACGCACGCACTCTACATAAATTGAAAGAAAGCAGTAAAATTATCCCCAACACACACGCACTCTACATAATTGAAGAAAGCATTAAACATTATTCTCATACACTCATACTCACATCATGAAATTTTAAAGAACAAAATGAAAACCTAACTCATACACTCACACACACAAATTAAATTTGACTTGAAAGTTAGCTAAAAATTAAAACAACTACTTTTTATACTTGGATTTTACCAAAAAAACATAAAAAGAACAAATCAAAATAGAAAGAACAAAAAGTTTTACAAAACAAAGCAAAAACCAAAGACTTTCAAAAATTAAAATTACAACTTTTTCATTCTTAAGAGTTCATAAAAGTGATAAAAAAGTTGAAATAAAATTTAAAAGAACAAAAAGTTTTTACAATCCTAAAAAAAACTAAGTAAAAAAATCAAAAACACTATGAAAACTCTTTTATAAATTCATAAGAATGAAAATCTTTACTAAAACCCTAACATGGAGACAAACCAAAAAAAGAAAGCATAAGAACTAAACAAATTACACTCATACACACACACATACACTTTTCATAAAGTGGAATACTAAGATGAAACTAAGGATAAAATGAAGAAGAAAGTGGGCACACAAGTTCATTCCAAAGTCATTTAAGAAGAGAAAAGGTAGCATATTTGTATTGATTAAAATGAACTATTACAAAGCTAATATAAAGTTAATACAAACATAAAAAAGAAAGGAGGAGATAGTTCTCCTTACATGGCAAAGGAATACACCAGGGCAGCCCACAAAACACACGAAATTTTGGCTCAAAAAAGTGAACCCTTGGACCTTACAGAATTGCGCTATTTATAGGGAAAATTTTCCAAGTACAAGCCCTCCAACACGGGCGTGTCGGGGGTGCGTGTCACTACTGTTCATAAGGTGATCGTCGAATTGACGGGAAAGTTAACTTCGCGGCTATATAAAAGGATGCCACGCCCCAGGTCACGGGCGTGATGGTGGGTGTGTCGGGGAGGTGGAAATGGGTGAGGGTTTCGTTAAAAGTCCCCGGCGGCGTCTTGTAGGTCTAGGTGGAGGAGACACGCCCTATGTCATGGGCGTATCGCTAGGCGTATCGGGTTGGGTCGACGAACGTCGAGCTTGGTTTCGTCGAGCGCATGACACGGTCCTTGGTCACGGGGCATGTCAAATGACACGGGAGTGTGATCGGGCGTGTCAAACTTTTCTCCTCAAATTCTTCTGATTCCACGGGAAACAAAGTGTCACGGCTTGGTCACGGGCATGACCCATAGTACACGGGCGCGACTTGGCAAAATTTGATATTTTCCTGAAAATTTTGGAAATCAAAATAAACTTAGGTTAGAACAATTTTTATAAAAAAGAACAATTTATTAAAGAAAAATAAACAAAAATAACAAAAAGAAATTAAAACAACTAATTTAATGTACATAAAAATAGGTATATTTACAACCTATCAAATACCCCCATACTTAAGCTTTTGTTATTCCAGAGCAAACGTTTGAGGTGAACTTATAAGAAATAAAAAAAACTCTAAGTTTAGTTATCTCTTAATTAATTATAAGAGAGATCTAAATAAATATACGGGGTGTAAGAGTTAAGTCGTAGGATTATCTAGATGATTTAAATAGCGCAAAAGTTTTGGCCAAAAGACTTCTTGATGTAATCAAATAGAAAGCAATAATTGTAATGGTTAGATTAACGAAAATAGTTTGGAACTATATGAACTTTAGCTTATAGGAGTTTTACTGGAAATAATGTAATTTACAAATTATGCTCTCAAAAAGATTTTTGAATTAATTCTAGAATCATGAAATTGGCTAAGGGGTTGATGTTGGTTTATGAAGAGGGTTTGGATATTGAGGTGAGGTGATTTTTTCTCGAACCTCTATTTTTTTCTTTTTGGATTATTAGGAAAATGAAATCATATTTTCCTAATATCATTTTTTTCAACTTCAAAATATTAAAATTAACTCAATGTATATGTGTAGGAGTAATGCATTTTATCATCTTACTCCGTAACATATAATTTTTTTAAATTATTGGGTGCCTATGTTTACGGGACGAAATCTTATTCCCATTGATATAGGATCTTTTAAGGATAAAAAATTTTTATCATGCCAAGTAAGTCATGATAACTAAGGGGAGAAAAGAAAACTAGATTTTAATTTAAAAAATTTTTGAGAACAACCTTAATAAATTGTACGTTCCAATTTTTCAGAATAAAAGTAGACATAATAGAATTTTATAGTCGTTATTTTCTAACATAATACACGTTCTCCTATCAATGAAAAATTAGAAGTAGTGCCTAAAATGAGTTCGCTATTTTTAACAAAGCATAATGAATTCTTTAAAACTTAACCACGACTATTTAAATTTTTCAATCAATAATTAACAAACAAATAGTGAACAAAGAATTAATTAAATTCACATATAAAAAAACTCAAAACAAAGATTTTGGATATCAAGAAAATTAAGAATGGTATATTTGATTAATTTGTTTCAAAACATTTTTTTTGTATTTTAGAGTTTTTATCATCATTTGTTTTGTGTTTTTAATTTATTATCTTCTTTTTTTTGAATTTTTGTTTTCTTTTACTCTATTTTTTTTTGAAATTTTAACTTATTATCTTTTTTTTGTTTTGTTTTGTTTTTAAATTTGTTATTAAATACATACAGAAAAATGCGTTATGAAATATATATATATATTGAACTATTTTTTTTCTTTTCTAATTTTTTTGGATTTTTTGTTTTTATAAGCAAGTATTTACAAAATAAGAAAAGAGAGAAACGTTAATTACAAAGAAGAGAAAGAAAGAAGAGAGGAAGGGTAGAAAAGAACAAAAATATTTACAAAATAAAACTAAATATTTTTTGGAATTTTTGTTTTTATAATTTTTAGAATTTGTGTTTTATAATTTTTTTTTGAATTTTTTTATGTTTTAAAAAGAAGGGAAACAAAAAAAATTGGATTTTTCGTTTTAAATTTTTTTTGTTTTGTTGTTATTATATATATATATATATATATTATATATATATATATATATATATATATATATATATATATATATATATATATATTCATATTTTAATTTTTGGAGTGCAGAAAGTAGAAGTACAGTGCAAAAAATAGAAGTGCAGAAAATAAAGCGAGAAAACACCCTCATACTTAAATCCAACATTGTCCCCAATGTTGCAACGTAAGTATGCGGAACAAAAAGAAAATGCAATATTTACAAAGAAAATAAAGAGAAGGGGGGGGGGGGGTAGAAGCTTCCCTAGAACGCGTTCGGGAGGTCCATCAGAATCCCTGCATTTATTAGAAAAAGAAGCAAACATAATAAATAAAAAGCAAAAAAGATAAGCGTGGGGTGCCTCCAAAGAGGGCTTTGTTTATAGTCGTGTAGCTGGACTATTTTGGCGGAGTTATATATCAAGGAGTGTTATTGTTTCGTAATGCTCGATCACTGGGTCGCCCGCTATGTATAACTTTAACTGATGACCGTTTACCATAAACAAACCTTTTTTCGGGTGGGAGACGAGTACGGTCCCATATGAAAAAACTTCTTCAACTATGAAGGGACCGAACCATCTAGATTTTAGTTTTCCAGGAAAAAGTTTAAGACGTGAATTATAAAGGACAAGATCGCCCAGAGAGAAAATTTTTGGGGACTTTATTTTTCGATCGTGATATAACTTAGAACGCACCTTATAGAACTTATTGCTCTCGTAAGCGTTCGCACGCCATTCATCGAGCTCGTTTAGTTGCAGTTTTCTATTCTGAGCGGCTAAGTTGGCGTCGAGGTTTAAGAGTTTTAAAGCCCAAAGAGTGTGATGCTCTAGTTCTACGGGTAAATGGCACGCTTTGCCATATACTAACCGAAACAGCGTACAACCAATTGCTGTTTTGTATGCCGTCCGATACGTCCATAACGCATCTTCGAGTTTAATGGACCAATCTTTCCTATTTATTGAAATAGTTCTTTCTAATATTCGCTTAATCTCTCGATTTATAACCTTGACTTGGCCACTAGTTTACAGGTGGTAGGGGGTTGCAAGTTTGTGCGTGACTCCGTATTTAGCTAAAGTCTTATCCATAAGAGCGTAACAGAAATGTGTTCCCGTATCACTAACAATTGCTCGAGGCATGCCGAAGCGAGAAAATAGTTTTTTAAGAAATGTAACGATGACTCGTGCATCGTTGGTGGGGAGAGCTTGCGCCTCTGCCCACCACGATACGTAGTCGACCGCCACTAAAATATATATATTTTTGAAAGACGGAGGTAGGGGGCTGACAAATTCTATGCCCCATAAATCAAAGACTTCGCATTCTAAAAACATGTTTTGGGGCATCTCGTCGCGACGAGAGATGTTACCCGACCGCTGACAGCTATCGTATGTGCGCACAAAATTATGAGTGTCTTTCAAGGGAGTGGGCCAAAAGTAGCCCGCCTCTAGCGCCTTCCGCGTGGTCCGGTTAGCTTGATAATGCCCACCAGCCGGACCCTCGTGGCAGTGTCGAAGTATTTGCGTGCACTCCACACCCGCGACGCATCTTCGGACTGGTTGGACCACGCAGATACGAAAAAGAAAAGGGTCCTCCAAAAAGAAATATTTCAAGTCAGAAAAGAATTTCTTCTTTTGTTGGCTCGAAAAGTCTTTTTGGAGCACCCTCGCAACTAAATAGTTCGTAAAATCTGCAAACCAAGGCGGGGAAGAACAACAAGTAGCTATGTCTAGGAGGCATTCCTCGGGGAATTTGTCATTTAACTCAGATTCGACGAGCGCTTCCGCATCGGGATTTTCGAAGCGCGAGAGGTGATCGGCGGCTAAAGTTTCCGTTCCCTTCTTATCCCGGATCTCTAAATCAAATTCTTACAAGAGGAGGATCCATCGAAGAAGGAGGGGTTTCACATCATGCTTAGCTAATAAATATTTAAGGGCGGAGTGATCGGTAAATACGATAACTTTAGATAGCGTTATATAAGAGTGAAACTTATCAAAAGCGAAAACGACGGCTAAGAGTTTTTTTTCGTTGTGGTGTAATTTACTTGTGTGGAAGTGAGCATCTTGCTAGCTTCATAAATTGGATGAAAATGTTTTTCTACACGTTGGCCAATAACAGCACCTAAGGCAATATCACTAGCGTCGCACAAAATTTCGAACGGAAGGGACCAATCGGGCGCCACTAAAATGGGTGAATTTATAAAGTTTTTGTTTTATGAAATTAAATGCAGACTCGCATTCGGTACTAAAGACAAAATTTGATTCCTTTTCCAAGAGGCGAGTAAGCGGCTTTGTTATTTTTGAAAAATCTTGAATGAAACGTCGGTAAAAGCCCGCATGGCCTAAGAAACTCCTAATAGATTTTACGTTTGTTGGTAGCGGAAGTTTTTCTATAATTTCTACCTTGGCCTTATCTACCTCCATCCCCTTAGATGAAATCATATGGCCGAGAACCAAACCTTCTCGAACCATAAAGTTACAGTTTTGCCAATTTAAAACGACATGCATGTCCTCGCATTCGCTGGAGGACACGATCTAGATTTCGAAGACAAGATGGGAAAGAGCGTCTGAAAACAGAAAAGTCATCCATAAAGACTTCCATAATCTCTCCTACCAGCACGCCAAAGATTGTCAGCTTACATCTTGGGAATGTCGTTGGCGCATTGTAGAGGCCAAATGGCATTCTTCGGTAGGCAAAGGTGCCAAACGGGCAGGTAAAATTTGTTTTTTCTTGATCATCGAGGGAAATTGAGATTTGGAAAAACCCCGATAAACCATCAAGAAAATAATAAAATGGATGACCGGATAAATGCTCCAGAACTTGGTCTAAAAATGGTAGCGGAAAATGGTTTTTGCGGGTGGCATCATTTAGTTTTCTATAATCGATACACACCCTCCAACCCGTAACAGTACGAGTTGGGATGAGTTCATTGTGCTCATTCTCCACGACGGTAAGACCGCCCTTTTTGGGCACGACATGAACATGGCAAACCCACGCACTATCAGAATTGTGATAAATAATCTCCGCATCTAATAATTTAATTATGTCGGCTTTAACGACGTCTTTCATGTTTGGGTTGAGACGTCGCTGTGGCTGAATGGATTTGCGGCAATTATCGTTGAGAAAAATCCTATGAGTGCAAAACGAGGGGTTAATCCCCTTAAGATTAGAAATTTGCCACGTAATTGCGTGGTGATGTTTGAGCAAAACTTCCAATAAATCAGAAGTCTCCGAATCACTCAAGTCCGAAGAAATAATAACGGGAAGTGTATCGCCTTTTCCCAAAAAAGCGTATTTGAGTGATTCGGGTAAGGGTTTGAGGTTTAGGATGGGCGGTTCTTCTAGGGAGGTTTTAATCCCTATGTCTTTCTTATCAATTGGTTCGAAAGGCAAGTCTTTAGAGGTATCCTCATCGCATTTAAAATTTTCGAGCGCATAAATATCGTCGTTTAAAAATACGGACTCAAAACGAGAGAAGAACGATCTCCAAAAAGGTATCTAAAGAATAGCAGAAATTGTCGCTCGATGATGAATTGTCCATCGAGGGATTAATAGAGAAAGTAACTTGATCATATCCTACCCGGAGGAGAAGACGACCATTACTAACATCTATTAGTGCGCGGGAGTTTGCGATAGAAGGGCGATTGAGTATTATTGGTACCTCTGCGTCCTCCTCGATGTCCAAGAAGACGAAGTCTACCGAAAAGGTAAACTTGTCTACTCGGACAAGGACATCCTCCACTACCCCGATAGGGAACTTAACCGAGCGATCCACTAATTGGATGCGCATATTCGTAGGACTAGGAGTACCCAAACCCAAACGTTGAAAGAGCGAGAACGACATCAGATTAATGCTAGCCCCTAAATCAGCTAAGGCGTATTTTACTAATATATTGCCAAAAAGGCACGGGATGGAAAACCGTCCCGGGTCATTTTGTTTTGTGGGCAATTTATTAGTAAGGGCTGCCGAGCAGACAGCGTTGAGAGAGATATGCGAAATATCCTCTAATTTACGTTTATTAGAAAGTAATTCTTTAAAAAATTTCGCATATTTGGGCATTTGCAAGATAGCCTCGCAAAAAGGAACATTAATATGAATTTGTTTTAATAATAAAATAAATTTTCCGTATTGCGCGTCCTTACGCTCGTTATCTAATCTATGCGGATACGGCAAGGCCTTGTTTAAAATAATTTTTTCATTTAAAATTGGTAAAGGCGACGTAATTGAAGAAGGGGGGAGAGGGGTCAGAGGTGAAATATGTACCTAAGGATCGGTCCGTTTTGGATTGACCACCTCCTTACCACTACGGAGGGTTATAGCATTGGCGTTCTCCCGCGAGTTGGGCTCCGTATTTCCCGGCAGTGCCCTGATCGCGCGCTCGGACATCATTCTCACCAGCTGTTCAACCTGTTGTTCAAGTGTTTTTAGCAATCTAGTGATGTTCCGAATATTTGAGTCGTTGGACGTTATGTATTTAAAATATTCTCCTCCATCGGGGAGGGTTTTGGAAGAGGGGGAGGAGGCGGAAATCCGGGTGCATAAGAATTTGGCTGGCGCTGCGCATTGTTCGGGTTGCTATAAGAAAAATTCGGTTGAATCCTCCAACCCGGATTATAGTTATTACTATAAGGATTGTTGTTGGGGTTTAAGGAAGGATGACCCGAATTTCCTATGATGTCCACGAACTCTACAACCACGCAGACGTTAGGGGAAATAAAACAAGGCAGAGTGGAGGAGGCAGCAAACATCTCCGGCACCTGCTTTGTTAACCTTTCAACTTGAAGGGTTATGAGAGCAGTGGCATCCACTTCAAAAAGGCCGGCCTCCGACTTTGGGCGTCCCCGCGGGACGTTCCATTGGTAGGCATTCATAGCCATCTCTTGTAATAAAGCCTGGGAGGCCTCGGTGGTTTCGTTATTCAAGGTACCCCCGGCAGCCGCTTCAATCATTTGACGCGTCTGAAAGTTAAGCCCAATGTAAAAAATTTCTACCTGCAACCACGTTGGCAGCGCGTGGTGCGGGCACCGGCGGAGGAACTCCTTAAACCGTTCCCAAGTCTCATAAAGATACTCAGGATCGTTTTGCACAAATGAAGAAATATCCGCCCGCAACTTTGCAGTTTTTGCGGGCGGAAAGTACTTCGTCAGGAACCGCTCCATCAACTCAACCCAGGTGGTAATACATACTCGTGGGAGGGAATTCAACCACGCCTTTGCTTTGGAATTAAGGGAAAAAGGAAATAGGCGCAAGAGAATGGCGTCATTAGTGATGCCATTAATCTTGAAGGTGTCCCATATTTCCAAAAAATTGGAAAAGTCGACATTCGGGTCCTCATCCGGCAGTCCATCGGACTGCACGGCGTTTTGGACCATTTGAATGACACTTGATTTTATTTCGAAATTATTATTCGCCACCATAGGGCGAACAATACTAGACCCAGTATCGTCCAAATTTCAGCTGGGCATAATATGACATTGTATGCCCGACGACCGTGTTCGGATTAGGGTCGGCCATAACTACGACACAGGGTTCACCGATAGATTCATCGGGGTCTAAAGAAGGAATTTGGCATTGAGATCGAATACACGCAAGGGAGCGTTCAATCTCAAGGTCGAAATCAAATCTTCAGACTCGGATGGTTGTCCACAAGTCATACGCCCTAAAACAAATTAAAACGAAAGAATTTTTTTTATTTTTATTTATTTTTGATTGTTTTTTTTAAATAAGTAAAAGTAATAGACTCCGGAATTCGAAATAACAACTCCCGCCTCCCCAACAACGGTGTTAAAAACTTGATGGCCCGCGAACAGACTCTTGTTTAAGTGGTTGGTTCGATGAGTTGAACGTCGCGGGCTTGCTAAAAGGGGAGCTTTTAACGAAAGGAGGCAAGTGCACCTATCGCATGTAGTACTCGATATTCAGGGGAATACCGAGGTCGTATTATTCTCAGGGTCGGGTTGATTATCCCTACTGCTCCAGGAGTAACTATTATTTTACTGAAAATTCGTTGGGGATTTTAATTAACTAAGGTGGATAAAAATAAAAGAAGAGCGAAAACGATTTTGAAAATTCGATGAAGGGTTAACGCTCGGCACCGAATCAGATTAAGACTAAAATAACTTTTAATATTTATTGAACTTAGTTTTCAAATTAATAAAAGGCAACTTGGTCATGGAGGTTCCATAAATATGAGCACACTTATCTCTAGGAATATTGCTCAACCGGAATGCTAAGACAATTCGACCGAACATTAGTCTGACGAAGGATTCCTCTGAACGCTCGCTTTACGCTAAGAACCCCGCTATTGGGTGGGGAATCCAATCCGAAAGAATTACGCTTGTCCTCTCTCGAGGGTATGCTAGCAACTCTCTTTACCCAGTGGTGATTTGTCCATATGCACGGCCTCTCGGCTAGCTAACATATGGATAACGGAAATAGGGCCCACACATCGATATGTGGTCCTACGCGTCGTTAACCCGGGGTAAACCTTAAGTCCTAAAATTAAAGTGAAAATAAAGAACTTTAATTATTTGAAGTCATTTTATATGTCCCAATGCTCTTCGATGTCGAGGCTAATGATGATTAGCCACTCATCGGTATGGGGACGGCTTTATATTTTGATGAGACGCGAGTTCGTAACTAAGCGTTAAAGGGTTATAGGAAGAAGACATAAAAATAACAAACATTCAGAAAACTTGAAAAATTAGCTAAAACGAGAACTCACGCACACTTCAATTTATAAATAAAACAAAACTAAGTTACAAAAAAAGAAAATTACAAGTCCTACTCAAACGACTAGGCGTGAAATAAAGGCACGCCATTTAACTCTTAACGAGTAGGCGCAGAAATAAATTCATGTCATTTAACTCTTAACTAGTAGGCGGAAATAAATGCGCACACGCACACACTCAACATGAAATAAACACAAACACTCACTCTACTGAAAATGAAAACGCACACACTTCCGTAAATGAAAAACGCACACACACTGCAAAAAAGTAAAACACAGGCACGCACTCTACATAAATTGAAAGAAAGCAATAAAATTATCCACTACACACACGCACTCTACATAATTGAAGAAAGCAAAAAAAACATTATTCTCATACACTCACACACACTGAAAGAATTGGTTTCAAGATGTTCTGAACACCTAGAGGGGGGGGAGGGTGCATAGGTTCAATTCTTTTTCTAATTTAGGCAGACAAATCTATCTAGTTTTGCAATTTATTCAGCAGAAAACACAGAACAACATTCACATACACACAGTATTCCACAGATTGCACACCAGATTTATATTGGTTCCCCAAATGATGGGTACATCCACTTTCCCCTTCGCCCATCTAACAGTGTACTAGATTTGGCCTAACTTCCTTCTTTCTTCTCAGATCCGCAGATCTTACAGCTCAAAACCAAGACTGGTTCCTACAACTCAGAGTGAATCCACACTCCTACAACTCAGGTACAAGCCCTACCTCAGCCTCTTCCACAGGCCTACAACTCAGAGTGACACCCCACTCCTACAACTCAGGCAAAAGCCCTATCTCAGCCTCTTTTACAGGCCTACAGCTCAAGAAATAGATTCCCCTACCTCAAGCACTCAGCCCTACCTCAGCCTTTATAATTTAGGCTTATAACTCAGAGAAGTAAATCTCCTACACTCAGATCTATTACAGATCCTACAAAGGTTATTGATGAAAAGATAATAATATCTTCAACAAGATGGAGAGAGAATTGGTTGAAAGCTTCTTGATCAGTTATTGATAGAACTGATTACTTGATGATCAACCTGTCTTAGCTTTTTCAAAGCTTCTTGAATCTGAACAAAGTAAGGTTGATCTTCTTGGTGTTGGAATTGATCTTCAATCAGCTTCCTTCAGAAAGTTAATCTAAATTCTTCTTCAGAATTGATCTGAATTCTTATGACAAACTTTTCAGGATCTGCCTTCACTGGATGAGGATTTTGTTGGGTATTGTATCCACAATTACCTGGATTTGAGGAAGCCACCTGTCAAGCTAAGATGAATTCACAATGTATTTGATGAAACATCTTAAGTTGTGCTTGCCAGCTCTTCCACGCTAAGTGCACACCAATGTCAGGGTGCAGTAGGTCAATATACACGGGTCTGCACGACGTAATCCCTCGTTGAGCAGATCAGTGTGTTGGCATACGTGTACTCTCTCTATTAGAGTGCACTTACTTTCAAGTACAGGGCCATGTTTATGCAAGAGAAGACAAGGAGCAAGGATGGGTCAAGGAGCAGCTCTTGAGTGGAATGACGAAAATTCGTCTAAGTGAAAGTCGACGAGAATCACCAAGTGATTCTCGCCGATTCGGCGAGAATCACTAGTGATTCTCGCCGAATCGTCGAGAATCATTAGTGATTCTCGCCGACTCCTTCCGGCTACCTTAAAATGGTGCCAAGTGAGATTCGGCGAGAATAACTAATGATTCTCGCCGAACCCGTCGCTGAGCAGGTCATGAATACCAAGTGAAAATCGTTGAGAATCAACAAGGGAATCGTCGAGAATCACTAGTGATTCTCGACGAATCGTCGAGAATCGTCAACTGATTCTCGCCGATTCGTCGAGAATCACCAACGATTCTCGACGAATTTTACTTGTCGTTTTCTCTGGATGGTGCTGGACCGGTTTCTGCCGCTGGACTAGTTTGAACCGGATTTCGGGGGTCTACGTGTGGGACCCACAACGGTCAAATTGAATCTATCTACAGTATATATATACGGGTATTTTGAACAGTAAATTCAGATCGAGAAAAGAAACACGCGAGCACGGAAAAACCCTAAGTCGCCGCTTCCGCTCCGCTCCGCCGCCGCCGCCGCTCGCGTCAAGTGGTCGCCGCTGTTGATCGCGTTTCTTCCCGATCTTCGGCGACAGAAGCTTAGCCAAGCTTAGAGTCTCACGCGCCTATCCAGAGATCCCTTGTCTCTCGATTTGTTGATCGGGAAAAACTTCCCATCCGAATCGATCGAGACGACCGATCCTCGTGTGACCGTTGGTAGACCTAGCTTGCTTCGCTACGAAGATTGGATCTCTATTTTCAGCAGCCGCTCATCATCATAGCCGCCGATCCCGAAGCTAGCCGCCGCTCGTGTTGTCGCTGCCGGTTCCGGGGAGATCCTCTCCAAGAGAGACCAAGGTTGTAGACTTTTCGTTGACTTCACGAACACGTCGTCGAACGAAGAGGAACACCGTAGTCTCCAAACGAAGTTTGTATCTCATGTACATTCTATATTTACTTTTGTTGTAAAGGAACGTTTGTTCCGTGTTGTAAGGGTTGGGTGCAACCCGTGTTGTGGGAGTGTTGACTCTCACGTGTGGAAGGGTTCCTTCCGATAGTGCAGGGATTGGATTTCAATCCTGTTGGAGAAGAGACCGAGTCGTCCCTAGTTGGGAGATAGGTCGAAGGGGGAAAGTGGATGTACCCAAGTCGGGGAACCACTATAAATTGTTTGTGTATTCTGTGTGCTGTGCTTTTTATTTTTATTATGCAGGTACATTCGTAAATTCCGCAAAAGCGCTACACGTCACCTATTCCCCCCCCCCCCCCCATAGGTGCACATAGCTGACACTAGGTGGACTTTCATGTGGTATCAGAGGCAGGTTACTCATCAAAAAGGTTAACACCTTGAGTAGAATCCTGCCACCAGTGGGAGGCATGGAGCTGGATTATGAGATACCGCCACTCAAACTCCCCGCATGCACAAAGGATTATTATCCCATCTGGAGGATGAGAGTGTCATTTCACCTTGATGCTATTGATCCTCGAGCATCCTTCATCCTGGAAGAGGGTCCGTTCATTCCCATGAAGACCTCCGACTCTGGGATCCAAGTGCCCATGTGCATTGCTGAGATGTCAGAGACGGAACTATCCATATTTAACTTGGACGAGAGGATTCGTCAAATTATCTTGGATATCTGGTCTGGAGCTTCTCGCTCTAGATTAGCAAAATGTAGGACTGCTAAATCCATGTGGGTGATGATATCAGAGTGGATGGGGGAGTCAGAGAAAGCTGGAATATGCTGTCAACCTGAGGAGGAAGCCTATGTGGGGGTCCTCACCTCTGAAGATGAAGGCAAGCATCACTCGGACAGCATCAGAGCTCCAGTGTCCGTGTCAGAGACTGACGAGGCCAGTGAGGAAAGCAGCTCTGATGAGGATGAAACAATGGTCACTGGCTCTAATGACTATAACACAGATGAGCAAGTAACATCTTCATCCTGCCCCATATCTTTTGAACTTTCTGAAGACAGAAACTGCTCTCCTCCAGAAAATTCTGATTCCCTGAAGAGAGCCCTTCAGGAAAGCAACCTACTTGCTGAGGAGCAAGCTCAAGAGATTGCTCGACTGAAGATCTTGTTGGTTCTCCAATTGGCATCCAACAAGGTCAAAGACTCTAAGATCTCAGCTCTAGAGAGTAGTCTAGAAAATGAGAAAAGAATAGTATCAAACTTTTCCAAGGTTGATGCTATAAAGAGAAAGCAAGAAAACGGGTGGATCTCCCGGATTATTAATTCGTGGAGAAATGGGGAAACGGTATTCCGACCCCCCACTCCAAGCAGGAAGGCAACTCATCATGCCTTCAGGTATGACCACAGGAATAATCGTGGTCAATGCAAGGGTGATCCATCCCCATGTGGAGACACCCGGAGTGCAAGGGCCGTCGTGGCCACCCATGAGAGAATACCTAAGGCTCAGGCTGAGCCCTTTGTATTCACTGCCTCTGCATCAACCCGGTGTGAATCTGCATGTCACAGCTCACAGAAGACTTCTCACCACCCGAGGACACAGGATAGGGAGGATAAAGGTCATGGTGTAAGTTTTCATGGGGCCTCAGGAAGGGGGATGCCTGAAAGAAAGGCACCACCTTCCCGGCCTCATGACGCTCACAACATGCATTCCTTCCACCCTTCCACGTGTCACGATGGAAGAGGAAATTGTGTGAGGCAATCATGCTCTATCCCGTTTAGTCCTAAGATCGTGACTACCTCAGTCAATAGATCAGGTAGGAAACGACGATACAACATTCACCCATGTTGGTGCTGCGGCAAAGTGGGACACTTTGCCATCGACTGTTGGCACAACCCCTCTGTGCCTAGGGCAGGGGCTCATCCACACTCACGGAACAGATGTAGTCTTCCTGACAGGTTTTCTGGAGGAAGGCAGTTCCGTGCTTATGCTAACAGGAACCTAGGACCCAATATGATTTGGGTTCCTAAGGTAAAGTAATTCTTTCTTGCAGGGTAGTCTAGGTTCCCATGAATATGATGGGAACTAGACAGTAGGTGGCTCAAGACTAAATTGGAACAAGCGTCTGCAATAACAGATGTGATATCTATTTGAGCATACTCACATTGAGCCTCTAATATGTCCTACATGTGGGACTAAAACGATGACTCTCAAAATCCCAGGTACTCATGATCAGTTCCAAGACTTGAGTCGTTTTCAATTGACAATTACATATATATATATATATATATATATATATATATATATATATATATATATATATATATATATATATATATATATATATATATATCTTTATATATAGATACATCTTTGTATATACGTGTATGTATGCACATCCAAGGATGGGTTTACTCGATACATGCAAACCTTTTACATCAATAAAGAGTTATCAAAGCAATGTCATTGTGAATCTCGACAACTCACAATTGACATCAAAAAGTTCTTGGAAAAGCCTCGTTCAAACCCAAATAGATTGACTCTAATATATATCTGTATTTATCGTCTTTTTATTGACTTGACATCAGACGAATTCAAAAATGTTGCAATACTTCTTAACGTGAAAATTCCTAGTCAAGAAATCTTTCAATTTCGACTTAGACAAATCCCGCCGACTTTTTATAGACTTGGAATCTCGCCGACCTTTCAACTTCATTACGGATCCCGCCGAAGGAGCAAGCTACACGAGTCCCGCCGACTCTCGCAGAAATCATGCCAAATCGCAAGGTTTCTTCCGTCGGATCCCGCAAGGAAGCTCGTCGAATCTCTCAAAGTTCCCGCAAGGTGTCTCCTGTAGGAATCGCGCAAAGTTCTCATCGGATCCCGCACCGCCTTCTCACAAACCCGCAGGAAGCTTGTCGAATCATCGTCTCGCAAGAGCTCTTCCGCCGAATCTTCCCTTATCCGCCGACTAGCCGAAACCCGCAGGAAGCTCGATCATCTTCTCGCAAGGTACTCGTCGGATCCCGCACCGTCCTCGCTGTTTCCCGCAAGGCCTACACCGAAGGTCTTCCCTAAGGACGCTCAAGGAAGATCTCTCGCAGGAAGACCAAAAACTCATTTCCGTCTAAACCTTTAGGTAACCTCTTCGTCACCCATACTTGGACGTTATCACTTGTGACGCATTCCTTTTGATTGATCATTATAGCTTAGAGTAGGGATTCTCTCTCTAGATCTGCAATGGCCCCAAGGACAACTGCTGGGTTGGTCACTGGTTGCGAGCTTGTTCGGACTGGGTTCTCTCACGCCTCGGACGAATTCCGCAACATCATTCTGATGCTGGAAGAGGCTGGCTAACATTCGTCCTGGAGCACCCTTGCAAAATCCTGGACAAAGAGGTGCTGGAGTTCTTCGCTACCGCAAGACTCCGAAATGGCGACTCCCTAATCAAAAGTAAGGTGGCTGGGGCAAAGGTCAAGATGCCTGCCAGCAAGCTGACCCACTTTCTGCAGCTTTCTAGCTCGGAGCATGAAGACTATCTGGAGGACGATGACAAAGCCAGAACTCTCTCATTCTGTGGTCTCCCACGAGGAACTAGGTCCATAAAGAGAAAGGATATGAATGAAGAAGGGAAGCTCCTGTCTGACATTATTGGAAAGGTGCTCATCTGCAAGCCGGGCTCTCACGACCATATCTCAGCGGATATGTTCAAGATCCTGATAGCTGTCGTCTGACGTAAAAGGTTCAACTGGGGGGAGTTATTGTTCGAGAAGATCAAGGACACCTTGGGCTCTCCGAGTTTCGGCCGCATCATAAGTCTATATCTAAACCAGCTAAATGGAGACAAATTTGACATGAGTAAAGGTGTCCTTATCCACTACTTGAAGAAGATGGACTCAAGTGTGTTTGATCGATGGGAGAGGCGTATTGGGTAGACTGTAGTGGAAGAGCAACAGGGAGTATCTTCAGCAGTCACCCCCAATGAAGTTCCTGATACCTTGACTGCAGGAAACGAGGGGGAGCCTCTACCCCCTCATACTGAGGTAGTATCTGACATCTCCCAGGTGGCCAGGGATGCGGTGGCCGAAATTCAAGAAGAAAGTGACACTGTATTGGAGACTGCTGACAAAGAATTGGAAGAGGCTGCTGATGAAGATGAGTTCATGGATGATGACGAAGAGGATGAAGGACATGCGGGACATGAAGTATTTGAGGCTCCGGATCCTGTTGAACCTCCATCTGACAAGCCTTCACCAGTGGAGGGGGAGTCAGATAAATCTACAGAGGCCGCCAGCATTCCTCCATTAGAGACTGTGCTTGTATCCAGCTCTACAGATGCGTCTGCTGAAGGGCAAGGCCCACAAGTGCCTCCTGATTATTCCGTTACGAGATGAGCTAGCCACTCACACTGTCAATATCATTCAGGGCATTGTGAATGAACTTAAAGCCTCTTTTGATGAAGCTCAGAATAAAATGCTGAAAAGGATTAAGACATCTGAAAAGCTCATGCTCAAGAATATGGTGGAAATCAACCATAAACTGGACGTGATGGAGAAGAAATTTGAAGAGAAGTATACCGCGGCCGGCGAAGCTGTCACACTTCTTATGGCCGGATTGAAGAAGAACACCGACACTCTTGCTGTCGTAAATCAGAATGCACATGTTGTAGCCAACAACATTCAAAAGTTTGACGGTAACATGGTCACTCTTAACACCAATCAGCAAGCCTTAGTCAATGAATTCTCCCGGACCACCAAGCACATTGATGACTCCATGCACTCCTATGCAAACTGTATCGCTGTTGAAGCCAAAAAGGGGGAGGAGGACTACATAGCTAAGATGGCTGAGCTACGAGAAGTCATGATCACAAACTTCGAACAGTCAAACAAGTACGTCTATGACAGCAACTGGTGGATGCTCCACCAGGCGTTAGGCATCCCCTTTGCTGAAAATCCTGCAGATATTCATCCTCCTGAGACTTCTACGGCCGCTGAGGGAGTAGGTGCTGCTGAAGGAATAAGTGCAAGTGCTGCAGATGTTCCCACAAATGAAGCTGATGCTAGGGCTCTCTCCAAAGCTAAACTGAGGAGCATGTTTGACCAAGAGGCTTTAGCAAAAGCCAGGGGAAAGAGAAAAGCTCAAGAAGGGACCTCCAAGGAGACACAGGCTGAAAAGAGAACTCGAATGAGTGAGGAGGAAGTTCGAAACGAAAAGTGGAGTCCAGTTTCAAAGAACATCATCTTGGACACCTTCTGGCAACAAGATCAGGGAGAACTCAATCGGAACGAAGTTTACAGCCAGTATGAATGGGAAAGGCATAAGACGTATGAAGCCAAAAGGAACATATTCTTCAGAAACAACACGGATGCAGATAAAGTTCCTCCTCCCAGATATTACCCGAAGCCTAAGGAGTACATGGAGAGACAAAGGAAGAAGTTTTTGGCGCAGAAACTCAAGGATGACTTAGCTAAGGAAAGATAGTCAACAACTTGTAGCTTGTCATTCTCTCCTAAAAATATTTAATGATTATTGTTATGATATGAACAATTCTGAGATTATATATATATACATTCGTATTTGAATTTGTGAATGACTCAAGTCCTGATCTGGTTGCATATATTCTCTTGTGGTGCATGTTTAATTTCTAAATGCTATGTTTATTATTTGATAGTTGTTATTCATCTTAGCTAGTAGGGTTTTGGCTTCGTCAAATAGGGGGAGATTGTTGGGTATTGTATCCACAATTACCTGGATTTGAGGAAGCCACCTGTCAAGCTAAGATGAATTCACAATGTATTTGATGAAACATCTTAAGTTGTGCTTGCAGCTCTTCCACGCTAAGTGCACACCAATGTCAGGGTGCAGTAGGTCAATATACACGGGTCTGCACGACGTAATCCCTCGTTGAGCAGATCAGTGTGTTGGCCTACGTGTACTCTCTCTATTGGAGTGCACTTACTTTCAAGTACAGGGCCATGTTTATGCAAGAGAAGACAAGGAGCAAGGATGGGTCAAGGAGCAGCTCTTGAGTGGAATGACGAAAATTCGGCTAAGTGAAAGTCGACGAGAATCACCAAGTGATTCTCGCCGATTCAGCGAGAATCACTGGTGACTCTCGCCGAATCGTCGAGAATCATTAGTGATTCTCGCCGACTCCTTCCGGCTACCTTAAAATGGTGCCAAGTGAGATTCGGCGAGAATCACTAATGATTCTCGCCGAACCCGTCGCTGAGCAGGTCATGAATAACAAGTGAAAATCGTTGAGAAAACAAGGGAATCATCGAGAATCACTAGTGATTCTTGAGAATCGTCGAATCACCAACGATTCTCGACGAATTTTACTTGTCGTTTTCTCTGGAACCTTCTGCCGCTGGACTAGTGAAGATTTCGACGTGTCAACGGTTTGAATCTAACAGTATATATAACGGGTATTTTGAACAGTAAATTCAGATCGAGAAAAGAAACACGCGAGCACGGAAAACCCTAAGTCACCGCTTCCGCTCCGCTCCGCCGCCGCCGCCGCTCGCGTCAAGTGGTCGCCGCTGTTGATCGCGTTTCTTCCCGATCTCCGGCGACAGAAGCTTAGCCAAGCTTAGAGTCTCACGCGCCTATCCAGAGATCCCTTGTCTCTCGATTTGTTGATCGGGAAAAACTTCCCATTCGAATCGATCGAGACGACCGATCCTCGTGTGACCGTTGGTAGACCTAGCTTGCTTCGCTACGAAGATTGGATCTCTATTTTCAGCAGCCGCTCATCATCATAGCCGCCGATCCCGAAGCTAGCCGTCGCTCGTGTTGCCGTCGCCGGTTCCGGGGAGATCCTCTCCAAGAGAGACCAAGGTTGTAGACTCTTCGTTGACTTCACGAACACGTCGTCGAACGAAGAGGAACACCGTAGTCTCCAAACAAAGTTTGTATCTCGTGTATATTATATATTTACTTTTGTTGTAAAGGAACGTTTGTTCCGTGTTGTAAGGGTTGGGTGCAACCCGTGTTGTGGGAGTGTTGACTCTCACGTGTGGAAGGGTTCCTTCCGATAGTGCAGGGATTGTATTTCAATCCTGTTGGAGAAGAGACCGAGTCGTCCCTGGTTGGGAGATAGGTCGAAGGGGGAAAGTGGATGTACCCAAGTCGGGGAACCACTATAAATTGCCTGTGTATTCTATGTGCTGTGCTTTTTATTTTTATTGTGCAGGTACATTCGTAAATTCCGCAAAAGCGCTACACGTCACCTATTCCCCCCCCCCCCATAGGTGCACATAGCTGACACTAGGTGGACTTTCAGATTTCTCTCCTTCTTATTTTTCTCTCTCTACAATCTGTTGACTGTTTCTTCTTTCTCTTCTTCTGGATCCTCAATCCTTCAGAGATTATTCTTTATTCACTGATCATGTTCACGAACACTTCTTCACAATTGATAATTGATTAGCTTTTTGTTCTCTTTTGTTCAATTATTGAGAGAGCATATCTATATATAGGCTTCATCCATGGTTACCGGTTGTTCCGATTCCAAACAGTCTTCTCACACCTTTGACAGATGTGACAGCAATGTCAGTAATGACAGCTGTCAAGTCTCTAGTTGTATTAATTCAGCCTTCATTGGATTTTGACTCAGCAGCAGAGAATGTCGAGTGAATACTTCACATGTGTCGACAAACTGTAGAAAGTAGCGAATAAGAAAGAACAGACGGATAGACTTTTGAATAATTGAAATTTTATTATCCAAAAAAGATATCATTTACAAAGGTATGACCTCCCTTATATAGAATGGAGGAGATATGAGAGAGTATAAACAAATAATGTGGGACTAAACATGTACAGGGCAGAGCGGCTATAAATAAAGGAGACCGCACAGGCCGCGCGGTTAGACAGATGGGTTAACCGCACGGCAACACCAGCAGGATAAGAACAAGCCGCACTGAGAGTCTGATAGACCGCCCGGTCTCCAAGCACCAGAGGAGACCGCAAGACCGCTCGGTCAACAAACCGCCAGACAAGTCCGCAAGGCCGCCCGGTCTAATACTTCAACACTCCCCCTCAAGCTGGAGCATAGATATCAATCATGCCCAGCCTGTCACAAATGTGGAAGAAGGAAGTAGAGACCGGCTTGGTGAAGATATCTGCCAATTCCTTGTCAGAGGTGACAAATGGAGTACAAATCTATTTCTTCAAAATCTCTTCCCGAATGAAGTGACAGTCAACCTCTATATGCTTTGTTCTCTCATGGAAAACCGGATTTCTAGATATGCATATAGCGGCCTTGTTGTCACAGAACATAGGGAGAGGACAGTCATATACCTCGCCCAGGTCAAGCATGAGAGCCCGCAACCACTTTAACTCACACGTGGTTGACGCCATACTCCGGTATTCGGCTTCTGCACTGGATCTGGAGACAACAGACTGTTTCTTGCTCTTCCAACTCACGAGATTACCTCCAACAAAGGTACAAAAACCTGATGTGCATTTACGATCGCCTTTGTCATCCGCGTAACTTGAATCTGAGTAGGCCTCAACCCTCAGATGACCATTCTTCTGAAAGAGTAACCCTTTGCCTGGTGCTGCTTTGATATACTCTAAAATCTTCAGGGCAGACTGAAGATGGCACTCCCTGGGAGCTTGCATAAACTGACTGACCTTGCCTACAGCATAGGCGATGTCGGGTCTAGTCACCGTGAGATAGATGAGTTTGCCTACCAAACGTCTGTACCTTGTGACATCAGATTGAAGAGGTGAGTCATCCGTCCACGTTTTGTCTTCTCCAATAGCCATGGGAAACCGAGCCGGTTTGGCACCTGTCAATCCTGCTTCTTGTAGAAGATCAAGGGCATACTTCCGTTTGGAGAGAACCAACGAGTCAAGTTTCCGAGAGATTTCTATCCCCAAAAAGTATTTCGGGGAGCCCATATCCTTCGTGACCAAGTGCTGACGGAGATGCTTCTTCGTCAAGTCCACCCCATCTCGGTCATCGCCAGTAAGAAGAATATCATCCACATATACTGCCAAAACCACCAGTCCCGAGGCCGTTTTGCGAATGAATAAGGAGTGATCGGCCGAACTCCTTCTAAAGCCGATTGTAGCCACAATACCACTGAATTTGTCGAACCATGCCCGAGGGCTCTGCTTTAGGCCATAAATGGCCTTCTTCAAATGACATACGCGTGTCTCCCCCTGAGCAGCATACCCAGGAGGTTGCTCCATATAGACGTCCTCCTGAAGATCGCCATAGAGAAAGGCATTCTTCACATCAAGCTGGGAAATAGCCCAATCCCGGTTAACAGCCACAGAAAGGAGAACCCGGATGGTGCTGAGGCGAGCAACCGGAGAAAAGGTATCAAAGTAATCAATGTCGTAAGTCTGAGTGAAGCCCTTGGCCACCAGCCGGGCCTTGTAGCGATCCACAGTGTCGTCGGGGTGAAATTTCACAACGAAGACCCAGCGACAGCCAACCACATCAGTGCCCACGGGAGGAGGAACAAGGGTCCAGGTACCCCGTTCAGTAAGAGTAGCCATCTCCTCATCCATGGAAGACATCCAATGAGGGAGAGCAAGAGCCTCCTGGTAGGTGCGGTGAGTAGAAGTAGCAGAGATAGCCAAGGCAAAACACCTGCGAGAAGGAGAAAGTCGATCATAGGAAACAACTGCCGCAAGCGGGTGTTGAGTACACGCCCGCACCCCTTTGTGAAGAGCAATGGGAAGATCCAGGTCGACGGGAGCGTCAGCGACCGGAGCGTCCGTGGCGGAGAAGGCTGGCCCGGGACTAGAGAGAGATGGCGGCGGAGAGCAGGGGGAGGGGTGGGTGTGGAGACGGACTGGGAAGGAGTCAGGGGAGGAGGAGACAGAGGTGGGAAAACGTCGAGAGGCGTGGAAGGAACGGAGATATCAAAAGGAAGAGAAGAGGTAGGAGAGAAATGGGAAGCATTCTCGAAAAAAGTCACATCCGCGGAGACAAACTGCTTGCGGAGAAGGGGGTCAAAGCAGCAATAGCCTTTTTGAGTGGTAGAGTACCCCAAAAAGACACACTTGGTGGAATGGGGGGAAAGCTTGTCGTGGGTAGTGGAGGGAGCGTTAACAAAGGTTGTACAGCCAAAGACACGGAGAGGGAGAGGAAAAGGTTCCTTGTGGGGGTAGAGAATGGAGAAGGGGGCTGGCCGTGGAGAACTGTGGAGGGAGGCGATTGATGAGATAGCAGGCGAGGAGCACAGCGTAGCCCCAGTAGGAGCGAGGGACGTGCATCTGCGTCATGAGAGTACGAGCAACATCAAGCAGGTGACGGTTTTTATGCTCCGCCACCCCATTCTGCTGGGAGGTGTAAACACAAGTCGTTTGATGAAGCAGGCCATGTTGGTGAAAGAAAGAGGAGAACTCATGATTCAGATATTCCTTGGCATTATCAGAACGTAAAACTTTAATAGAAAGAGCAAATTGAGTCTGAATCATAAAATAAAATGATTGCCAAACAGAAAAGAGTTCAGAGCGATCTTTTAACAGATACACCCAGGTACAGCGTGAAAAATCATCTATAAAAGTGAAAAAAATAGGAACTACCCTGACCAATAGTGAGGGTAGGAGCAGGACCCCATACATCAGAATGAATAAGATCAAACGGGCGAGAGGAGCCACGACCTTGCTTCGGTGGGAAGGAGGAGCGATGATGTTTGCCAAGCTGACACGCATCACAGTTGAGCGGAGAACTGGTAGGAGGTAAGTGGGGCAGAAGCTGGCGAAGAATCCGAGGAGGAGGATGTCCAAGGCGAAGATGCCATTGAAGGAGATCTGTGGAGGAGGAGTAGGCGGACAGAGCGAGCGGAAACATCGTCGAGGAAGTAGAGGCCGCCGCTCTCAGTCCCAATAGCAATCGTCCGCTGGGTCCTCGGGTCCTGAAAAGAACAAGTAGTGGGAGTGAATAAGACGGAGCACTGAAGTTGCCGGCATAAAGTAGTAACTGATTACAAATTGCACGGGAACTTCGGACATAGAGGGTGTCCTCCAAGCAAAGCGAGGGGGTGAGTTGAACCATGCCCGTCCCATGAACCGGGGACCGGGAACCATCCGCCACACGAACCGGGGGTAAGCGGTCATGTGTCTCAAGATAAGAGAAGCAATGAGGGTTGCCAGTCATATGATTTGTAGCACCAGAGTCAATCAGCCATTTACATTGGGTAACAACGTGGGCACTACCTGACGTCGTGGCCACAGAGGCAGACGACCGAGAAGAGGCAGAGGCCGAAGAAGGAGAATCACCGGAAGGGCGGAGATGAGGATGTTTTCTGCCAGCAGCGGTCAACAGAGTGGCCGGTACGACCACAGTGAGAGCAGAGGAACCGGGATGAACCCCGTCCGCCGGAGTGGCCGCGGCCACTAGGTCCCCCCTCTGAGCTTGGTGAGCAAAGGAGTCCTGGGAAGGGGGGAGGCCAACAGAGGCCGCTGGAGCAGCGAAGTAACAGCGGCAATGCGAGCCGCAGTGGCATCCAAAGTAGGAGATTCCGCCTCACCCAAGATCTGCTGGCGGATCATATCATAAGAATCGGGAAGACGAAGAAGATAACAAACACCAGGAGTTCCTGGAAGTGTTTGTGCTATTCGGCCAAGTCCGCGGAGAAGGGGCGATTCTGGAGGATTTCAGCACCAAGAGCCTGAACCTGCTGATAAGCCGCAGCAGGAGACATGGAAGGGCGGGCGAAGAGGTCCGCATAGAGAGTACAAATGCGGGATTCCTGGCCCCCCTTAGAATAGAGAGCAGCGAGGTGAAGCCAGGCAGCCTTGACCGTCTCATCATGGCGAATGACCGGAAGGCACTCATCAGAAAGGCTGTTGGCCAAACATGTGCGGACAAGAGCATCACTCGCATCCCAGTCATCAAACTCAGGAGAGGTACCAGGAGGAGGGTCATCAGTGAGGTGATGATGCTTGCGTTGAGCGCGAAGGAGAAAAGTGAAAAAAACGCTCCAATCGGGATAGTTGGAGACAACAAGCTTAGAAAAGGTGCCAAGGTTGCCTAAAGGAGGAGGTCAAGGAGCTGCAGGAGTAGTGGTGAGACCAGAAGTAGTCATATAAGACACAACAAGAAACAGCAGCGGATAAAAAAGGAATAAGCTGCGCGAACACAAGCGGCTAGAAAGCAGTCAAAGGCACAGCGGGGAAGAGGTCGCGCAGACTGAAAAGGCCGAGCGAACAGAAGAGAAGAGGAGGCAAGAAGCGGCGACTACAACAAGTAGCAGGCCGAGCTAACAGAAACAGGTCGCAACGACTAGGAAGTCGGAGAGGCAAGAAGGAACCAGGAGCTCGGCGACAATAAAACAGGTCGCAGCGACGAATAGCAGCAGGAGAAGAGAACCAAGGAGAAGCAAGCCGCACGAACAGGGCAGCGGACAGAAATAAGCCGCGCGAACATGGAAGCGGACAGAAGAGAAAGCAAACCGCGAGACAGGTCGCGAAAGAGGAAAACAAGCCGCGAGAATCAGAGAGCGCACACAATCAGGAGGAAACGACCGTGTGCTCTGATACCATGTAGAAAGTAGCGAATAAGAAAGAACAGACAGATAGACAATTGAATAATTGAAATTTTATTATCCAAAAAAGATATCATTTACAAAGGTATGACCTCCCGTATATAGAATGGAAGAGATATGAGAGAGTATAAACAAACAATATGGGAATAAACATGTACAGGGCAGAGCAGCTAGAAATAAAGGAGACCGCACAGGCCGCGCGGTTAGACAGATGGGTTAACCGCATGGCAACACCAGCAGGATAAGAACAAGCCGCACTGAGAGTCTGATAGACCGCCCGGTCTCCAAGCAGCAGAGGAGACCGCCAGACTGCTCGGTCAACAAACCACCAGACAAGTCCACAAGGCCGCCCGGTCTAATACTTCAACACACACATAGTCCATGTGTCGACACAAGTCTTGATGATGTCGACACAGCTTCACTTTTACTTCTCAACACAGCTTTTGTGGAATGTGTTGACACAAGTCCTGTGTGTCGACACAACACACCTTGTCTTGACAAATTTTATGTCGACAGAATTCTAGTGTGTGTCGACACAAGTTCTGTGTGTCGACACAGTCGTTGTCGACAGAATTCTGGAATGTGTCGACAGCTTCTCTGTGTGTCGACACAGATCCTGATGATGTCGACACAATCGAGCCCTTGGTGTCGACATAGCGTTGTCGACAGATTTTTTGTGTGTCGACACAAATTCTAGGTGTCGACACAATCTGGCCCTTGGTGTCAACACAGACATTCCCAAGTGTCGACACTTGTACTTAGAAAATTTTTCTTCCATTCACTTAACATGCACATGACAACTCAACACAACATCAAATACAACTTGATGCATATCATTGAGTTAGGTGAGGCTTCTCCAAATCTGGTACACATTATCCAATGTACCCAACAATCTCCCCCTATTTGGAGAAGTCATAACCCTTATTCAATGATATACATCACTTATAATGAAATAAACAATATGATGTATAAAAGTATTAAATGACAGGGAAACATATAAATAAAACAAGTATATTATATCATCACAGAATATGATACAAACATAATAAGCATGAATCATTGTTCTGTTTAAACATCAAAAAAGATTTATTAACAACAAATTACATAGATCTTAAAACTGAAGATTACAATGTTCTAAAATCTAGTCAATCTATCCTAAGGCTGATCAGGCTCCTTGATCACTATGCCTTTGCCAGACTGGACCGTTGCTTGTACTGGAGCTTCAGTATCTTCAGCTGGCTTCTTGTCTTTGAGATCCTTCTTCTTAAGTTCTTCAACCTTAACTTTTTGTCTTTCAAAATAGTGATAAGGCTTAGGAAAGTATTTACTGTGCTCCACAGCTGCAACAAGTATTTTCCCAGCCTTGTGATCCCTTCTGAACTGATGTAAAACTTCTTGTCTCTATAGATATTTATTCCACTCAAGTTAAGAATACCACTTGCCTCTATCATGCATTTTGGCTTTGACAGCTTGCCAGACAGTGAGTATTATATTTTTGGAGGTGGGACTCCATCTTTCAAAATCAGGCTTCAGTTCAGCCTACTCTCTAAACCGTTTCTTTGAGAGTTGGGCTTCTTGCTATTTATTCAATGCTGCCTCTGACATTTCCACTTTCTCAATTATAACATTCTTAGTAGCCTCTGGAGGGCTATACATCTGGTGAACCAGTTGTTGAATTCCATCAAAGTTAGAAGGGGGGTATATGATTTAACAGCATTTGTCATCCATTTAGCATGCTCTGAGCTAGCATTGACTAACAACCTCTCCCCCTGTAAGACCCCCTTTTTTCAGTTTAACCCCGGGGTCTTATGCCAATAACTGCCACCTTGTGGTGACACCTTCGCACCCGGGAAGGTCGTCACTACAAGACGCCGATCTCTGCCGGCCAAATCGATCGCAGCTGTAGCAAAAAGTAAAGTGCAGGAGAAGATAAGTCCACAGCAAATCATATATATATATAAATCTCCACGAAGGGAGTGTCCACAGAATAGTAAAGTGAACAAAAATAAAAGAGCTGAAGCCTGGTACATCAATATGCTCACTACAGATCTCTCATGCGGAAGCAAAAACAAAATAACTACTAGAAGTCGGAACTCACGGTCCCAGCTGGCTATACTCCTGAGCTAGACTGCCCTATCTCCAATTGCACTGGTCTCCTGGGCTTCTCCTCCATACTCGGCTCCACGATCCCCGAATATGATGTTGTTCGAAACCAATAGTCTAAAAGACTAAGCCCTATCATCCCCCACCCCTTCCCACATGCTCCTAGGCACCGAGCAGGGAGGAAGAAAGGAAAGGACGTGAAAGTGAGAGAGAAATCAAAAACAGGTGACAGGGGGACCTACCTAGCAAGTTATAATCATGCTGTAATAGGTAAAGTAAGAAAGGAATTTAATCTTCACTTATGTGAGTACACATAAGCCAAGGGATCTTCTACAAGGCTCCCATCGTATAAAATGTCCATACCACTTTATACATTGGGGTGTCGGTTATCACAAGCAGTATATATAAAAGAATTTAACCCTAATTTATAAACTTGCCCACACAAGCCTATAGAACAAGGGTCGTTTTGCAGGGCCTAATGTATAAGCGTCCATTCCACTTATACAATAGGTGTCGCAGGTTATTATGAATCGATTATGATATGCATCTATATGGTGGGTATGATGGAACATGCAAGTGCAACACACACACCCAACTCTGTGCACACAGACCTTTAGTTCCCCCTTTCGGAGCCGTTACCTCCTAGGATACCTTGTTGTGGCAGATGGAAGCGGTGGGTTGGGCCTCGCCCACCTCAAAACCAGTAAAAGCACTACCGGTTTGACATATCATATGCCTCAACGCTTGTGCACTAAGCGGACTACCACGTACACTTGCCGACTGGACCGCCGGACATAAGTTTGGAGAAGTGTAAAACCACACTTGCCGAGTCATCGTATAGGCGTCGGTGTATCAACCAACCAATACCGAAGACCCACCACCTTAACTTCTTTCCTTTCATGTACATGCAAATTTATCATATCAGTATTGAGCCAAAGCTCCCCGGACCATCCCGTCCGTCACAAATATCAACCGAGCCAAAGCTCGCCGGACCAAAACGTCCGTCTCTTATTCCAAACCTCATCCCTTTGAACACCGCGGAATGGCGCCCTTTGAACACCTCGGGACGACTTAACCATTTCCAATACTTGTCCAACTAGTGAGTGCAGTGTGAAACCCTATTTACTAAATTACTCTTTCGATTTGTTCTTTAAGGTTTACGTTAACCCAAGACTGCCCCGGTATTCCCTGTGAAGGGCTCTCAAGGGGCACTAGGAACTATGTTGGGATTATGCCCAGCATTCCTTTCGCAAGGTACTTATTATTATTGGTGATTTCCTTACCCCTTACCTTCTCATATTGCGATAGGCTAATCCTAAGGTAGTTTATACCTTTCACTCTCACGGGAACGACGATCTTTCGTCGAACTCGCTTACCTTCTAACACACATCAACTCGATTCCCACCACTCCATAGAACCTTCTATGGTGACTCATCTACTTTCATTCCAAACAATTCGACACGACTAACTCTACACTATTCCAACTCTTATCCTAATACAACTTTTCCCCAAATTACTATTTGCGACCCACCTATACTAAGTGATGTTCATGATAGGATGTCCTTCGAGTTTTCATCCGAATGACCTAGGATTATTGCTGGAGTCCTATCATGACATAAATGATTTAATCCAGAATATTTATTTTCCTCAATTAATCTTCTATTTAAATAATTTCTAATAAGAACCAATTATAGTTAAGTTGATCATGAAGTATACATTTTAGACTGATTTAATGTTTCATAAATTCATGATAATATTCCACATATCTAAAAGTGTCATTTCCAAATTGACATTTTCTACAAACATTTAAGGGGCCTAAAATTATTTTAGCAGTAAATTCTCACATTTCAAGATTTGTAAATCAACTACTTGAAATATCATCCAAATAATTTGAGTAAATATAGTACACTACTACAGTCTGAAAATCATCACTGGCCAAGTTTCATGATTTTTCACATAATATTTAATTCTAAAAAAATTCAATACAAAAAATCTACAATGTGCATTATTGTGAATCATGTTTATTCTCAAATTATGATGAACCTTAACCCCATTCATCAAAAACGCAAGCATCAGTGTCCAACATTCATAGGCCAGAGAAGGAAAGGCTTAGCTTAAAGATTATTACCAAATAGCGCCTTTAAAATTTTGCAAGTTTCGGGATTCCTTCTATAAATCGATAAAATTGGGAAAATCAGCTGGATTACCTCACTCCCCGTACTCTTAGATGCAACCCTTTTCCAAAATATTCCTTCCGGGCGGAACATGAATGTATCAATTAGAAGGATAAGGATAAGTTAATACTAGGAAATGGGTCCATGATCTATATGATATCGCCTTCCTATTCATAAAACCCCTTC